>JAQFVV010000064.1:3167709-3666137 GCA_028023455.1 Epiperipatus broadwayi | reverse complement strand
TTAAATTCCCAATAATACCTAAGCTGTATTAGAAATTTAATTTATATATAAGCACACAGAGATTGGAAAAAGTCAAATACCTGTGACAAATGCATGGAATGAGAATCAATAACTTAACATATACAAATATTGAATGAGAAAATAAAAAGAAATACAGTTTACATGATTATATGGCCAAGCAAAATTAAATACGTACGAACATAATAGCTTTTACTCATAGAAGCTGGTGAAGATAATAAAAAGGTATCTGGCATGAATAACAGATATTTTCGGCAAGTCCGTGTTTAGAAATATTGAGGTAAATTACTTGTGTTCAGTTACCTAAATGTTAATGTCAACAAGGGTGTGATGACTACATCTGCTAAAAATAATTGGAAAAAATATTAGACCAACTTATTTATCAAAAATCAGTATTTTTATTAGAAGAACTAATTAAAATTTTAAAGGATTATAACCAAAATCACAAAGCCACAGTAAAATAATACCTGCTGAAATCAAACACGTGTGAATGTAAATAGAATATTTGTGATTAGATTGCCACTTGAAAGCCAATGCTAATACATCAATGATTATAAAAATTGAACAATAATTTTTTCCTGTTTGCAATATTGAATTAAACCAGTTTTCCACTATAAATATGTGAAAGGAAATAGTCTCTGGGGAATACAGTAAAGAAGTCCTATGCAACAATAAAAATTTGTCATGGTCGGAATAAAGTGAATTACGTTATAATAATAATAATAAGCAATAATGCAAAAATGAATATGACTATTCCAACTTCAAGAAGAAAAAAAAACACTCTAAAAATGAGTTTTCTGATGATTATATAAACCAAACTGTGAACCACAAATACATTCACACATAGAAAATACTAGTCCTTTTTTCTTCTTACTTGATATTTTAAGATGTTGTCTTTTTGTTTCTTCAGCAGAAAATTTTTCTTTCTGGAAAATAGTTCAACATTATGTCTAATAGTAGCTATTCAATGTATTTTCTGTCATATCTCAATGGAAACAATTAACATTGCACTCTTAAAATATCTTTGAGGGTGTCTACCTCTTCTATGAAACCCATGCTCAATTTCACCATAAAATACTCTTATTAGAAGTCTCTTCCATTGTTCATTCATTTCCCATATGCAATCCAGTTGAAGATGTGATTTTATAATAGTGGATTCAATAGTATCACATCCAGCAAACCGAAGAATATATTGATTGGTTTTATAATCTTGCCATTGTATTTTCAAAATGTTACGAAGTACTGATATCATGAACAAGTTTCACATACATACAATAAATTAGATAAAATAACGGCTTGCTCTTCCGATCTGCTAACTCAGCTGCAGTAGTTATTTCCTTGTGATGAAATATTCTAACTTTTAGCTTGTTAAAAGCAGTTATAGCACATTACAATTTGTGCTAGATTTCTACATTAAATTCACTTTTCTACTTATAAAATTATCCAGATTTTTTTCAACTGGTTTACAATCTCAAATTGAAAACCATTCAGCAAAAAGTTGCTGAAGATTTTTCTTCTGCCACTAGCTGATAAAAAACAATTTTTTCAGTAATAATTAATAAAATGAGATCTTTAGAAGTTGTGTTCCAAAACATTAAGAACATTTTATAAATTATCTTTTAATTAGCAAAAATATAGCCCAATCATCTGCTTTCCTGCTTAAATTCAGAATCAAAGATGAAGTTCTTGTTTTTACTTTCATTGATTCAAATTAAAAAATTCTACCATCAAACCTGTATTGTACCTTGATCTCAATCTGATTGAGCTGTTACTAAATACTTTTTCAAGACCACTGTCATAAAAATTGAAAATAATGTTGGAGGAAGTATACATCCTTCCACCTATAGTAACACCTCTCATTCCATCTTGTATAAGCTGTATAATATGTATAAATTTTGGTGAACAATCAACTAATTTCAAACCTAACCTAAACCTGTCCCTATTAACTTGAATCAAAAGCAATACATAAATTAGTCCTTTGTTTTCTTTGCATTTGCCTGGCAACAAAAAATCATACCTACATTCTTGATTTTCTAAAACTACATGAATCTCTGGTGACCATCTATTTTGCTGTAGTGGATAATAATGATATTCCATAATAATTACAGCAATCATGTCTGTTCCCCTTGTTTTTAAAAAATGAAACAATAAAAGCATCCCTAAAATCGGATTTTTTTAAAATTCCAATATTTTTGAAACTGTCATATCACTACTGTAATTTAAACCTTTTCCAGATATTTCATAAGAACCTTTAGTATTTTTATTTTTAAGATTAGATAGCTGCTTTATCTTTGTCCAAATCTAAATAAGCAGATAAAATGGATATGTCATTAAAAGTCAGCATCTCAATTCTTTTATCAATATTCAAAAGATGATCAAAATACTCTTCCCACCTGTTGAAAATATCATTGTCATCATATAAGAGAGTGCCAATGCTGGATTTAATAGGATTGTGATACCATTTCTAAGGTCCATATGATGTTTTCAATGCATTTAAAAAAGATCCAGAAGAAGGTTTGGCAAACTTTGTGTAATGAAGAAGCATTTTATTTAAATATCCCCAATAAAAAAGCCATAAGAAAAAGTGGTAAAAAATAGTCTCGGTGAAAAAAATATGAATTTCTGAATGGCTGTGGATATATTTAAACATTTATTTTGGTAATAAAACATAATAGAATCTGTATACATCCTAATGAAAACAAAAATTCTTTTAAAAATTAACAAAAGCAGAAAATTACTGACAATATGATTTATTCATAAATTTCTAATATTTAAACATTCATTATAAAAAATAATTACTATTCTACAACAATAATGCTGAATTCAAGAAGCAACATTGTAAAGCATATTTTTTCTCTCCTAAAGTCATCAAAATATTTCTTTACAAATTACAAAATGAGATTTAAAAATCTGTTTTTCATAAAGAGCAGTAAGATTGGGATCAAAGAGCAGTTTTCCAATCTTGATATAGAATGACCACAATTAATAAATGTCTGCATTTTTACAATTTTACTCCACCTATCATTTTAAAGCCATGTTGTCAGACATTAAACTTGCATTCAAATCTTTTATATTTATTGTGAAGTTCCACATTTAGTCTATTATTTTGTCAAGTAGAGCAATGGCATATTTCTTTTTTAATTAAATCATTAATAATAAAATCATTGTTAGAAAACCAGTCATGATTCTCCTTTTTAGTGAACCCAATAATAGATTTATTTGTATTCCATGCTTCAACAATAAGATACAAATGAACAATTTTAATTGCATTGAAACTTAGTACTAGATTCTTCTAAAGACTGAACATTAATTTTCTTGTAAATATGGTTAGAATATCTTTTTTTTTTTTTGTGCAACTATCATTTTAATTTTGAGAACCTACTGATTTGTGATCTGTCCAACAATCTAAGCTTGTAATTGATTATTTACTATGAACTTCTCTTGTATTGTCATCTAACTATAATATAATTTATTAAATACCATTGTTTTGATCATGGATGTAATCATATTCCTCTGTAGTAATTTTTCTGCTTAAACAAAATATTTGTGATAGTCAATCCACTTGAATTTACAGCTGCAGTATCATTATTTCTAAAAAAATTGGCTAGTCTACTATTTATACCAATACATATGTTGTAATGATACTATCCAATAAGGAATAAAAGCTTTCCATCTCTGAATCTAAGGCTGGAGCACGGGCGCTAATAAAATGAGGAATTCTAACAATAGAAAATACTAAATTAGATTTTACAGCAAATTCAACAGTATACCTTCTTTCACTGACTGACCTTCCTTTCCAAAAAAAAAAAATTCATCTATTCTAATAAATTTCACTCCTTTAAGAGACGAGTTTCACTAAGAGCAACCATAGCGATCTTAAATTTTGATATTCAATCTACCTATACTTAAAAAAAAAAAATTAATTTATAATACTGACTATTAATACTATCACAGCCACTTCTTCACTACCACTACTACTATTATTCACTGAAATAATTATACCACTTGGCATGACAAACTATCAGACTGTGCGATTCAAGCCAATTTTTAGACCACCCTTTCCAGGCCCTTCCATTGTAGGAGGGAGGATCCCTAAATAAAACTATCTAATCATATAATCTTTGCTGATGGAAATTCCTGATTGTGCTGCCTCAAAACCCAGCTAAGGATTGCCAGTCTATTAAAGCCTGTCCCCATCATTGCCTTCTTACTTCTCAAGGATTTGAGCTAAAACAAGAGAGAGAATATTGGAGTTGAAATGTTGTGCATGTAAAGGATGACAATGTTGCATAAATACACAAGCCTATTGTCACAGTTGTTACAAGATGTTCATTGGAATAAGAAGCTCATAATAACGAAGTCCTACAATAACTTAGGTGATGGATGAAGAAAAAGGAGACAGAAAAGATTGTTTGTATAGAAAACAGGACCTAGCCTTTGATGAACCAGCATCCTATTTTACAAGATAACAGGTCTTAGTTGGGCACTTTTGTTTATTATTCACAGTTGGTACTTTATATCTCGAGGTGATTCCATTATCCACCATCTGTGGAACTGTCAATAGCCTGAGTGAATCTTTATAAATAAAAATTCAAACAGAAAAATTCTCCAAAGAATAGGCAACTGAACTTTTAATGAAATCTCATTCATCTTCTTCGCGGCTAATATGAGATCTTTTGTGATGATTTCTAAAATAAAAGCAAGAGATATGCATTTTGCAATCTTTTGTTTATTGTTTTTTTATTATCAGAATTTTCACCAATCATAGAAGAAAAAAGCAGAAAACAATTTGTAGATTGTTTCAATTTGTTTTTTGACCAACTAACAATGAAAATTATTGCTACTGATTAGGAATGAAATAGAATAACAGATTTCTGTAATTCAGGAATGTATTGTTTCTTCACTTTTGTTTAAATGATAAAAATACATTTTTATGTTATGAAGATACCTTTCTTATTCAGCCTCTTTCTCCAGCTATTAGCAATAATTTCACAATTTGTTTACCCAAAATCAGTTGGACATAGTTTACAGATTTGTTTTTAACTTTCATCATTATGAAATAAAAACAAGCACACATTATTATTATTATTATTACTATTATTATTATTATTATTATTATTTTAGAAATCATGACAGTTCTCAAGAAAAGTTCATTTTGAAACATAATGTTTTATTATGATCACAAATTTTTTTTCCTGCTTTCAAAAACTTCTGTATAATGTTCCCCAAACCTTATTTTTATTCATCTTACCATGAAAACCTTACTATTTTACATATACTGAAACTCTTGAACAACAAAGTCACAAATACTAATGCAATTTAATTAAAGCAATACAATTAAGAATGGACATATATATAATGAAAAATTAGAATGCAGTACTAAACAATACAAATCTATTTTTGCACAAATTTGAATTCATATTCATTGCAAAAATGAACAATTAATAAAAATGTTTATTAATAAAATTATATTTTTTTATATGTGATATCAGTTATTGACTACAACAATTTTTATTAAATACTTATTAAAATAAATGTTTTAATTTTTAAATAAGCATAAAAGTTTGAAAAACTAGCATTTGTAGTTTCTGGACCATTTATACATTTAACGTATTTAAAATAAGTGTCATTTAAAATGAAAATACTATCTGACATATCTATAATATTATATAAGCATTTATTAACCAGCTCTTTTTTTTTTTAATATTATAAAAAAATTTAAATTAAAATATAATTGTATATACTTTCAATTAAAATTAATAACTGAGAAGGGCAATAACTTTTTCAAATAAGATATATAGTCAACATCTCAATACAGTAAATAAAAAAATGTTCTGCTGAAATTTTTTTCCCTCAGGGAACAAAGAGATGCATTACTGGGGGAAAAAAGATTTAATATTTCCTATATCACAATTGAAATGTTAGAATAGATTATATAAAGAGGGTGGCAAGCAATGGCAAACTACCACTGATAATGATTGAATGTTATAGCTGGTCATAGTACTCTACTGCTTAGTTACTCTGTCTTAAACAGATGACTTAACATACACAAAATGTTTTTCATTATTCATTTACATATCTATCATTATGAATTATTTTTGTAATTTTTAAAATTCATTTTACATCAATTGTTGAACCTGCAGTGGTCAAATTACCCTGATGGTTGCCATATTTTGCCAGATTACTGTTAACTTTGGATTTTTATTATGGATAAACAATATCATGAAAATTCTCAGCTTTGTAAAAAAAATTTGCTTATATATTTTTTTTTAAAATTTAGTTTGTTATTATTATTATATTATAAATACTTTGTTAACATAAATTTATTTTATTTAATAAATATATTTTTACTGCCAGCCCAGATAATTACTTCTACTTTCTGGATTATTAATTTATTTTAAACTTAATTTTAAAAAAATGGTTTAATTTGCATGAAATTTATTTTCTATATAAGCAGTTCCTAATCAATTGTTTCTAATTATTATTATTATTTTTTAAACAAAATATAATTTATACCATTAATAATATAACTCTGCATGTTGACTGTATTAGTTTATTATGTAATTTCATTTTCTTTCATTTCATTAGTACTTTGTTTCTTTTGAGGTACATAAACTTAAAATATGGCAACTTATATTCAGGTATATTATATATATAATATAGAAAAAAATATTAGAAAACACAATATTATTTAAATAAAATTCAAGCAGTTGTGGCAAATGTACATTTATGTCCTACTCAAAATATAACCAGGACTTTCTCTTCATCTGTACAGAAAACGATCAATGTGACCAAACTCAAACCATGTTGACTGCGGGGTGCAAGAGTTCTTTTCGATTGTGCAAGCCACATGGTGCCTGGATCTAACCTCATCTCATTAACAGCAAGTAACATTACTCCCATCTGGCCACTGTAGGTTCTCCCAATGCACACATCACTTTTTAATTCTCATTTTATTTCATATTTTATTTTGCTGCATTTAATTGCATGTGCTATAATTTTCCCTCTATTTTTCTTTTTGTATTTTTCTTTAAATTTTTTAAAAATTAAAAAAAAAAAAAAGTTGTTATTATTCTCACTAGATGGCAGGATTTAAATGCATGCTATTTCCACTTGCAAATACTTATGCCATCTCTTGAGTAAAAAGAGTAAAAAAAAAATAACTTTATTTACTTTGAAAACTTAAGTGTTTTTATGTATTGATGCATGAATAATGCTTCATAACAAAGAATATTAAAAGTTTCATTATTTTTAATGCAATATATACACATATCCACATGAACATATAAAGCATAAAAATGAAAATGCATATATAACCAAATTATAAAATTTAAATGAATTATTAATTATATTTCAAATTTGAAGTACTCCTATTTCTAATTATAAGTTTTATTTAATTTTGAATTTGCTTTTACTTATACATAAAAATAAAGCAAAATATTTTTAATTAATTCAATGAAAAATTAAAATAACAGTAGTCATATTTATAAATGTAAATAAAAATAAAGTTTAAGATGTAGTTTTAAAATTGAAATGCTAAAGCAAATTTTATTAATAGGTTGTCAAATAATGGAAAACTACCATCAACATTGACTAAATGTTCTCATTTTATCATAAGACTCTTATTACCTAATTAATCAACCTGACTTCAAGCAAAGAACTTAAATATACACATATAAATATGGATATAAAAGGAAATTATCCTGTATTTAGATATAATGCAGCTAAAAACAAAACTATATGAAATAATTATTAATTTACTATTGCTTTTCGCTGCTTAATTAAATTATTTTAAAAATAAGATTTTTAAAAAACTAAAATTTATTAATAATATGCAAATGCATATATGTGTGAAATCAAGAAGGTGTATGAGCAAATTTAGTTCAAAGTTGTTTGTTAAAAGTTTCACTCTAGTTATGTACATGCTATATTCTAAAAGTTTGCAGAATGAGCTTCGTAGATACATACTATAAGTTATATACAAAAAAGCAGACTCTCATAATCTTTGTCATCCTCTTCCCTATTATTTTCTATTAATTCCTTTTGTTTTACTACTTTAATAATTCTTTCCTTGATAAATTATACATAAATACTAAGAGACATATTTATATGTATATATAGGTATGTCTCATTATCTTATCCATTATTCCTTCTTTCACACCCCTGCCCATTTTTACTATTTTTTTTATACCAGGTCATTGTTGTTTCTTGTCTTTAATGATTAAATTTATAAAAGTATTTTTTTTAAGCTCAATTTTATAAGATAGTAAAAAAAATAATAACCATACAATTTTAAAAAATTAAAATTTTTAAAATAGTGAGAAACAATACATTTTAAATTACACAAACTTTTAAAAAATAAATACCAAATTTATTAATGAATATTAAGTTATTATCTTTGAAAATATTTGGTGTTTTGGGAAAAACACATCGAAGTAATTTTTTTTATGTATATGTATTGAAATTGCAGCCAGAGCACTTTTTCCAAGATCAAATGCTCAGATAATTCATAATCATATATATAATAGATGGCAACTAATTAAAAAATTTTTTTAAAGATATCAAGTAAATTCATATTACATAAAGTTGAAAAATTGTTATCCATGACATATTAAATGTTCCAAAAATGTTGTCACTCAATATGTAATAAATTAACTTATAAATTTAATTAATATATCAAGTTTATATTCTCTTTCTTATTGACATTATTTTATTCAAAAATATGTTTTTAAAAAATATACTAATTCAATTAAAATTAATATGTTATAACATGATTTTATTCTTGAAACAAAAAAAAAGCAACTGATAAAATGATGAAAAGCAAAAGATCTTTCTTCTGTCTTGATAAATTGGGTTATAAATAGCATTAATAAACAACACAGATTGAAATAATAATATTATTCAATGTTTGTCATGACATTTGATTTGCACTTATATTTTGGATTATTTCCATCATCTAGTACAATCATTAAATATTTTTAGAAAAATTTAAACTTTGTTTATACTTTTCCAAATACATTCACCTATCAGTTATAACATACACAGGTTAGTAGTATAAAACACAATGTTCTAAATGCCTCTTTTCTCCAGGTATTTCTAACATGACCAGTGACAACACTAATATTAGAATTGAACAGGTTATCATTACATAAGTATATACCAAGGTTCTAATTATATAAGATATTCTAACTGTTGCCTTTAATAGATTCACCTAAAATTCAACATTATCAAATCAAAAAGCCACTGGTTCAATTCCCATGATAGAACTATTACTAGTTAGTCCATCATCGTCTAAAATAGAATGAAATCACTTTGAAATATTGCTATGTACTAATTTATGAATTTGAAAAATAAAGTTTGATTTTTTTCTAAAAACATTCAAGTAAATAATGGAAGCAGTCTAATATATAATTACAATTTATTGCAAAAAGCCTAATCTTAATTTTGTCTATTTTGAAAAATCATTAATAAAATTAGCGACAATGTTGTAGCACTTGATATTTATCGCAAAGCTCTATCTTTAAAAAAAAAAGTGTATAGAATTGTTCACTGTAATCTTTTGAAATGTGTCAACACCTTATTCTAAAAAGAAAAAAAGTTCCTGGTGTATTTCCTTTATTGCAATCAGTCAAAAAGTTCATATATATAATCTTTTATTTAACAATAAACAAATTATCAATTTTTGAAAAATAAATTGTCACCAGACAGGACCAGCAATACCGCTACCAAACTAGGCAATATCCTAGGATGCAGTACTCAATTAGAGGTTCAGTACTGATATTAAAATTTTAGTTTCATATAAAGTAGATATTTTTCTGAAGATTTGTGATGATGGTTAGACTGTTTCCATCATCTAATATGAATATTGAATGCTATTACTAACAGTTGAATGTATTTGGAATATTTAAATAAAAGTTAAATTTTTCTAAAGACAATCAATATTCATATTAGATAATGGAAACAGTCCAATATAAAAATATAAAGTAGATGTTTTTGTAAAGGATTTATACTTTTTATTTTTTCTACAAAAATATACAATTAGGGTGTGCCAGTAAATTGTTAAAAGTATCCAATTAAAATATATTTAATATTAAATCATTATATCCAAGAATCATAAATAGAATATATAATATGAAAGAATTCATTCAAAGATGCTACATAAGATTCTATATAATGGAAAAATCATAAGATCGATCAGTATGTTCTTCAGTTTACTGGATGAATAATACTAAATATATAGATATGGGAGCATAATTTTATTAAATTGGGTATATGAAGTGAATTTTTAAAAAATATATGATAAACGTGAACAGACTCCATTTCATTTACAAAAAAATTATCTTAACCGATAATCTGAAGAGATGCAATATTGACTGCTTTCATAGGAAAGATTGAGAATAGAATATAACAGAAAACTTTAATTAATAAGGTGCTGCTGTTTTTTGTTTTTTTTTAAGTATAGCATTCTGCAGAAAAAAATTGAAGGATAGCACTGCAAAATATCAAATAAATAGACTAAGAGGATTAGTGCATGGTTAAATGTGATTCACATATGAGCTTGTACAGTTATTACCAAATTCATCTATTAATTTGACGTTTAACCTTTTTTTATTTTCAACCTTGTGGAGTTAGACTGAAATACTCATTTGTGTTGAGCTCTAATGATAATAATAATTTTCTGCTTTATGATGAGCAGCAATAGAAAAGGTAAATTTTTATGTCACTGCAGAAAATTATTCTAAAAGCGAAGTATAATATTACACAAATTTAATTAGTAACCATATATTATTTTTATATCTAATATACTATAGTTCTTATGGAAAATATATTAAAATTCTTGTATTTAATTATTATTTTTCATTTTCTTAAGTTATAAATTTAGCACAATTCTGCAGATGACTGAAGATACATAATTAATTCCTTTTCTAAAAATATTTGACATATTGCATTAATCAAGAAATAAAACTATAAACTTTATAACATACTTTTGAAATTGAAATGCTAAAATAAATTGTGTTAAAACGGTGGTGAGCAATAGCACATTATCACTAACAAAGGTTGTGTGCTGTTATTTGGTCATAGAACTTTGGTGATTAGTTAACTATTTGCTTTTAGTCAAGCGTTGGTGGCCTAGTGGTTAGCATAGCTGTCTTTTGAGCAGCTGGCCTGGGTTCGCTTCCAGTCAACGCATTTGACATATGAAAAAAACTATTTGCTTTTAGGAAAAGAACTTAATGTGCATATATATAAAAAAATATCCACATATCAATGGGCTACACAGCATGTTTTCAGAGCAGTATATCAGACTAATAGCAAACGTTATAAAAAAACAATGAACAAAATTTCAAAGCATGCTCAGTTGTACACTACTACATCTTCAATTTATAATGTTACTAGAATTAACTTTTCCTATCATTTGGTTCACTACAAGCAATGTTCATTTTGTGAGAATAAAAAATCATATCCAGGATTTTTCTTATTTTTAAAAAAACCACAATTAATCTGACAATTAGATTTTTTATGGTGACAAATGTGTTTCCTGGAAAGCATAGACAATGTAGCATTAATTTATTATATATAAAGAGACCCATACACACACAAAGTAAATAACTATCAGTGTGCATATATATATATTTCAATAGTAATTCATTTCTTGTTATAACTGATAAGAAATACTAATATATACTTTTTATGGCAAGTCCAAACATCTAATAATTATAAACACTGTCTAACTACACAAAGCATTAAGATTAAAGAATTTCTGCAAATAGTTTTGCATTCTGAGATAAGAATGAAAAAAAAAGAATGAAAATAGACAACCAAACAAGGAATTAACATCTTATAAAAGTCTACATTTGTGAATTTATGAATTCATTTTTAAATTAAATAAACCAAATTAAGTTTTGGTATCATGAGTATTTAACAACAATGTTAATTTAAGCTGGATATTATGAAAATATTGAATTTACATAGAAGAGAATGTGCATTACTACTGATATCATGTATCTCCCATATCTAAACCTTAATTAAACTAGGAAGAGTTTGTCTTTGAAAAACATCAATGCTTTATAACAAGTGATATTGTTTGCCTGTACCAAAGCAGAGAGCTTTAAACTTCATGTAGAAGTAATTGAATTTTGTTAGATACGTAGGCACTACATAGGGATTTTATGCACAAATCTTCCTTCATCTATCGATTACTCTGGCTTCAATTTAAAATAAACAAATGTGTTACTAAAATGACTAACTTTGTTCAATAATAGTAAAATAATTTTAATAAGGAGATTCACACAGAATTATGCTAAAGTTTCACTGAATTGTAAAAGTACTTGAAAAGATATGCTGGAACATACATTTTCGATGTCTTTTGCTTTTCAAATATTAACAAGAATAGAAGGGGGGGGGGTAGAATAGTTTTTGGTTTTTTTTTTAGAATTTGTTTTTTCTGAATGTTTACTAATCTTTTCCAATATCCAATTTTACAGTATCAGATATATCAAGTAGGTTCTTGAAAAAGTATTATAAATATTTCTAAGGTAGTTCATTTTAATCTGATAATAATTACTGCATAAAAATTTTATCGTGTATTAACATTATCAAAGGAAATTTATTACTATTAATTATTGGCTCAAGAGCTAAAAGCTCCTGAACTGAAATTTAATCTATTAGTTTTATAAACTGACATCCTGAGATCCCAAGTGTTCAGTTGATTGAACAATTATTTCCATGTTTAATCTGTTACTAGCATGCTCCAAAACATCACATAATTTCCAGACCAGCTATCAGTAATGTTATTATTACTGCAATAAATTAAAAAAAGAGAATACTATAGTATTCATTGTCTTTTTCAATGCAATTCATCAAAACAATCCCTCCCCGTCATAAAAAATGTTTGAGTATATTTTTGTTTATGGGGAAGAATAAAATATAACTGATCTGGAATTTGTATGCAAAATCTCAGCTTTTGCTTTTAAACTTAAGAGTGATTAAATGTAATTCGATTTATTTTTAATTTATTATATTCGAGATAAAGTGAATATTTTATTCATTTTGTTATTGAAAATCCAGATACGATTTGTTTTACTGTTAGCATTTAGATTATTGTGAAATAATTCTTCATGCAAAATTTTCACACTTTTGTTTGAGTAATATTTTCAGGCATTGATAAATATGTTAAATTAGGAAAAGGAAAAAGAGGGACTGTTTCCCCAGTAAATTTTAAAAGTTTAGCATTGCAATTTGAAACTGCTTTTTTTTTACATAGGGATGAAAAAAATATTAAATTAATAATGCATATGCTATTACTGTCTGTAGACTGACCTATGCTGAAAAGTATTTATCTACATAGATATCCATATCATAACTCCTAAATGTTTAATATGAAATATAAAAAGGACAGGACTATAAGTAAATTTAAAACTTTAGCTAATGTATCTTTCCCTAGTAATGTATATATTATCTCATATTCTAATATTTTTATATCAACCTATAAAAAAATAATCTTTCAATATAATTTTTTCATGTTGTCATTTTTTTTTCTGATAGTATAAATCATTAAATTATTTTAAAAAATGCAAATAAAATTTTTATTACATAAAATATTAATTACATTTCACATTTTTTAAACTTTAAATGCTGATTACCATCAATATTTAATTTAGCAATAAAAATATTTTACATTATATATATAAACATTTCAAAATGTATTTAAATATACATAATAATGGTTCAATATTGACCATTAAGTTACAAAATAAAATATGAAAGATAAAAACATTAGAAAGTTAAGGTTGAAGTGAAACAAAAATTTGTTTTAACATGAAAAAAATATATCTAGTAACAAAAAATTAAGATTATTTTTAATTATATACCTAAATATAAATTCTACACTAATGGCAAGTGTTGCCTTCCAACAAACAGAGTTAGTAAACATGTTCACATGTGAAAACAAACAATAATGTACATTAAAAATAAATTTCATTAATTTTATTTATTTATTTTATAGCTTTCTTGCACTTTCATATTTCATTCATCCTATTTTTTAATGTGCTTGCAAAATGGCATGTGGCTGTATTTGTATACTGTTGCATGATATTTTGTTTTATTTTTTATGAAAATGGATAGTAATTTAATTATTATTTTTTCTTTCTTTTTTAGTGAAAATAGTTGCAAGGGCCGAATATCAAGCTTAACAATTACTTCTATTATGAAGAAACTTTGTTCAGTAGGACATGTAACTCAAAGGGAACAAGTTTTTTTTGTGCCACAAAATGAACAATCTGTTTCCAGGTCAGGGGCCAGGCCACCTGACCCCAGGTTTCAGACTTCAGCAGAATGGACACAAACTGATGGACGACAAAGACGTTTCCCAAAATCTGTACAGTATAATATTGAAGTAGAATATACTCGCCCATTAGGTTGGATTCGCCGTTCAGCTGAAGGGAAATTTGTCGTTAATGGGGAAGATAATGACGACGGGGGGTTTCTTACTCGCCCTGAAGTTGAAGCAGTACCTTATCGTAGAGGTGAAAGTACACAAAACAGTGTACGTAGTGATGGAACTGGCCAAAGCATTCAGCATAATAATTACATTAGCATGAATGAAATTATGCCAAGGAGTGATCTAGTAACCTCTTCTCATGGTCCACTTTATCGTACAAGTAGTCCAGAAGATAATGTGGGATTATTTGCCATTGATAGCCTCAGTTCAATTCAACAATCATCTATAGAACGTTCATTTCCCAGCACTGTCTCCAGCCGCTTTTTACCAAGTGCAGAAACATCAGCAAGTTTGGCAACTTTTGATCAAAAACTTGAACGAGATCCAATTTCAGTTCAAGGAGGCTCACAAAATGTCAGTGTTCAAGTACATGTTGAGCCAGGATCTTATTATTCAGAACCACGCATGCCACCTGTACCAGCTACCTATCCTTTTTCAGAACAAAACCATCATGAGTTATATCATAGACAGCATCCTCAAGAAATTTCCTTACAGAGAACTCCTCCTCCACCATATCATATGGCTACTCGTGGACGATCATTTGATTTTCATGGATTGGGACAACCTGAACTTCGAAGGCGATTTGTTGGCAATCGAGATCATGATTCACGTTCTTCAGTCAGAGATTCAGACATTCACACACGAGCATATTCATCAGATAGAAGTGTTTATTACACACCATTTGATCGTTATAGTTCTATGTTTTATCATCCTTATAATGCTATGTATGATCCTGGACGTCCAAGGAGTCGCTCTGAACCATATCGTTATCCAAGTTCTGAAAAATATAGGGAAGAGGAGTTTGATATGGAAAGATTTGGATCTAGACCAGTACGTTATCCTAGTGCTGAAAGTGTTACATATTCATATATGTATAACGGAGAGCATTTACATGACACTTGGTACAAGCAATCTCAATATCATTTTCCAGAACATATGCCACCAGTTAATGATAGCAGAAGACCTTTTTATAGAAATTTATCAATAATTCCAAAAAGCTATTGTCAACCTTTAGCTGAGAGTAGTCCTGGTGAATTAAGAAAATCTTTATCTCCCGGAACACCCTCCAAATCTAAAAAGAGAATAGCTCGGGTTATTCCATCTATGAAAGATGGTGAAGACCACAGTACTAGTGAAAGTAGCACAAGTGGACAAACACCTCCTTTAGCATATACACGTGATCGTTTACAAGGAACAATTCAAAGAATTCGTAGTGGGGCATTACGAGGTTTATATCGACATAGTGCACCAGAGTTAGCTAGATCTTTTGGACCTGTGGCATTTCCAGCAGCAGCATCATATGATGATACTTTTCAAAATACCTTTCAAATTGATCCCTTATTCATAGGTGAAGATGGATTGACACGTGTCACTCAAGATGTTCCAAATAGTAGAACTAGTGTAACTAGTGGCAGTTCTGGAAGAGGAAGTAGTGGTCGGGGAAGTAAAGCTGCATCAATTTCTCATTCAAGAGGTGGCAGTTTACAAGGTGATCTAGAATACTCTCCTGCTAGCAGAAGTGCCAGTAGTGGATTTGGTAGTCAAAATACTTCACAAATGTCCCATATGTCACGTCCTCCAATGAGGTCATCCGTGAGCTCCAATTTGACTCCATTAGAGCATGACATTAGCACGGACTCTCCTTTCTCAGAACCTAGCCCGTCGTCACAAATCCCCCTTGATTTGTCTGTGGATGAAAACTATGAGTTTGATTCCATAAGTCCTCTTGAGTCTGAACTCTTGGATAAACTACGTCGTTGCAACACGGGTCCCCATGCACATTCTAGAGTGGCCAGTATAGAAAAGGGCACCAGTGACAGTGAGCTTTATGGCATTTTTTATCCCAGGCCAAAACTGAGCAAATATGATAATACAGAAGGCAGAGTATCTGCCTTAAAAGAAGAATTCCAAAAATATCGGCAAAAGCAGCAAGAAAGGCAGGGTGATTCAGAAGAAATGGAAAGTGAATGTTAGGTGGCTTCAAAAATGATTTAATTCATGCAAATTAAGAAGCCTTGTTTCTTTTTATTAAAATTTTTAAAAAAGAAAAAAAAGGAAAAAAAGAAAAATGATACAAAATACTATTAGCTTTTGTATATATTTGATACAGTGCCCTCTAACTTGCAGTGGCTGTAAATAGTGTAAGCAAAAGTTATTTTGTTGCTCTCTTAGCATTTATTATTGCTTTTACCCTAATCAATGTACAAATACAATAATAATAAATCTATGAAATTGAACAAATTTTGCCTTAAAATATAGAAATAAATATGTGAAATAAAACTAAGTGATCCATATGCAAAAAAAATATCATTTGGGAAAAAAAAAAACATATCCATTTACAATTTATACTAGTATATAATTTTCTCATAATACTATCATTTATTTTAAAACGAATTGTCTTTAAATTGTGATTCTCAAGAATAAAATGAATTTAAATAGTTATTATGCTTCGTATATTTATGTATTCATTTATTACATATAAATATATTTACATACCTGAATACTGAAGCATATTCAATGTTAATGCAAAGGATGCTATACCTTTTGCCTCTCTCATATCTGGGTATTAAAATGGGGGAAGCAAGTAATAGGATAGAGAAAATAACAACTATTATCTCACACACACACCCCCCCCCACATGTATATAAAATTGGGCATTTAAGAAGTTGTTTAAAAATATGCAGTATTAGAAATATATACATAATTTTTTTTAAAAAAATTAATACCAAAGTCTATTTTTATTTGTTATTAATAAAAAAATTTGATTAATAGATTATACATATAATATTGACCAAAGTAGTTCGTTTGGTTCTTATTACTACACTGCCATGTTCATTTGTAAATAATTGATACCAAAGAAAATTACCAATATCAACCTATTAATTTAGATATATATGCATGTGTGGGTCGGTTAATATATATGAATAGACAACCATATTTATATATAAATAGATTTCTGACATAAAGAGAAATAGATTAATTTTTAAATCATTATTCGATAAATACTTATTAATCCTGATGGAAATTATAAAATTTAAATAAAATATTAATAAAAAAAATAGCATTTAAAAAGAAATATATTTTGACTTGTTTCTTTTATAATACTTTGTCATTGGTTTTATATCGTTCATAGCAAATTAATTTTATTCTAAATAATGTTCATTTTAATTTTATTGATTTAATTAATCAATTGATTACTTTTTTTTTTTACAAATTGTGAAAATAATAATCAATTATTATCTAAAAGTAATAAGAAAAAATATTATTTTCACAAATTTATAATATATATATATATGTACACTGTGTGTATTAATATGAAATATATAAATCTCAAATAGTTAAAACCATTTAGGGAATGGATAAATTTAGTAAAGAAGGAAAGGAGAAGTCAATCTAAATATTAATGAAAAATAAAAATCAACTATCTATTTAATTGCAATTTTATTGTTTCTCACAGGTATAAAATATTCAGACTAATCACATTTATTATACAAAAAATAAAGAGGGGGGGGGTATTAATAAAGGCAAAATTTTGCATCAATAATAACTTGAAAAAAATCAAATCAAAGCTTCTTTCCCAATTATTATTTTATTATTGTTTCATTTTTTTTCTTTGCCTTTTGGCAAAAATATATATATAATGTAAGGTGTAAATCTTTAAAGCAGTTAGAAACTGACCTGCTGTAAATTAGGCTTTTAGATAGCATTTACACAGATAAAACTTTATCTGGAAAAATTTATGTTTCTTAAAACACGGATGTTCCGTGAATAGACTCTTTACTAATAGTAGAGAGGATACTTCATGATAAAAACAACAAAAAAGACAATTTCCTTTATATATATATGAACTTATATATATAATTTTGCATTCTTTTTTTTTTTAATTTATTTATTTGGTGTTTTTTTTTTTTTTTAAACATTTTTGTCTACCAAAAAAAAATTTTTTTTAAAGACATTAGTTCTAGTGTAGGAATTAGATAAACTACTACAATGTCCTTATAAAAATTATTTTTTACCAAATCAAATCATGTTCACTAATTTTTTTATTTTTGTACATTTTAGTTTAATCCCTGTACTTTTTTGTAAAAAAAATCAATGTATTTAACATATTATCAAACAATAAAAATGTACAATAAAAACATTGGTATGTTGAGAACCCTAATATTATTCTTTCAGCTGCTTAAAATTCATGTAATTATTTTTGTTTATAAAAGAAAAAAAATGAAACTACCATACCAATGTTTTTATACCACTGTCCATTTAATATCTACATTTGCCATAAATGCTTTCAAATTATTAATTCATTTAGATAAAAAAAAAAATCTTCAAAAAATTGAAGCTAGTTGCATTTTTCTTTACAAATAAAAACTTAACATAGTACAAAGATTATTTCTTGACAAATTTTAAATTTGCTTTTTTTTCCAGATAGCAATTACAAATGTACTATATAGTATATGAATGTATCTATCTACATAGATATAGATCTATCTACATAGATATAGGTATGTGTGTATGAGTGTGTTTATATATAAATATACATACAGTGAAATCTCTATCCACTGTATTTCAAAAAACTGGAGGAAATAAATGATAGAGAAAAACAATAGAAGCAGGAATGTTTCTATTGTTTTCTTAGTTACAGGTCCAAAGAAAGCAGAAGACAAAAGCAGGAACCAATATATGCTGCAACAATGGACAGAAATTTTAATGTAACCACATATCTGTATATTTAGCATTTTATATTTAAACATACAATTGCATATATAAACATTACATTTGATTCTGTATCTACATTTACACAAATGAATCATTTTATTGCTAAAATATATAACACGTAATTGCTTTATGTATGTGTGTATAGGTATTTATGTACAAATATCATAGTACATATCTATCCATTTTACACAATAAAACATATCAGTTTCACTTTTTAATAAAAATCTGTATCATATATATCATAGTAAATAAAAATCCATATTTAAATCATACTGTGTATAATGCCCTCTAGTAAAATAATTTTTGAACTACAAATTTATATGTTTTTATTATTTTTAACTAACTGATACGACATTGCATAGTAATTTCTATTTGATTTTTTTATTTTTGAAAATTAACAAAAAAAGTAAGTTTCTTAAATAGCGTTAGAAATATTTTTAGAAAGCTTAACAAATAATAGTGTATTGTATATTAATACAATAAATAATTGATGTAAAAGTTCAAGCTAGTTAATTTAAATAAAATTTCAAGTAAAAAAAAAAAGATTTTAAAATCATTTCATACATTTGTACACATCTTGAATATGTAGGCATATACCAATAAATTTAAAAAAATAGTATATCCAATTTTCATTATTTAAGAATATATTTTTTTGTAATATTTATTTGTATAAAACATTAATATGGCCCTATATTCTGAGTATGGATAGTCTGGATGAAATATTAATCAAAGTACAAGGATTTTCTTTTTAGTTATTATTTTTTTTAATCACATCAGTTACAAGAGTTTATTTTTCTCAATATATTACATACTTATATTTATAAATATACATACAAATTATAATTTAAAAAAAAACACAAGTAAAACAAATTTGTGAACACATCTAAAATTCTTAAATGAATAAAATAAGACAATATCTTCAGTTGGTTAAAAAGTCAGAAAATATTTTAGAAATTCTGGCTTAGATTTTAAGAATCCTCATATTTTATTAAAAAATAATATATATAAACAAATAAAATTTAATCTTTTAAATTGGCATATTTTTCATTAAATAATTGGGAGGGGGTGGGCATGGATTTTCTAGTTTGAATTTTTTTTTATAGCAAAATAATTTCTGTATGCAGCCAAGAGGTAAACAGCATTCATTAACTTCTTTCAGGCAAAGTAATTTTAAATATACACATATTTTGTTATTGTTATCATAAGTTTTTATGATATTATAAATTGACAAGAGAAACTACAATATGACAAAACTTTAGTTTAATGAATATTATCTGCAATTAAGTTTATTTATTCAACTATCTGTATTAACTAAATTTATAGTCACATGCTTATTTTCATTTTGGTAATTAAAAAGATTTAAAACATTTAAAGCAATTATGGCAAATGTTTAAAATTAAAATTCCCCTTTCCAAGCTAAGGAAAAAAAATATATATATTTTTTTCTCAAACTCACTGTATGAATAACTGTTATTTTATTTTAATTCGTCTATCTTTTGTGTTGGAAAAATAATATTAATAAAAAAAAAAAATGTTAAAAAAAAATCAACGAAATAAAAATTGCCTTTTTCATATTATACTTGTTATAGGTGTTTTATTTCTAATACAGATACAATATTGTTAATCTGTTACTATGCATTCCCTAATCTTCAGATTAAAAATAAATTAATAATGTTATACTTTATCTCTCCCTTATTATAAAAAAAAACTACTATTTTTACAAATCTATATGTTACTAAAAACTTAAATCTTAAATATCAATTTTAATATATATTGGTTTTTTATGGACAATAAATATACACATAGTTTTCAGGTTCGTATGTGATGAAACTGAAAACTATGTTAATACCTTTTGTCCATAAAAATCTTTTAATATATTTAATCTGTGTGGGGAGAATCCTTAAAAGCCCTCTTCACAACAACACTCATACATAACTGAACTTAAAAATAATGTTTATATTTAATATAATGGAATAGCCCTGTTTTGTTAATTAAATTTTACATAATATATATATTTTAAATTATTTTTTCATGAAAATGTATTTTTAAAAAAAGTTTTCAGTAGCTGCTATATTTGCTAGAAAAAATAAAATTATTCAAGCGATGAAAAAAAGAAATGTGGCACATCAATGAAGCTTATGAATTTACAGATGTCTGTAAAATGTATGTTTAATGTAAAACTAGAAACACAAATTGTTGCTATATGTAATCTTCAGAAATACTCATACATTTAAGCTAGAACTTACAAATCATTTTTAAATATTAATAGATTTCAAAGATAGCTCAGATTTAAATGAGATCAATAAGAAGATACTAATAAAAACTACTACTCAGATAGATAGCTAGCACAAAGAAACAGCAATTCCCTAGTAAATTTCAATTGAAACATGGAAAAATATGAAAAAGGATTACTCATTTAAAAATGACCTATTTATAAGAATTAAACATCCAGAATTCTGCAAAATAGTACAAAAATCGTGATAAGATATAAGGAAATATAACTGAAATGGCAAAGAAAATATAGAAAAAATCATTTCAGCTTTACGATGATGGCATTATTATTACAAAGAGAAGTGATATCATAAAAGGTGCAGAAGAATTCTACAACGAATTATGTAATAATAAAGGGGGAGGGGGGAAGTAGCCTGTACAATTATAAATGTTTTTTGAAATGCCAAGTATTTACATTAAAAAGTGAGAGCAATTAAATCCATGCAGAATAAAAAAAAAGCTTCATGAAATAAGGATGCAGTAATAATATTAATATTTAAAAAAAGCGATAAAGAAGATATTAGAAATTACAGACCTATCAGCCTTTTATTGGTTTTATATAAAATTTTTACCAAGATAATTACAACTTGTCTACAGAGAACATTGGATTTCCACCAACCAAGAGAACAAGCTGGATTTAAAAGTGGTTTTAGTACAGTAGATCATATTCAAGTATTGAGAGAAGTTATAGAAAGGACAAATGAATATGAGTTGTCATTATGTTTTGGATTTGTAGATTATGAAAAGGCATTTGATTCTATAAACATTTCTTCAGTGATTAAAGCATTGGATCATCAAGGTATAGATCCAGGATATTGTCATATTTTAAAGAATATTTATAAAAATGCAACAGCAACAATTAGATTACATAATGATACTGGGGAAGTCAACATTGAGAAAGGTGTAAGACAAGGTGACTCCATATCTCCAAAACTTTTTACAGCAGTGCTGCAAGAAGTAGTTTGTGGATTAAAATGGCAAGCTAAGGGAGTAAAAGTAAATGGAGATTATTTAAATCATCTACATTTGGCAATGATGTAGTTGTTTTTGTAAACAATGCTTTAGAGTTTCAGGAAATGTTGCAGGAGTTACCAGATGAAAGTAAGAAAGTAGGACTAAAGGTAAACATTAAAAAGACTAAAGTAATGTTCAATGGATTTTCTCAAAAGATGAAAATAAAAATTGATTATGATGAGTTAGAAGAAGTTAACAACTACAAATACCTTGGTCAGATTATTACTACAGATGAAAACATAATGGATGAAATTAATCATAGAATTGAACTTGGTTGGAGTGTTTTTGGTAGAAATAATTTAATACTAAAAGGAAATATGCCTATGTGTTTGAAAAGGAAGGCTTTTAATAAATCTGTTTTACCATTTCTTACTTATGGATCTGAGACTTGGACACTTAACAGAAGAGCAATTCAGAGACTTCAGACTTCAAAGAAGTATGGAGAGATAATGTTAGGAGTAACAAGAAGAGAACAAAAACAAAATATATGGGTAAGAGAACAAACAGGTATTACTGACATCATTGAAAGAATTAAAAGACTGAAATGGAGTTGGGCTGAACATATTGCTAGAAAAGATGATAATAGATGGACAGTTGAAATCTTAAACTAGATTCCAAGAGATTATAAAAGACCTAGAAAAAAACCATGTGAAATGATTGATGAACTTAAAGAAACCTTCATCTTGCAGTGGATTGATAATGGTTGAAAATGATGACATGACAAAGTTCAATGTTCAGGAAAAAACAGAAGAATTAGATATAATATCTTAAAGATTCATATTGTAACATTATGTTTCAATACACATATTTTGAAAGTTTCAACAAAAAAATATAAATAAAGTGTAATTTGTTTGTTTAGTCCAAATGAGCCCTGTATCATTGATATGAAAAGATATAACCTTATGAGTATTGTAATAGGACCAAGTTCATTATATAGTCTACTGTAGAAATAATAAATTTCTCATTCTGCTGTGAGTATGCCTCCAAATTTTGCTAAGTATAACAAGCTATAAGTCACAATAACAATTAGAAAAAAATCAAAATTACAATTAAGAGCATTGTAGCAAATATACTACACAGAAAATATGTAACTTAATTTATGTATGATATACAGTAAATATATATATAATTATTGGTAATATTAAAAAAGTAATCAGAATGATAGCATTAAACAAATAATCAGAATAATCAATGTTAAATGTAAAAAATGTACATAATTTGGTCATAATTATCAGAATGACTATATCACAGATTGATAAAAATTATTCGGGAATTCAGAATCTTGGATTAATACCAGCTATTCTAAATATTTATTTAATGATCCTTCATCGTGACATTTGAATATATATATTTTTAATCTAAATATTACATATATATATTCAACAGTTTTCTATTAAATGAAAAGACCTTTTAACATTCTCGTTATTGCTGATATTATGACAAATGAATATGAATAGGCAGTTCATTAATATGTATCAGTCAGTAACATGAGTTTACTGGCTTTTATCTTTGACATTATGACTTTTCATTTAGCTATATATAACTGTAGATCAATATGAAGTAAAGGAAGATTACATGAATTGAAAGAACTATCTAATATTAAACATAATATTATTGGACTTTGTGAAATGTGACAAAAAAGAAATATGAAGCACAAATATAATAAAACTTATTATAAATAAAAAATATAAGAATGAAATTGTGAAGACTGATGGTATATCAGACAGAATGACAACATTAATTATTCTAACATATTTAGGAGATACTAAATGCAAATTATTCAGGTTTATGCCCAACAAATACTCTCATTGTGATGAATAACTGAGGATTTTTATATAGATGTACACAATGATTTTCATCATATAAAACAATATTTCAAAATTGTCATGGGACTTTAATATTAGAATTTAAAAATGAGAGTACTATGGATAAATTTGATTATCAAGAAAAAAAAAACAAGAGAAGACACAGCTTTGTGTAATTTGGTGGGAATAAAACAAACTATATATTATGAATTCTTTCTTTGAAAAAAATGATAATGGACATGGAAGCAACCAAATGAAGATACAGTAGAAATAGATTATTTTAGTTAACAGAAAATGTCTATTTCAAGATTGCAATATTCTTAATAAATTCATGCAGGAAATGAGATATAGGATGTGTGTTAATTAAAACTAAAAAGATGAAAACTATTAGGATAGTATTGACAGTTTATATTAACTTTTAAAAATATTCCAATAAATTTAAATTAGAAATGTTTAAATTGTTTAAAAATATTAACCAAACTTTGAAGATAGCCCAGACTTGAATGAGATAAAATATCTGATATTCTATTAAAACCTGCTACAAAGACACTTACAAAGCAGCAAATTACAAGTAAATCTACAATTAAGACAAAACAATGCATGAAGAAAAAATAAATATGTAAAATGATCTTAATAAGAACAAAATATCTGAAATTCTATAAAATCATGCAAAAGGAGTTGATATAAAAAAAATATTATCGTGAATGGGCAAGATAAGCTATAGAAGACAATAAAAGTTTCAAAAGTAAGAAGTTGTTTTTAGCAATAAGGAAAATAGCACTTTTACTAAAAAAAGAATTACAATATCATAAAATACATGGAAGACTTCCATAACAAACTACATAATAATAAAAACTAAGAAAGCAAAGTAAATCCTATAATCATATTATCTGAACTGAAAAGCATTTTAAATATATGAAAAAAATAAAATCCCCATGAAAAGATGAAATTATTATTGATATCTTAAGCATTTAAAGGAATAGAAATATTGTTGGCAAAACGATATATAAAATGTCTAAATAATAAATTTAGTAATACCAGATGATTGAAAGAATGCAATAGTGATATTGATATTTAGGAAAGATCAAAAAGAAAACATTAAAAAATATAGACTTGTCAGTTCTATATATAAGCTTTATGTAAGATAATTACAATTCATTAGTCTCAAACAAACAAACAAAAACCAAGCTAAATTTAAAAATGATTTTAGCACAATTGATCATATCAAGATATATCATATAAAGTGGCAAGGATTATTACTTGCCATTATGCTTTCAATTTATAGATTAGAAAAAGCATTTGATTCTACGATTTTTTCCATGGTGATTAAAGCTTTGCATCATCAATATATGGATGAAAGTTATGTCATATTCTGAGGAATATTTATCAAAATACATCATCAGTGATTACATTACATGATCATAGTAAGAAGATAAACATTGATAAAGTCGTATATCTAAAATCTTTTATAGCAGTTTTGTAAGAATCATTGTGAGAATTAAAAAAGGAAGCTAAAGGAATAAAAATAAAGACAGATTGTTCAAAGTCATTTAGATTTTACAGATGAAGTAAATGTTTTGCTAATAGTGCTTCAAAGCTTCAATAAATGTTGCAAGGGTTATCAGATAATGGAAAAAAATAGGATTAAAGATAAATGCTAAAAATTCTAAAATAGATAGTTTTTCACAGAAAAAAAAAATAAAGGTAGATAAACAGACATTAAAGTTAGCAATTAAAAATATTTTAATTATATGAATAATATTGATGAAAGTATATTAGATAAAATTAATTATAGAATTAAACTTGAATATTGTCATTCTTATAAAAATAACCTAATATTAAAGGAAAATATTTTAAGCATTTGAAAACAAAATTTTTTGATAAACATATTTTATTATTTCTTACATATGGATCAGAAACGTGGAAATTTTAACAGAAAATTATTAAAGAAACTTCAGACTAAGTAGATAGGTATCTTGGGACAGAACAAATAGGGATTATAAATGAGTTATATGGGTGAGAGAACCATTAAACATCATTGACATTATTGGACTGAATTGGAATGGACTGGACATTTTGTTAAAAAAAATGACGACTGAATAGTTGAAATCTTAAACTAGATCTCAAGAGATTCCATAAGATCTAGATAAAGAATATATGTTATATGGATAGATGAGATAAAAAAGTTTGCAAGAGTGATATGGAGAAGCTATGGATGGAATTTAGAAAAACATTCATCCTGTATGATGATGTTGATAACATTTCAAATTTTTGCAAAAAAAAAAAAAATTGATAAATGCATTTTTTTTTTAATTTAAACAATTTTCTATGACGATTTTTATTATAGTTACATACTACTAACACACAAAATGGAGTAGAAATAAAAAAATAAATAAAAAACATAAATTGAAAATGTAAACTATTCATTCAAATTATTTAAAATATTTATTTGATAACTGATTTTTATAATATATCTTATGTTATTTTCAATATGAATAACTGATTTTTATAATATATCTTATGTTATTTTCAATATGATCTAACTAATCTCATCAAGAATTTTGCTTGAATTTATAAATACTTTTTGATATGCTATGCTGCAAAATTAGGAGAATTTTAAAACTATATTAGAAAAAAATATAAAAAATTTTAATAATGATTATTTAATTTAGTAAGTTTTCTCTTTGTAATTTTTAATGCTTTTTTTTTTTTTTAGAGGGTATAGTTTAAAAAAGAATTGTATACAAAAAAATTATTAATATGATTTGCTTACATTCATTTTAATATTCATTACAATAAAAAAGAAAAAATGCTTACATTAAAAAAAAATTGGGGGGGGGGGGGGGGGGAGTTATCAGAATGCACAAAAAAGCTGGAAATGTGAATAAGATGAACTCTCAAGGCATCGCTATTCTTGCTAATTATTACACAAAAATGCAATGTATGACAGAATTCTCTATCTAATGACTAGTGGGTAACCAATTAAGATGAAATTGCAGACAAGCTGAGTCAGCAAACTCAAAAAATAGCAATTAAAATATTTTATTATAGATATATATTAAATTTCTAAAAGATAAATAAATAACTGATTTGGTGAATTCAAAAAACATTTCAAGAATCAGTTTTAATTACTGAACTGAATGAAATTTTTTTGAATATTTAATCAAAATAAGTCAATTATTTTATATAGTGCATGTGCAACAGTTTAATGCTGTTTAAATATTATTGTTAATATTTAATCAAGTAAATTATTTTACAGCTAAAACTCAGTTAAACAAATGAAAAATCGGATATCCAATCCAAAAATAAAATAAAAATTTTCATGTTATTACCTATAAAAATTTCAAATAATGTGTATCTATGAATTAAGATGTAAATGAAATAACTTCCATTAAAAATTTTATTGATACAAATATAAGTGATACAATATTATTAAATATTTTAATTTATATGTAAATATAAAATTACCTTTTCTAAAAACAAAAAGCTTTTACTGTTGAAATATTGTTTTCTTGTAATATTGTAGTTCATTAACACTTTCCTTTATATCATCCAATGCTCTTAAAAAAATAATCATTAAAATTTTATATTAGATACAACATTCATAATAATAACAAAAATATAACTAATTCTATGAAATATAATGAGGTATACAAATATTTATTTAGTCAATTATTTTAATATTATGAATAAATGAAGTGGTAGAAAAAGGTACTTTAATGATATAAATAAAACTTTATTTTTATAGATACATGAATTTTCACATTTTAAAATACCATTAAGTTATAATACATTTTTAGTTTTTCATTTCATAATGTTTGTTTAGCTAATTCAATAGCTATTTTTTTTATATTTCCAAATGAACAATTGAGCCATAATGTTTATATTTAATATACTTTAATATTATTTCAAAGATTAAATATCTATCAGAGTTTTGTTACGATTACAATGCTATATCAATACTTGAAAGCCTTGAGTACTGCTTCTTCCCAAATTCTTTCTGAAATGTTATATTACAACAAAGGATAATAACATTCACAGCATATACTCCATATCTACATTAACCCTCAGACCGTATAGTATACTATTCTACTTTAAAGCCATTTATTCTAACCATGAATAATCGATAGTGGGTAATCATTTTTGGCTATTGGCCTTCATTAGTGAAGATACTGGGTTGAAGACATTCATCCAGCAGCTATCCTTAGTTACATTTTATTATTCAACTAATGATTTAAAATTTTGAAATAAAATCAAAGTACTTATTAGTTATATAGATTTGATATTAAGTTTGGTCATAAATGCTTATAAGTACTTACAACATACATCCCTAAAATATATATTTGTTGATTCAGTGACAAAACTATATAGTTGAATAAAATGAGTATCTTGGGATCAAAATCTTAGAATGATTGAAACTTTCATGTTATTTATTGAAAACAATAGTAAAAAATAGCTATTGAGTGAATATCTGGTGATGTGGGGTAGTAGCCAGAAACTAATTTAGAGAAAGACAATTTTAAAATACTGCTGATGAAGTGTAAATAGAAAAATTGAAAATCAATGAATGATATAAAAATATTGATACAATTGATACATTTATTTCCATAAATTTATTGGCATTCTTCTTTAATGAGATGACATTTAATGAACTGAAAAGTCAGACAAGATTATTTTCTTTTCATAAGAAAGAAATGCTAAGTGCTTGCTTTAAGTCATCTTTAGAAGTAATTTTCAGACATAAAAAAATTTAATTCAAAATAATATTTTACATTTAAAACAGTTTGTGATATCAATAAGCCTACATACTCTATTATGGTGCTAACAATAAAATCAACTCATATTAAATAATTTATCTGTTTAAAATACATATTAAAAATAGTTATAAAAATAAAACTTTAACAGATTAAATGCAACAAAAATATTGTTAATATTTGATATGCTTTAAAAATCCTTAAAAATCACTTTGAATCTAAGTTGCTAACTTTCTGCTGTCCTCAACTCCCAGTATTTGCTTTTGGTGAAAGTCATCAAGGTCATGATATTATAGTCTGACATTATGCTTAAACTGAAATCTTTACCTGGTAGCATTCACCCTGGTCCTCATGCTATTTCTAAATACTTTCTCTTACATATTCATTTTTTTATGATAACAATTATTATGAACTTGTTTGACTTTCTTTCTAGGAACATTTATCATACTGATAAACTGTATCCAATTTCCTTAGTTCCATTTCTCAAGCAAAATATTCTTCCTTCTTCTCTTAATAATCTTTACCCTATCTCTATGCACATTTTTACTTATCAGAGTCATTGAATCCATCATTAAGGATAAGATACAGGCTACTATTCTGCTTACATCTCAAACTATCAGTTTTCTAAAAAGAGTGCTTCCACCTCTGATGCTATCACCTTGTTTTAAAATTGTTATTGATCAACTTAAAACCATTATAACAGCTGGTTCTATAGTAGTCCAACTAGATATTTCATCAGTTTTTGATTATGTCCTTATTGACAACCTCCTGTTCATATTCTCTACATTTTAACTAACCTTCTAACGAACAGAGAAATTTTTATCACTCTTAATGATAAAGTAAGACTAGAATTCAAACTCCATAATTCTATTCAGCAAGGTTCATCTTTGAGTGCTTTGTTTTTTATTACTTGCATAAATGTGTTCCTTCTAGAAATAGAGAGGAAACTGCCTGGTATATATATATTCACTGATTGATCTTGTTGTCTTTCTCCCTTTAGGAAGTACTTTCCTTCACTTATTTCTATTTGGGAAAATTATATAGCACACTAAAAATTTCAGTTTAACCTTAATAAGTCATTCACATGGAGGATACTCTCTGGTAATAGTGTTTCCTCTCATTCACTGCTTCTCTTCATAACTTTCTTGGATTTCCCTTTTGTAAATCTATGAATGCTATGAAAACATCTATTCAGAACTCTATTTTCACATCTGTAAAAAATATAACTAATTCCTTGTTTACAGCTTATGCTTCCCTTCAACAAAAATCTTTCTTATCAACATCCTGATTTTTCCAAAAATGACTTACTATATGCTGATTATTAACTATACTAATGCTTTCAAGAAGATTAGTTCACTTTACTCCAAACTGATATGGAAGAAAAGAGCCATTGCAATCAATATTAGAACCTTATAGAGACATGCCAAAGACAATGGCCTCTCCCTTCACTCAATTCCTAACTACCTTTTATTTTTAGACGTCATTTAATACTATTTTTAAATTTGTCTCCGCTTACCCCAATGCTCTAAAATTTGTTCTAGTCACTCCTACCTAATTTGCCCCAAGCCAATAAAGTTAATTTTTTTCAATCCTTAATCAAATCCATTGCTGCTTATTCTCTAGGAAAAAATCTCTTTTGGGAAGCTTACAACATGACTCAGAGTTCTAGTTAACTTCAACCATCCCCATCTCTCCTTAGTATTACCAATAAACAGATATCTGGAACCAAAATACCTCAATTTCCTTATCAAAATCAATATAGAAAATCTCCTTACTAGTCATTTCTTATCGCAGAGAATGGCACATGAAAATATTGACTCCCTTTGTTATCTTTGTCATAAATCTGAAGAAACAATACACCATTTTCTGTTCCAATGTCCTGGTCTTTTTACTGAAATATCATTGAGTCAATTATTAAATCGCATATTTCTATTTCTATTCTCATTGATAGCATGAAACGAAGTCCTTTCCCTTCAATTAGGGTTACTATTTTCTTTATGTCTACTGTTTGGTTCCTTAGATGCCATTTTTGCTTCAAACCTACATCTAGACAATTACAATCACTGTGTTACAATAAAATTTCAAAAATTAAAAACAGAGACAGGGCACTTGCCCTACAGACATTGTTGATGCTATATGGATCCTGGTCTCCATTTCTTTTCTTTTTTTCTATGCCTTATTTACAAAATATGCCTTTTGTAATTTATACACCAATGCATTTGTTTGTTATTTGATGATAAATTTTAAAACACCCAAATGAATTTTAAATCATATTTTCCAACTTAGCAAAAAAAAAAATTACCTAATAAAAATTGTTTTTTTTTAAAAAAAAATAAGAAAAATTAACTAATTTAAGACATCAAAAAAGGTTCACCTTTTCAGTTATTAATAAAAGATCATTTTTACTATTTACAAATTTATTAACTTCAAAGCATCTACAGTTTTTGATGTTTAAATGCTACTAATGAAAATATGCAATTTCTAATATTAGGTTATATAAAAATATTTTAAAAATTATATGATCATTCAAAGATGTATTTACTAAAGATAATAAAAAAACTAAAAAAAAAAAAAGGAATATGTTTTAATAGAAAAATGAGATAAAAATTTAAAATGGAAATTTTTATTTTACCTATGACAGTTATTTTTTCTGGGGACTTTTTTGTATATTTCTGGATACCAACGCCTGAAAAATAAATAGCTAAATAAATACTTAAAGTAATACATATATTTAAATACAAATAACTTATTCTAATTTTAAATATTCTAGAATGAGACCACAAGTTATATTATTACTGTAATTAATGCATAATGTAAAAAAAATCAACCAATTACTCTGCAGAATTCATCAGCTACCTTATAATGCTGTTGATCTTTCATGAAATATTGAAATCATATTCATTGTTAATACAAAACAAAGACTGACTTGATAGTAAAATGATAACAAATTATATAATAATCTAATATATTAAAGCATTCAAGTATACAGTCAAATAATATTAAAGATAGAATCAGTAAATATAATCTTTAAAAATTATAAAAATACATCTACACTATAAAACTTTAAGGATTCTAGACAATCTTACTGATTACCGAATAATATAAAAAATCAATCAATCATTCTGCAGGACACATATTTCTAGATAATCTCTTTCACCAAATGCCTCAGAATGCAATTGACCTCGCACATGCTTTATACATGCTTTACTATTGAATCAGTTTTGATTTAGTAATTAAGAAAACTTGGCAATATTCTGAGGCAATTGATGAAAAAAGTTAGACCTAAAACTGTATTTTTATACTAGACTATTGCCATCATCGAATATGAGTATTGAATGTGTTTAGAAAAATTTAACTTTATTTAAATATTCCAAATATATTCAACTATTAGTAATAACACGTCAAACAGGTCAGTATATGCACAACGTTTCAAGAATGATTATTCTCCCCTCTGACCAATGACAGTACTAGCATGGGATTCAAACCTGGAATTTTAGATTGAGTATTGAATTTTAAGATAATGCTCTAACCAACTGAGCCATCCTGCCAAAGACAACAGTCAGTAGAAATTTCATGTATTTATCAATGAGATTCCTCCTGATTTCTCCACTTTGCAGAGTTATACTGCACTTTATAACATATATGTAATTTATAAATTATTTCGCTAGAATTTTTAAAATTATATGATGTAGCATATTTATATAATTTCTAGCTTAGTTTTATGCATTTAAGATTATATATATATATGTATAATGCTTTAAAATAATACTCTTGTACAATAGTTATATATTTCTGCTAAGTTGTTAATATAATTTTAATCATTTTAATAAAGATGAGGAATTCATTTTAATTCTTTACAATTCAATTCTATTTAATTTCCTTTATGAGATTTGTTTTAAAAAATGGTTTTGAATACATTTAAAAATCCATAGAAATTTACTTTTAATAGGCTAAAAATAATTATATTAATTATGAAGATTTATATATCTGTGGCAAATGCCTCAGCAAGATCTATGATGCTTCACTTCACTCTTAGGTTTATTAAATATTTTTTAAATTTTAAAATATGAAATACAGATAATGAAGCCATTATTTGAAGGATCTTTTCATATTCTTAATAAAAGTCAAATATATTAATAAATAAACTTGTCAATAATAAAAACTATCTCAAATCAATTGAAATAAAACAACTAATTAAAAATAATAAACAAATAGGTCAAATGGGAAGAACAGCAAGGGAAAGAGAGGAGCAAAATCGGGCTATTAATAGGAAAGATATAAATTGAGAACCATATATTCATTACCTAAACACTAGTCATAGACTGAGAAGTGTGAAAGATATGGATGTTTTAAAATATATTAAGGATTATAGTAAAAGGAAATATTATGGGACAATACATATTCAGGAGAATATGGATAAATAAATATATTAATTTGGTTAAAGAATCTGCAATGTTAGAGGGTAAATGGTCATTAAAGAACAATTGGAAAATTTAGTAAATGTGGTATAAATTAATATAAAGTTGTGTAAAATTTAAGATAACTTAAGGTATGTAATTTGTGTATATAATTAACGTAGATGTTATTGGGATTTTATTTATTTATAAAAAGATGAATATATAGGTATTGATGATTTGGGTTATTGAGTACATTGATCGTGAAATATTTTTAGATTGTGAATGATATAATATAAATATACAATGGATTAAAAATAAATTATTTAAGGGTTAATTATACGTAAGAAATGAGATATAATTATTTAAAATTATGTTTAGTTGTAATTTAATGTATATAATATATGTATATAATGAAGTAAATATAGTTAATGTAGATTTTATTTATATATAAATAGTTTGTATGACTATATAATGGTTATGTAATATGAACGTTAGAGGTAGTGTTTGTAGATATATAATGGCAAAAAATAAGATAGAAGAATAGATGTATTAATAAAAAATAGGGAGTTGGAGAGATGGAAAACTAGTATGGAGAGTAAAAAAAATTTAAATATATATAGAAGTAAACAGAATTTATAATAATAGCAAAAAAAGTAATTTATTGTTTAAGACGTGAATTGGATCATTAGCAACAAGGGAATATACATATAAATGGAGAAATGTGGATGACTTAGTCTGCAAGTTATATAAGGAAGGTATGGAAAATATTAGGCATCTGCTAATTGAATGTAAATGCTTACAAGCAGAAAGGGTACAAATAATGAAGTTGTAGGAGAATAAATATAAATAAAGTGATGGTTTTTATGCTCGGTTTGGAAAAAGGGGATCTAGATATAAAGTCCATAGAGTAAACAAAGATGATGTTGTGGAAATGGGATGGAGCAGTATAGAGAAGAATATGGGGAAAACTTAGGGTGGGGAATGGAAAGGGTAAGGTGGCTAACAGGTTTCTCTGGGCATAGTGACTGAGAGATTCCTGATTTCGATAAAGGAGAAGTATAGTGCATCGCATGTGGTTATTGGAAAGTTATGTATTTTGAAAATGCACTAATATAGGGTGAAAACCGGTTAAGTGAAATATTTATTTTTAATTAGCTGTTTTTATTTCAATTGATGTAAGATGGTTTTTGACCTTTTCATATATACATACAAATTTAAATTTGTAATTGAAACACTTCACTTAATGTAAAAAATAATAAATAATCATATGGTTATTACTTGAAAGGTCATGTGATTTCTGATCCCAAAGTGGTAAGTAAAATTTTGATTCATAAACTTCCCCCAAGTCTCATGTTTGTCATGTTATTACCATAGTAAAACATAAAAAGCAAAAATGCAATACTGAGACTAAAATCTACACTATGATTTTATCTAGTTACAAAAGAAATTAAAATAAGCAATAAAATAGTTATTACTGCTTTTATTCATATCTTCAATTAAAAATAAAATTTATATAGCAAAGTAATGTTAATTATATGAATAACATCTTTCAAGACATTCCTATTTGTTTTACAAACATATTCTTTATAACTTAAAAAACCATTGGGATAAAGATTTTTGATAAGTTCAATTGTTTTTACAAAAAGAGTCTCATAGATAGTAGTTAGTGCATTCACTGTAATAAGTTATCATATTTATTTATATATTAGCAGTACCTATGGCTTTGCTCATGTTAGTAGAATAAAAGAATATAATGCAATATTTTTAGCATTCCCGCAGCTTATACAGTTACATATTTATATGAAATAATAATATATGAGTTATCAACAGCATTATTACAAAAAACATACCTTTATGATCACTTATACTATTGAAATTGATCAACTTTTGGGATTTTAATTTCCCACATAATAAACTAATTTAAATATGGCTATGAAATTTTAACATTGTATTTTGTTTAAGCTCCATTTGCACATGAGAAATTCAATAGGTGATACAAATAAAATGTAATTAATTTAAAATATTTTTATGAAAGCGAATTTTACTTCACTTTCTTTATTTCTATATTTATGTATTTTAATATGCAGGTCACAACATACTTTATAAGCCATTTAAAATTTTTTCCAATGTCTGCAATCTTTTGACCAATGCTTTCCACTTTTTCCATTTTTATGAAGTCATTCAAAAATGGTTACAATTTCGACGCATTTTTATATTGCAAATTACCAAAGTTATTAAAATAATTAAGTATCATAATGCAAAAATCCATAGCCTATGTAATTTTCCATAAAAAAAAAAAGAAAGAAACTGTGCAAAATTCATCAAGATTGATTCAGTATTTGTTGAGTTATTAAATAACAAACAAACCACATTTATATAGTAATAAAAATAAAAGTGTAGTTACACATTTAGTTATCAAACATAAATAGTTTTTACAACTTAATTAAATATTGCAATAACTAGATTAGAAACTAAGTTAAGCATTAAGAAAAAGGGAAAACATTACAATTTTGATTTTAGAAAATAAATATACTCTAGAATACAATAAAAGTCTCATTTGATGACATATTATATTTTGAATCCTCTTAACTATTATCATCTTATTTTCTAGTGATAAATAATTGATGAAATCTCACTTTAAATATAATTTATAATCTATATGTGCAATAAATTAATAAGTAATGAAAAGAATATAAAAATCTATTTGAAACTAAAATAAAATCTTTAGTAGAACCAAACATGAATATGCGATTATTCATTAAGGAATATTCCATCTGATTTATTATTACTAGAGATACATTAAAAATATCATACTAAAAACAGTGAAAAAGGTTACCATTGTATAATCCACCATTTCTTATAATTGCCCAGAGTGTTATATTTCTTTGGCATATATTAAAATGATCTTCAAGTAAAAAAAAGATAACAAAGATCCAATAAGTAAGTATTCTGTGTTGAAGATTCATAAAAATAATAAAAGACTTGCCTATAAATCACTCCATCAGAAATGTACCATTTATAAAGTTGCTTCCATTTACTTCCAAAATATTATGGATATAATATTACTGTTTTTAATGCAAATTTTTTTACATAACAAATATCCCCCAAAAAAGTTGTTTGATAAAAGATTTGTTGAATAAGCACAAAAATTCTAATTTAGCAATTAAACCCAATAGAAAAAGTTAACTTTCTAGAATATCCAATAATTCAAAGTAGTACCAATTTTTATATGAAAATGTAGAGAGAAATTATGAATTTCAATATACCAAAGATAACTGGCTATGTTAAATCTTTCATTCAAAACTGAGTGAGATCTATAAACTAACATACAATCTATCAAAAAAAAATAAAGAAATAAATTTTGATTGGAATGGAAAAAGTGAGATTTATTAAATTGAATTAGTTATTGAGAAAATATTTAAATAAAAGGACAGAGGTATTCATCCTATAATTTTCTGAACTTGAAATAGATGCTATAGCTCTCCTAAAATGTCTAAGGCACTTTCACTCTATTGTATATAATAGGCAAGTAGATATAAAATTAGATCAATAGGCTTTAGGCCCATTTTATAGAAAATATATATCTCTAAAATAGACTCGAAACTCCAAAAATATTATCTCAAAATTATGACATATTCATGACAAAAATGCACCATGTTGAAATATACATATAGCCATGAAGAATGATCTCTTCTATCAGATTAAGAACAAAGAAAAAATTAAAATAATACAACATATTCAATCTAATGATAAAAGCCTCTTTTTTTAATAGTAAGCAATAATAGTGATGTATGTGTAACAAAAACTAAAATGAAGAGATTAAATATTGAACAAACCTCTAAGGGAAGGCCATTTTTATTAAAAAATTAAGAAACAAATGAGACAACATATCATTTAGTGAAAAAATATTAAAAAAATTCTGGTACAGTTTATGCATCAATGAATAAAAATAATATGCAATAATAAGCAACTATATAAGTAGGTATTCAAAATCAATCAACATCTTTTATGTGTAAATAGACAGACCATTATTACTTCATCAGCAGCAGCATCATTTTCAACTATTATCAATCCAGAACTAGATGAAGGTCTCTAACTTCTTTTTTCTATAAAATACTGACAAACTTTCTTCTTTCATTAATCCATTTCATATGTGATCTCTTCCCAAGTTTTTTATACAATCTCTAGGAAACTAATTTAAAACTCCAACTGTCCATTTATTTATCATTTCTCCTAGCAATATGTCCCATCCAGCTTCATTTCAGTCTCTTAATTCTTTTAATGTCAGTGATATCATCCATTTGTTCTCTCATTGACATATTTCACTTTCAATTCCTTCTTGTTACTCCTAACGCATACTGCTCCTATGTATGCCTAATGTAGCACACATAAAGAAATAAATTGATTTCAATATTTAACAGTATATTAAGATTTTATATTGCCATGTCTACGGTTAATAAAGAGTCTAAAATGATGGCTAAGATTTCGATGAAATGTGTAAAAAGTGAATATTAGATAATGCAAAAAGCAAGGCACTCCTCCTTAATTGTCACAACTTCAGGAAAGCTTTTAAGTGATCTAAGGATGAAAAAAAAACATACTGGAATGATAGAAAGAATAAATTGACTATGAGCAGTCATAAAAAAATATGTAAATTATGATGCCAGGATATATTTTTTCTCATTATATATATACTTTATTAGAAAATTATCTATTCACATATAAAAACATCAAAATGGCTTATTTCTTCTGAACTAAATGTTATTTCCACAGTCTTCTATCCATTACATGTCACATTCTTTACCAGAATTCATACTGAGATGTTGGCATTATATAAAAATATAGAGAAATCTCCAAATTTTCTGTTTAGGAGATATTATTTAATTCAAGAAATATGGACAATTTAAGAATTAAACATCCACTTTTCTAGAAAGGTAGAATTTAAGAAACTACTGATTAGATATTCTCTAGAAAATGAAAGCATGATTCAAAGCTAAAGACTCAATCAACTATATAATAAATTATGTGTTGAAAAATACAACTAAAAATAAAGGTAAAGGCAACAATACTGCCTTTATTAAATCTCAGCAATCATGTCAGTCTGGAACTCATCAGGAAAACTCTGAAGTTATTTAATTGCTAGATACTGTTTTATAGAATTATGTAAATTTCCTGAAAACCAGTATGCAGCAGTTATTGATCCCACTGGTTCCCCCCTCCCCCCTCAAGAGACTTCATCATCTGCAAATATCACTTCTCTCCTTTAAAATGCCACAAGAATAAACAATTAGTTCCAACTAATGATAAAAATTTATTTCTCTGATAACATAAAATAATGGATTATGAGCTTCATATAACAAAAAAAAAAAAAAAATTAGAAAAAGGATCGGACAACAGTGATCATGATTTGATAAATTATTTAACTAATACTTTTAAAAAATATATTAATATAAGAGTTAGCTAAAACAGATTTAAAAAAAATTGTAAAGATACAGATGAGAATTTGTCACTTGATAAAAAAAATCCTCTTTTAGTATTTAGATAAAAAAAAAATTCTGACTGAAGCTGTTCGAAAATAAAAGTGTTTGACGGTCTGGAAAAAGACTATTTTCTAAGTCAAAAAAAGATAAAAAAGAAAAAAACTCTAATGGAATAAAACATGAAATGGATTCCATCCAAATCATGCCCTAAAGCAAGAAACTCCTATATTAAGATTTTGTTTATATCTGTAAAAGCTAACTAATCACTAAAGTAATTTATATATCACATTACTGGTACACAGCTAATTTTTTTAATCGTCAGTCATTAGTTACTAGAATTCAAATATTTAATTAATTTCTATTGCTTTATACTATAAAGTATCCACAAGAATCACTAATGTTTTAAGTGTGAACAATTTTTATCATCATCTGAATTATTAATCAACAACTCAGATTATTCTTAGAGTTTCAAGCCATTTCCATTGTAAAAAAATTTTTAATACTCCATAAAAGTGTGATCAGTTGCCAAAACTATATTAGTAAATATAAATTATATCTATTTAAAATTACAAATACTAGCTCAAGAATAAATTGAAAATTCACAAGCAATTGGCAGTGACTTTTGAATTTACTAGTAATTTTGAATAAATACAATTTGCTTTATATATAATGAGATCCAGCTATTCTATCTCAGTAAAACATAATTAAGTTAGAATTTTGTAATATATTAAGTCAGTGTGTTCAACTTTACTGATGTGTAAACTATTTTTTGATATCAATAGACTCCATGATTTTGTTTTTTATTGAAATTTATATTAATAAAAAAAAAACAATCAAAAATCATAATTTTCTTTCAACATTATTGAGAAAATAATACTGCGATTAAAGAATAAATTAAGATTGTCAGAAAGAATAATCAAAGTAAAAAAAAATTAAATGAAAATAATGTAAAAGAAAAAAAAAGTTTAGATATTTAATATGAATGTGAACTTCCATAATAGATCTTCCATTGTAATAATGAAATATTATTAATATTAAAAATAATCATTTCAACATTTAGACTTACCAGCAAAGCTCTTTTATAGTAGAAACATCAATAATTCGATAATGAAGATGCTCAACAAATTCTGGCATGAATTTGCTTAGAAACATTTTATCTACATGGACAGAATTCCCCGCTAAAGGACTCTTTTCTGGAATAGTATGAAGACGAACAAATTTTAGCATTTTATCTTCTGCTTCTTTGACAGTTATATGGCTAGATTTCACAGCTGCTGTTAATCCAGACTATATGAAAATAAAATCTTTTATAAATAAATCCTATTTAACTTTTATATTGGTCATCCCTATTTTTTTAATTGCATCAAAAAAAAAAAAAAAAAACATTAAGAAAAAAATAAAAAATAATAAAACAAAAAACTTTTAAGAAAACAACTATATAATTTTGTACTACATAATATTTTTTATTATACAGTTAAATCATGATCATAAACGAAAATAAACTAAAAAGAGCACACACAATATAAAACTACATAATAAGCTTAAAATTATAAAATAACAATATAATATCAATAAACAAACACAATAATACAAAATTCCTTGAGTGACAATTATTATATTAAATATTTTGGACAAATATGATATGAATCTGCTGCAAAATTTAAAAAACTTTATGAATTGCTTATAGTTTATAATTTATCAAAACTTAGAAAACAGATATTTTCTTTTTTTTTTTTTTCTTTGGCAAAGCTTAATGACATAAATTTCTATGATTCAGGAATAATACAAAATCAGCCATTGATACACTATTTTATTATAGTCTAAAACATATATCAAAATTTTAAACAGTTCATATTCCATAAACTTCCATAAAAGGACATCTATTTTATTTATATAGACAGTATTATTCATCTTTATGCTATTATTGATGACACTTGTAATGGTTAATATGAAAAGAAATTTTTTTGATTCCTAAAAAATTCATATTTTAATAAAAAAAACTCTATTGCTTCTGTATAAATGAAAAGACTAGACTAAGAACTATGGCATAAAACATCAAGTAATGCAATTATTCTGTGATAGCATCATCCATGATAATTACCACAATTGTCTATTTCATTTATTTAAAATTGAACAATTAAAGCATGTTTAAGAATATATGATACAACTTCATGGTTCCACCTAAAAATTTCTAATATTTCTGAAGTTAACATATTACCAGCATATTTTAAAACTTCAGGCATCCCATCAGAATCTGCAGTCTTTCCATTTTAAAGATTATAAAGCGCTATTATAATATTAATATCATTTATGTTCTTTGTTACTTTTTACAATGCATTGTAAAAAGTAATAAAGAACATAAATAATATTAATATTATATGAATTTAGCAATGCAATAAGAAAGATAGAGCTATTCTGATTTTATTAAGCTGAATATCTCTTTCCAAATATAAATGAGTAGATTAAATGGATATATCTTTAAAAGTCAACATATCATTATTCAAAATTTGATCAAAATATTATTTCCATCTATTCAAAAATATCATTATCATCATAATTGATGAATTTAATAGGGGATTGTGATACCGTTTCTCAGATCCATATGATGATTTCAATGCATCAAAAAAAGATCTAGAATGACCACGATTAGCAAATGTATATATCTTCTTTGCATTTTTATAAGCTATTTTGTTATTCATTGAACTTCTGCCTTCAGATCTTTACATTTATTATCAAGTTCCACATTTAATCTATTATTTTACTAAGCAGAGAATGCCATATTTATTTTTAATTAAATCTCTAATAATATGATCATTGTCAAAAAAAAAAAAAATTAGGATTCTTTTTAGTGAATCCAAGAAGATATCCATAACACACTCCTTAAGACAATTCTATACTTCAGTAATATGATTGGAATATCTATTTTTTGTAATGTAACTATCATTTTAATCTTAAAGCATAATAATCTATGATCTGTCACACAATTTGAGCTTGTGAGAATTTATGTAATATGAATGACTTTTGTATTCTGATTCCTAACAATAATACAATTTACTAAATGTTATTGTTTTGAATGTACATCCATTTTCCTTTAAAGTGGTTTTTCTGATTAAATAAAGTGTTTGTGATAATCAATCCATGCATTCTGCACAATTCAAGAATAACCATATGAATTGACAACCCCAATGTCATTATTTCCAATAACTATGGCCCAAAGTCTACTATTTGTACCAACATGTGCATTAAAGTCACTAAGAAGAAAGATTCAATTTTTTAATGATATTCCTATAATAATGCTATCCAACAAGGAATAAAAGTTTTCCTTCTATATATACAAGATTGGAGCATAGACTCTGATAAAATGAGCTTTAATACCATTATGCAAGGCAAGTTTTAAGATTATTAACTTTTCACTGATACAATGAGGAATTCCAATAATAGAAGATATTAAATTAGATGTTATAGCAAATCCAACACCATGCATTTTTGTTTCACTGACTGACTTGCCTTTCCAAAAAAACTTTCTTCCTCTGGGAGATAAGTTTCAGTAAGAACAACTATAACAATCTTAAATCCTGACAGTTCTTTAGTCACAAGTGCAGTCTTCCAATCTGGTCTTGAGGAATATTTATGTAGTGTAATTACACTACATAAATATTATTCATTAAATGAGTAATCGCTAATCTAATGAATGACTAATAAAATTATTAATATACTTCCATCAAGTTGTCTTATCAAGTTTTTGCATTCCATGTACTCATATTTTAAAAAACATTAGATTTATATTTGTGATACTTATCTTTAGTCCTACTGCTGCCACTTACTACATGATTTCTACTGATATTTTTACTATTCTTATTATTTCTATCACTGAAATTAGTATAGGCATGACAACCTAGCCAGACTGCGTAAGACAGACCATTTTTAGATCACACTTTCTAGACCCTTCTATTCCTGTAATAGGTAGGGTGATTTTAAATAGGACTGCCTAAACATACAATCTTTATCAGCCAAAACTCCTCACTTAAATATAATAACCTAATAGTAATTAAACTTGTCAAAAATTGTGTAATTATCATCTGAATAAAACAATATCTAGTGATTTTTTGTTGAAATAAAAATATAGCTGTTAAAACTGAATTAATTCACAGATCCATCTTTTCCTAAGTACAATGAAAAAATGTTTCACTTTGAAGCTTTTTTTTCTTTCTTCTTTTATATCCTCTATGCACTGATTACTATAATATATAATTATAATTAATAACATCTTTCTTTTTCTATTTTATACAAATAATTTTATTTTCTTACAGTTTAGACTATTCAGCTCTCTTTTTCAGTTACAATATTTAAATACGCATTACTATATAATATAGTAAAATATTTCATTTCTACATAGTCATATACATTTAAATATATTATATAGTCATGTATATTTAAATATTTTGTAGCTCTGGATAATACTACTGGTCAATCAAAATTGCAAGAAAATAAGATTATTTGAAAAACGTTTGCATAATATAAAGTAAAAATAGAAAGGTGTTATTAATTATAATCTTTCATCTTGTTAAAATAATACAAAACAATTTGCTTTATTTTTTTTATATTATCTTAATCTGTTTACTTTTATTGATATTATGAATATGATATCTCTAATATTTTTATTTTACTAAAATAGATAATGCAAGCCAAATACAAAATTAGATTTATACTATTTAATATAGATTTAAGACTACAAATAATTAATTTTGGGATTTCCTATCAATTTTAAAACTACTTTAATTATGTTATCATAACTATCTTTTATTGTTCATCAATAAGATGCTGAACATAATCACAGGAAGACAAAATGGTAACTTTATTCTAATTTAAAGGAGCTCAATTAAACAAATAGATTTTTTTTCTAATTACATGAACATTGTTCTGTCAATATACAGAGCTTGCAAAATAAGCTCTTAACAAGCTTTGAGAATATCAAATTAAGTCATGTGACATCTGACTTGATTTTTTATCATACTGTTCTGTCTCTTCAAGAAATAAAAGCATGGACTTTCAATTAATAAATATACAAGAATTTTGCATAAAAGAATTTAACTAGTGTTTATAATTTTACTATCCAATAACATGCTTTTAATGACTTTCAGGGTGATCTTAATATTGAGTACTAAGTTGTAAAAACTATTGTGCATACGCTATAAACTGTCAAATTTTTTAGTAATCAATATTCTGTCTCATCCAAAATTATCAAAAATAGTTTTAAATATAACAAATACAATTTTAAAAGTAAACAAAACATTATTAAATTTATTAATGAATTATTAATATTTTAACATATATTTTACATTTCTCTCCCTCTGAAATCTTTTAAAAGAATTAAAAGTAGACAAAATACTCTTTAGATAAAAATAAAAAAAATACAGTATTGCATTTAAGATTTACTTCTGCTTTTCACTTGTGTAATTTGAAACTTACTTAAATCTCATTATCACAGTGGATTTTCCAACTTTACTTCTCATTTTCCTACAAAATGCTGTTCTTGAGAATGGATCATCCAATAAGTATAAGTTGCTTGCTTTGAATATACCTAGAGAAAGCCCTGTAATGATCTAACAATGAAGACTTGTAGGTACTAAAGCAAGCTTCTTTCATTCACAGATTATCTAGTAAAATAAAAATAGGATCTAGTTCTACTAGGTTATAATGTCTGAGTGTGAGTATCATATGAATGCAAACTACAATATTTGTTGGTTTTTTAATCATAGAAAAGTTATAATGACTCTCGCTTGCTAAATCTAAATATTAATCATAAATATAATAACTCACTTTTAGCAAAGTCAGGCTGTATAAGTATATAATATGATAAGAGACGCATTATGAAAATATATATATATTGATGTGATCACTATTGTAACTTTATATGAATAAAGAATCTGTTAAAAATTATTAAGAGAAATTTCATTCCATATTAGAACTTTTCAAATTAAAAAACTTTGATTAACTTGTTAATATCTATTTGCTTAATATAAACTGAAAACAAATTGTTGTGCTTTATAGAAACAACTAAATTCATTAGCCTTACAAATTCATATAATGCAAAAGCATTTAATGCACATCAACTTAATACAAGCAGAAAAAAGGGAACATTAAAAAATTCGAATTTTTTGTTTTGTTTGTTTATGTATTATGCTTCCAGCAATAGCATTTTTTATCATTATATAAAATAAATCTACATTATTTGTTTTGAGAAAAAAGTGAACATTAAAGATTGCACAAACTCCAATTTTTTTTTTGTTTATATATTATGTTTCCAGCAATAATACTTTCTGTTATTTCGTAGATTTTAAATTAAATTATTTGTTTTATGTCTGTTAAGAAAGGTTATATATTTAATGATTGATTTTAATTATTCTTCATGATGATTTATACACCATTCATTCTTTTTTACATTTTGTAGCCTTTAAATTAAATCTAAATTGTTTTGTGCATGCACATATAAATATGTTTGTTAAGAAGTTATTGATTTTAATTACTTTTTCATGATGATTTACACACCATTCACCCATTGCTTTTAAAACATCATCTGGTTGATGTATAATCAAGTTTGGACCCTAGAAAAATAACAATTAAAAAAACATGACAATGTGTGATAATATCTTTATATTAATTTAAAATATTATAAATAATGATATATATATAATATTGTGGAAAAAACTATTCTTCACACATGCACAATAATTGACACACATTTTCTCCTGTCAATAATTGTTTTAAAATCAAGAGCAGTCAATGCTAGCACATGGGAAGAATAGTTCCTTCCACAATATTACAGATATATAAAATCACTATATTATTATATGTATATATAGGTTATCATTCACATTCCTCTATTACATAATCATTTATTTAGACACAGATAATTTTTCATAAATACTTTCCTTTCACTTGTTTAATCACATAAAAAAGACATCTAAAAAAGATAAATGATCTCTAAGACATGTCAATCTTTATCAATATCAAATTAGTGGACATTAATCTAAAGATGAGAAACTTTCTGTATTAATTCATAAATCTTTTATTATTAAACACAATCCCATGAATAATTATTTCCACACTATTCCACCCACCCACCCCGAGTAATAACTTAAATAATTATATAACTTTCATTTCACTATTCTTTTATCACATGAATAAAAACATTTAAAAAAGTAAATGACTCCCAATATATATTACCTGCAAAACCAGCACTCTTCAATTGAACCAGGTTCCATCTTCTCACACATACATATATATAATTAAATGTTTTTTCAACCTAGTGTAGTTTTGCATCTGGTCTAATTAAACAAATAATGTTAATAAGCCTTTGAGCAATCCTCTATTACATAACAAGAGTGATATCCATTACATTCTAGGTATAAGATGTCTTTTTATAAAGTTTTAATCTTCATAAGAGAATTCATTTCTTATTCAATTATTTGCATATAACTAAAACAGCATTTTTCTAACATTATATAATTTCAGGCCTTGAATAATTTACTAAATGCTGTTTTTTAAATCTTCCAGTATATTGAAACTTATTAGACAGCTATGCTAACGCAAAATGACTTTACATTAGTTGTCCAAATTGTTTATAGTATATTCATCATTTCTGTGAATAATAAAACTGAGCAAAAATGAACTCTCCTATGAAAGTTAGAACTAAGCTGTAAATAAATGAAGTTGTGTTTACATCTGGGATGTAATGGATTTCATCCTTGCTTAGAAAACTTGCTAGATCTGCAATCCCTGTATACATCTGAGATACTTAATGTAAATCCATTTTGCATTGACATAGCAATATATTAAGCATAAAGGTGTTGAAAAATTTATTAACAGAATTTTGTTAATTATTCAAGATCAGAAATTGTATATATTGAATATTTTCAAATAAAAAAGATTATGATAAGAAACTTTATATTCAATTTAAAATTACTTTAAATATAAATATCAAATGTCTGACAGAATTATTGATCTGCTTCCAGCAGTAAGCCTAACTGAAAACTTTTCCATTAAAGTACATGTTGCATATAAGTTTTATAAAAAAGTAATTAATATTTTTGCACAATCATAAATGAAACTTTTTCAGATTTTTTGCTTTCTTGAATTTTAAATGGTTTTTCCTCCAATAATCTTTTCCAATCAGATATTTTAAAAGTTTCTATAGCTTTTCTTTTTCTATTCAGAGATCATAAAAATTTTGAGCATTGTAAGTGATAAAGATGGGATCATGATCTATGAATTTTGACCTTAAAATTTGCCCTTCTATCGAGGTATTAAATCCCACAAGACACCTACCTCACTTAATAATCTTCCGATATATTTATCATTTTTTTCCAGAACTCATGTTAAAGCAAGACTGGATATTATGATTTGATAATTTAACATAAGAATAAATGGCTGATAAACTATTTCTTTGATAATTGCAAAAATATTTTTTCTGATCTTTTGATTCTAGACAAAACTCAGCATAATATTTTATGAACATTATGGCTTTTATTTGGGATGAGAAAATATTTCATAATGTTTGTTTTTTTTTTTGGTAAGTAGTATAAATAGTGTTGAATTATTTTTTCCCCTTTTTTTGCTAAATGAATAAGCCTCATAATTAATATCGAAATCAAAATTGTACCAAATATTGTTTTAGTAATAGAGATATTTTGGTGAATATGTCTGTCATTAGAAAATTTTTTTATTCTGTTTTCTAGCCAGAAAAAATAATTCAACTTCATGGTGACCAAAACTTTAAATATCTCCAGGTATGTATTTATTTTTTAAGTACAGCTTGAAACAAAAATCACATTTTTTCCTTTTAATTAAAATACCCCAAAACAATGTTGATTTTTATTTTCGGTTTACATAGAAAATTTCATTTTTAATACAAAAATGTTAAAGAAAAAAAATTAAGGAAATCATTAAAAGCAGCTCTATTACAAAACCAAATAATTAAAATATTATTAACATATCTTAGCTGTGCCATAAGAATAGTTTTTTTTAGAAAATGAATTTTTTTTTTTTAAGTTTTCCACAAAAATTTATAAATTAATAACTAATTCTAATGTTTGTAAAATGAAATCAGGTAGCTGGAAATTTTTCAAAACTTCAAGTTTCACTAATAAATATATTGTTAAAGAGTAAAACTGCCAAAACTTACTAAAATAATATTCTTAGTTAATTTAATATGTTTAATAATTTAAAAGTGATTTGCAGTTCTAATGTTGGGATAATATTTGTATTAAATGCAGCTGTAAATAAGAAGTTAAAAATCTAGCTAATGTTTTAGTTAGGATAAAATGAACATTTATGTTTTTTAGAGAAAGGCAAACTTTTGGTTCATCAAGATAATTTCAGTTCAAATACAAGGAGTTTTCCATTAAGTAGTCAATAACAATCATAAGCATATATATTGTAACAATCAGAGAGAAGCATAGTATTGAATGTATGCAACATGAGCAAAATAATGCTCAACCATTAAAGTAATGACATGAAAAAAAAATGCACTTTATTAAATTTTGATTTTTTTCTTTATTAGGCAAAAAAAGATAATGACCTAAGTAATTTTAATAATAAAACAAAATTTATTATCATAGCAAAACAATATAACAATAATGATTTTCATGGGATAAAGATCAATATCTTTCCATGGATTATCAGTTGGTAAATTGTAAAAAAAAAAAAGATGAATATAATTTTTAATTGTGCATATAATAGAAAATATTTTTTCTAAATCTATTTATCTGGTTTTGGATTCTTATTTCATGTTTTTATGCTTATGGTAAAAATGATTCTTGGTTAATATTTGCCTGAAGGTTTGTGATGATTAAAACTCGGTGATCATGTGATGTTTGTAATGATCGTATATTAGATATATGTTGAACTACATCATCTATCAGAAAATGTTGAATGTACAGAAAATTTTAAACTTTATTTAAACTTTTCAAATACAAACAACTTGATAGTAATGATACACTAGTTGTCTATTTGTGTGTTATTACTACCAAGTTATTTGTATTTGAAAAGTTTAAATAAAGTTTAAAATTGTCTGTACATTCAACATTTACTGATAGATGATGGAAATAGTCCAGCATATTGTCACAATTGATTAATTGCATATTTTAAATGCACATTAAACTATTAATAAGATTTTGAATTTTATTAAAAAACATTATATCACGTTTGTATGATGATGTAAAGGTAATGATAGTTGTTATACATAGATTCTACACTCTGTGATTCAAATAACAAATAGTTCATTTATATTTGTTTTACATGTAGGTTTAATATTAGAATGGTATAATATGACCTTTTATATAACATTATAAATACAAAAAAAAAATTTTAACTTCAAAACTCCTGAATAATAAAAGGCATCCATATAGATAAACACTACAAAAAATTTAAATAGAAAAGATGCCTCATATGAAATTAAAAAATTGGGGTCTTTGTATTGAATATCTTCATCCCTTGATATAAAGATTTACATTACCTTTTAACTTTAGTAGTTATTACAACCAAATATACATTTAAACTCTGGACATTAGCAATACTCAGTTATCTATCATGCTTTAAAATTATTACTCATATTCATTTCTGCATACATATATAAATAAAGTTTACCTAGACAGATTTATTTTATTCTGATCATTTTCCTTAAAATAAATTTAAGAAGAGAAAAAATACTTATTATCAGTATGAAATATTCAATTTATATTACTTTTAATATATACGAATCACAATAAATCTATATTAAATTCCATTCAATTATTTACTTTTCAATTAGATCACTTTTATTGTAAGGCAAAGTAATATTAAAATGAAGCTTGATTTATTATATAAATTGCTTCAAATATTTCATCTTAAGGTGTAATTGTATTTTCATATGTATGTTTAATCTAAATCTACTGTTATGCTTAGGCAAACAACAGGTTCCACAGGTGATGGAGGGTGGAATGACCTTTACATATAAAGGCTAACTGTGAATAACAAATAAACAGTACCTGACCAAGAGCTTTTATTGATTTATAGGATAGAATGTTGGTTTATCAAAGACTAGATATTATTTCCAATCTTCCCTTTTTCTTCTTCAGTCACTTAAGTTATTGTAGGGTCTGATCATCAAGAACATCTTACACCATGAGAGATCTTATATTAACTGTGACAATGGGAACTACAAATACAGCATTTATGATTCCAATTTTCCCTCTTTTTTTAACACAAGATCAATGCTAAAGAAAGGCTTAATATGCTGGTACTCTATAACTGTAATCTTTGCTCAAGGCAATACAATCATTAATGAGTTGATATAGTAAAAAGATTTTAGTGAAACAGGAGCTTCTATTGGCAAACATTGAATATTTACGCAGCCCTATTTAGGGACCTCTTTGCCTACCACAGAAGCAGAAAAGACTACAAAATATGGTCAAAAAATGGCCTGCCACACAGTCTGGATAGGTTGTTTCACCTGATGGATTACTTATTTCAGTAGTAGAAAATAATAAGAACAGTAATGATACTATCAGTAGCAGTGGTAAAGCAAAACACAATGATAGTACTAAAGCTAAGTACTATAAATCTACTTTTTTTCTAAATACTGGTATATGGAATGTGCAAACTTATACTTGATATAAATCCTTCAAGAGAAGAAAAAAGAACTGCACTGGTGACTAAGAAGCTAGCAAGACTTAGATTGATATATGTCAATGAAAATTGTCTCCCAAAGAAAAAAAGTTTAATAGAACAAATGGATGAATACAAGTTTTTTTTAGTATATTTTACTGTTGGAATTCCTCGTTATATCAGTAAAAGACAAATGGTGTTAAAACATGCCTTACACAATCATACTGATGCTTATTTTATTAATGCCTATGATCCAACCTAATTCAAAAAATTAAAAGAAAGGAAGCTTTTATTCCTTATTGGATAGCATTATTACAGCAAAAGATCAAATTTTTCTTGAAATTTTAATGCATGTGTTGGTTCAAACAGAAAACTTTCACTACAAATTATTAGAAATAATGGTATTTGGTACTGTAAATATTTTATTATTGAATTTTTTCACAACACATGAATTGACAATCCCAAACACTTTCTTTTGGCAGAAAAACTGCTATTAAGAGAAATACATATGCATTCGCATTCAACATAATGGCATTTAATAGACTATTATAGTTAGGAATCAAATAAGAGTTCACATTACATCAGCACTTACAACCAAATTATTGGACAGAACATGGATAATTGTATTAAAAAATAGATATACTACCAATCATACTCACAACAAAATTGATGCTCATTCTTTAGCAGAATCTGCTATACATACTAAATTTCAACAGCTATTAAATAGTAAAAATGTAAAATTTGGATCTTCAGGACTGTTACTGAAGGATGGAATTCTTATGTTATGAATACAAATAAATCTATTCTTGGGTTCACCAAAAAAAAAAGAATCATGACTAATTTTCTGACAATGATTTTAAGTGATTTGACTAAAAAGAAGCATGGCATTTTCAACTTGACAGAATAATAATTAAATGTGAAACTTCACAATAAGTATTAAGATCTGAAGGCAGAAAAGTTCAATGACAGATAAGACCTGAAAATAATTGGTGGATTTAAACGGTAAAGAAGATAGATATTTGCTGATCGTGGTCATTCTACATTTTTTTTGATGCATTGAAAGCAACATTTGGACCCTCAAAATGGTCCCACAATCCTATTAAATCCAGCAATGGCTCTCATAAAATGACAATGATATTTTGAATAGTTGGAAGGAGTATTATGATCATCTTTTATATAATAATACATGAATTTAGATGACAACTTTTAATGTCATATTCATTTAATTTACTCATTTGGGATATAAAGATATTCAACTTAGTGAAGTCAAATCAGTTCTTTGTAATCTTAAAAATGGAAAAGCAGCAGATTTTGATGATATACCTGTGATATGTTAGCTTCAAAAATACTGGAACTCATTAGGAATGTAAAGATCCATAAAATTGTGACATCAGATCTTAAGGATGCTTTTATTATTCTATATTGCATTTTGGTTGTTGTTGTTTTTTTTAAAAAAAAAAAAGAATAAACGAGATTGCAGTAGTTATAATGGAATATCATGATTCTGTTGGATAATTTGCTTCCAATTATAGATGAATAGTTATTAGACTCAATGTGGTTTTAGAGAATCAAGAAGCACTATAGAGTTTCTTTGCCAGACAAATGCAAGAAAATGTCAGGAACAAAGGAGTCATTTATATATTGCTTTTATTGACTTTAGGACAGGTGTATGACTTTGCATGAAATTAATTATCTATCTATCAAAATTTATTCATATTATACAGCTTCCACATGGAGGAATGAGAGGCATTTAAAAAGAAAACTGGTGCTAAACAAGAATGTGTATTGTTTTAATACTGTTTTTAATTTTTATGAGTGGTATTTGGAATTGTTTATAGGGGGCTTAATCAAACAGTTATCATAAAATGATACGTTTGATGATGAAATTTTTAATTTTAAATGATTAAAGGTGAAAACTTCAGTTATTTCTAGATTTACAGTATAGTGATGATTGGTTATTTTTGCAGTTCAAAAGATAACTTTCAGAATGTTCTTAATACAATATATAAAAGACTTTGGTTTATTAATTAATGTTCAAAAAAAACTCACATTTTTATCAGCCAGAGATGAAAGAAAAATTGTCTGCAACTTTTAGATTGAATGGTTATCAAATTGAAAATGCAAATACTTTGGTAGTTTTATAAATAGAAAAATGAACTTAGTCATTAGTACAGTACAATACAGATTGTAATGTGCCACTGCTGTTTTTAATAAGTTAAAAGAGAGAGTATTTCATCACAGAGAAATAACTACTGCAAATGAATCAGCTGTATATAGAGCTGTTACTTTAACTAATTTATTTTATTGTATGAAAGTAAAATTTGAACACTATTGGAACAATATAAAGACATTAGAAAAGTTTCATTTAAAGATACTATATAAAATTTTTAAAATACAATGACAAGATCATAAAACCAATCAATATGTTCAACTTTCTGGATGTGATACTATCAAGGCCATTATTGTAAAATCTCAATTTTGATAGTCACATAAAGTGAATAAACAATAGAAGACTTCCTAAAAGGGTATTTTATAATGAATTTGAGCATGGTTTTTATAGAAGGTAGACCTCATATATATTATTAAACATTATCTCAAGGGCCCTCCCTCTAAAAGAATGCAATGTCAATTGTTTTGATTAGGAAAATATGGCAGAGAACAGAATAGACTGGAGAGCTATAATTTGATATGGTGTTGAAATATTTCAGAAAGAAAAGTTTTCTGCTGAAGAAATTAAAAGGCATCATAAAATATCAGATAAACTGAAAAAGGGACCAGCATGTTCTATATGTGGTAATATTTGTGATCCACAGATTGGTTTGTATAATTATTGCAAAACTCATTTTTATAATTTTTTATTCCTCCTCCTTTCTTTCATTTTTTTTTTTTTTTTTTTTTGAGTTGGAATGCCATACTTGTTTAAAAATGGCTGTTTATTATTAGTATTATAATCTAAATTTATATTATTAATAAAATTTATTTTAAATGCTATAGTTTATTTAATCTATTATAAATATATAGTGTGACTTTTTAAACAAATGACTCAATAAAATTCCTCTAACATTAGGATTCTTTTTATATAAAAAATAAGTTTTAAAATCATAATAATACTGCAAAAATTGAAGCATGCCATTACTCATTCTCATGGATAATTAATTACATATGTAATTTAAAATGAACTTTAGTAAGTTTTGAAATCTACATGACTTGTAAAAAATCGTCTATCTAAGACATAAATGAAATAAATAATATTTATAATAAACAATTCAAATAACAAGCAATGTAAAAGATATCTTCTTTGGTATTTAAGTGGATATAAAAACGTCCATTATCAATCTTCTTAAGATGTCTGTAGATACCGAGTTTGTTCACAATTTTGATCATTCAACTTTCTGCTATAAATTGCCTTGCTGAAATGTTCTATTAGTACAGAACATATAAATAAATAAATAGTTTAATATAATTTTGGAATAGCTGTTCCACTAGTAATATACCAAAATAATAGCAACTTATATATTGGATATTGTCCTGATAATTCCATAGATTATTTAAATGAGATTTTGTACATAGTAGTTTAAAATATAACATTACTGATATTACTTTGATGTGAATATGTGTACATTTTCATTTTATTCAGTAGTCATTTATCTTAATTGTAATATTGTATTCAACTGATTTAAAAATAAGATGCTTTTCTATTGTAAAACTTATTTTATTTATACAGTATAGGTAGTTATAATTATTTGAAGATACATTCTTTCAAGAAAAAAATGAAAGTTTTTAACATTCCCTAAACTGTAAATATATTTAGTTTGTTATATTTATAAATTCTTACAAAATGACAGAAACCAGTGAACAGAATAATTTTGTAAAAAAAAATAACAAATAATAATCAAGAATAAAAAATTTTAAAATCACTTTAAATCATTTGCAAGGTTTAAATGATCATCCTAAGCATTCAGATATTGATTTCAGATATTTAGCTCACTGGTATGAAATTGGCATTCTATTCAAAAATAAAAATTCAATCCAATCTCTTTAGAAAAATTACTATTTTTTTTATAGTGTGATCAAAGTAATTAAATAAGATTCAAGAGCTAAAAATGGATTATCTCCATGTCTGATAATTTTCAAACCATTAAAATACAAATAAATGTAATAAGATTTTAAATAACAAATATTTTGTTTTCAACCTAAAATAATTTATTTGTTGTACAAATCATTAAATTTTCTTTTACACCTCTTGTTAAATAAATTTCTATAAAGTAGTCTAGATTATTTTATTTTGTAAACACATACACACACAAGATATATTCATGAATATATATATATATTCTGATTAATAATGTATTTTGTACTGTGTGTGTATATGTGTAATGTGTTTAATCTGGTAGTAATATTTAATTTTACCTAAAGTAATTATTATTTGAATCTTAATGTAAACAGAACTGCTCTTAATCCTTTATTTTCCAACTCTGCATATGCTTTTCCTTTATTTTAAACTTTGGAAATTATTTACATATTATTATTGTTTTGAATATGATAGAATATTTAATGTAGTATTCAAGAAAGAACAAAGTATATTAATGAATTATTATCTGCAATAAGTAAATGATTAAAAATTTGAAAATTAGCTATTTGAATGAGACAATTTTGCTATAAATATTCTGCCTGTGAGTCTTATGGTAATTTCTACAATAAAAAACAGTTACTTATTTTGTGATCCCAAATTTACAGCTAAGTAGTTACCAACATTTTAATCACCTTTAAACTCAGATAATTCAGAGATTATTACTCACTGATTTACAAAACTAATATTGACTTCCTTTCATAGGATACTCAATACTATTTCTAATACTAATTAATATATCCCCCCCCCTCTCTCTCTATGCATATATATATAGATTAACATATACATAAGTAAGCTTGTTTTTAAAAAAAATCAATTGCCAAAAATTTTGAGGACATGAAATAAAGAAAACCAGAAGGAGAAAGTGTAAAACTGTGTCATGAGGGATAGATTTTTTAGAAGTGCTGCAGCCCCAATTTTAATATAGTATTCATCTAATTCATATTTTTTTTAAAAAAAAAAAAAAACTAGTTTTTCAAAAAAAATTTCATAAAAAAAAATATAATTTCTAATACTATGTAGTATTTACTTTTAAAATAGTAATTCACTTTTATTTATTTTACAAGTCATTTATTATCAATTTAATATAGATAGCAATTATATTTTGTTCAAATTCTAATTTGTAAACTATGACAATACAGACTCACAGAACTAGTTCCAGGAAATTCCTCTTCATCAGTTAGATAAAAGGCATTCATAATTGTCAATTTCATAAAGTAAAACAATATTCGTGTTTATAATTGTGAATTTAATAAATAATACCCATTTTACAGATATATGTATATATTAATTGTAAGGTTTATATGAAAATAATATTGAATATAATTTCTATTCATCCAGTGTTAATTGTGTATAAGCTTGCTAATTATAGAGCATCTCATTGTTTTTCATCTGTGGTTAATGATGTTAGGTCTTGATATAATTGAAGCTTCCCTCCAAACTGATCCTATGAACTTTGTATCATGATAGTTCACAATTCAGAATTTGGTTATTATACCATTTACAATTTCCTTAAATACTTTCATTTATAATAATCATAGAATAATTTACTTTTTTTCATAATATTAAAAAAACATCTCAGCTTTTAAGATAATGAAATTGTTATAAAAATCAACATACTTCTGCAATAATATTCAAATTTTCATCAGTTATCAGGCAAGCCATTTCAAGAATGTGATTAGCAGAAACATCCAATCCTGTCATCTGTAAGAGAATTAACATAATTATAAAAAGTAAAAGATATTTCTATAATTGTGTATGAGTGTATGTATATGTATGTATTTTGAAAAGTTCATTTATTTAGTTATTATCACATTTCCATCAAGTGGTTCCTTATCTTCATGTTTTCCTGAAGGTTTGTGATGATGGTATTTTAGTTGTATTTTTATATTGGATTATTCCCATGATCTAATATGTGTATTGAATGTCTTTAGAAAAATTTAACTTTTATTTAAGTATTCCAAATACATTTAACTGTTAGTAGTAGCACATCAAACAGGTTAGTAATATTCCAAATACATTCAACTGTTAGTAATAGCACATCAAACAGGTTACTTATTAACCTGCTTGATGTGCTACTACTAACAGTTGAATGTATTTGGAATATTTAAATAAAATTGAATTTTTCTAAAGACATTCAATACACATATTAGATGATGGAAATAGTCCAATATAAAAATACAACTGGTTCCTTATCTTCTGTTATAAATACATTCCAAAATATTTTCACAATGATGTTATAATATAAATTTGTTATCTGATTTCGAATTGGAGCTTTTTATATTAACCAAAAATTAACCTAAGAACAATCTAGTTTATTATGTTATGACTAACAGTTTACATGTCTATTTACAAGTTTAATCATAGAAAAATTAAGATCCATTATACACAGACTAGTAACTATATATACATACTTTTTTTGGAAGCTCAATCAGAAATTCCTTCTAAAAAAATTATGGTCAAAAAAATAAATCCTTCTGCAAAGACACAAAAAAGTTTGTTTTATATATGTATCCAGCAACCAAATTAAGTGAATTGATCTTTTTGGGCATTATTAGTCACACCAAACAATTTCTTATTTTTGTACAACCTTTGCTTATCTGCTTGATATATTAAATTTAATATTCTAAGAATAATAATGCAAAGGCATTGAAAAGTTTAATTTAATTTAAAGATTATCCATAAATTTCTAAAATTATAATGGTAAGAATTTAAAGTGAATAACTATTTTTCAGCTTGCAGAATATAATGCCTTTAAACCTATTATTGTAAAGGCATATCTTTGTTGGATTGAGCAACTTCCTAAAAAAATATTTTTAACAAATATAAGCATAATTTTTTTTTTTAAAACAAAAACACATTTAGTTACATTACAAAGATTATTTCAAAGACATTCTCAAAAGAAATAATATTATTTGCTTTAAATGAAGAATATTGTTGAGGATTTAATAGAGAATTGCAATTGTAGACAATATCAAGGTCTAGTCTTTCAACGAAGACAAAATATTAAATAAGCAGATTAATAGAAGCAGCATGTAATATAGATCATATTTGTGTTTCATGTATTGGTTCATAATAATCACTAATATGCTCATCTTTTTAACATTTCATTCTTTGGTTTTTACCCTGATATTTTTATTATTTTTGTTTCTGGAATTACAATGGTAATGCTTCCTTATAAATGGCTGCAATTGATGAATCTGGAACACAAAGCCACATTATTTCATGTATACGATAGAATTGGACTAAATAAAATAAATCTCACTTCTGGAAGTAGTTAATTTATAGATTCCTTTATTGCAAAAAGCTATTTTACAATATTATAATTATTACATAAATTATTATAACAGGAATCAGATTTGAACCCTGTTACAAATTAAAGGGACTCTAGATAGCCACATATATATGTAATGTGGTAATCAGATATATATATATATATTTGATTGAGGCAAAATAATTGAATAATTAACCAAAGACGGGGGAGGCTGTAAAATGAATAAAAGTTTCTACAATGAAATGGAAAAAACGTAGTAAATTCAAGTTATGATGTAAAAATAATTACTACATTATTGGAATATCATGAGAGGTAAGGGGTGAGCTAAATTATGCATTATTACATAGGAAACCATAATAGAAAGTTTCTCAAATGAATAAAAAGTTATCTATAATGAAACTAAAAATATAGTAAATTCTAGGTTATGCATGTAAAAAATAATTACTACATTATTGGAAATCATGAGGGTAAGGGTGAGCTAAATTATGCATTATTACATGAAAATATAGAAAGTATGCTATAAAATGAATAAAAAGTTATCTGCAAAGTATGCTATAAAATGAATAAAAGTTATCAACAATGAAATGAATAAAAACGTAGTAAATTCTAAGTTATGCATGTAAAAAATAATTACTATATTATTGGAATATCATGAGGGTAATGGTGAGCTAAATTATGCATTATTAAATAGCAAACCATAATAGCAAAGTATGCTATAAAATGAATAAAAACTTATCTGCAAAGTATGCTATAAAATGAATAAAAAGTTATCTACAATGAAATGAATAAAAACGTAGTAAATTCTAAGTTATGCATGTAAAAAATAATTACTATATTATTGGAATATCATGAGGGTAAGGGTGAGCTAAATTATGCATTATTACATAGCAAACCATAATAGAAAGTATGCTATAAAATGAATAAAAACTTATCTACAATGAAATGTATAAAAACAGTAAATAAAATAAAATAAATAACCCAAAGGAATTACAAGCAATTATTATATATCAGATGATGATGAATACTAGGGGAATGGGGAATAAAACCTCAAAATCAAAACATCAACAGAAAAGTTCATTAGAATAATATTTCAGGGGAAAATAATTGTTTTCTCCGTATATTTTTTTTATCCGTTGATAAAATCTAGAAAGATAAAAAAATTTACAAAATTTTAATAATGTACTTTACAAAAATTGCTATAAAAAATCTAATTTTCATCGCACAGAAAAAATTTTTAGACGTACAAAAAGATAGAAAAATGGCGGAGAGAAAGAAAAAAAAGCGTAACTGTGACGTATACGGTTTGCACGCTATTGCGGTCGAAATTGTAAACTTTTTTTAATGCGTAAAAAAGCGGTTTTCGGTCTCAAAGGGTTTTAAAGAGGGATTTTGTGCTTGTTTGTTTTAATGGAGAGTGTGTATATATATTATTAAATAATCAAATGTAAGAAAAAAAAACTTTCTGGAAAATGTATAATTTATATTTTTTTTAATGTATAATTGTGTTAAAAAAAATATGTCTATGATGAAAAATGAAACAGATATCTATGAAATGCTATTTACATTATTTGTTTTATAAAGTTATGTTGAAAAATTTCTAACAAACTGTTAAGATTTTCTTTTGTAAAAAGAAATAATAAAACAAAAGAAGCCCAGTCTGAAAAAGCGGTATGTCGGACTATGTAGATCAAATAGGATAAGAGTAAAAATATCTAACATTTTGGGGAATTATGGGAAGGATTGCTCAGAAAAAGAAGAGATAAAACTTTCGAGAATGAGAGAAAAAGAGAAAAGAAAAAAAAATCAAGCGATTTATTACTGACTGTTTGTTATTGCTTGGCGATTACTGACTGTTGTTTTATTCATTACTATTTTGAGTAATCGAATTACATTATTGAAAGAAAATTATACATGCGCCAGTATGATGATGTGGGGGTAAAGTCTTAAATTTGCAGGGCTTTATCTCACCGCTCCACAAAGAAAGAAAAAAAATACTACATGATCCTGTCTTCAATCGAAGTTAAAGTTCACATTCGTCTCGTCAAATATTATAGCTCATCATTGTTTCATTGAATGTTTCAAAGTAAAGACATTTTCTGGACAATCACTATGGCCATATCTTTACCAAGTAAGCTTACTTTCTGTGTGTATATGATCTAATTTTCCCTGGGGAGGTTATTTTTAGTTTATAATCGTATGAGTTATAAAGCATAAATTTACAATATGTAGTTTCTTTATATTTGAAATCATGTAAACAACATTATATCAAAATAATTAATTTTTGTATTAAATAATAATTTCTACTTATTAAAAAAAAATATATGCTTGCATTCATTTACTCAAAATATGTCATGTTTTTTAAATAGTTCAGTGCAATCTACTCTGTTATTAACACATCTCTGTCAGTATGAATACTACCTGCCCTGAGTGAGCTAGCTAGTTGTTGGGCCTTCCAGTAGTGTGCTATTATCAATCTTATTAATCCGTTAGCATAATTCTTATGTAAATCATAGGATTGGACTTGGAATCAGATAATGCTAATGTCCATAAATATGCTAATAAATGAATACTGATTAGAGGATTGAAAAGGTATTTCCGGGTAGATATACACCTGGGTCTCGTTTTATGCGGATTATTTTAATGCGATTTTGAAGTTATGCGATTCATATTTCTTCTTATATCTTTCATATTTCACTATATTTATTAGATATCAAGAAATTTAAATTATTAATAACTTATTTTGACTTGAAATACTTTTTTTTTCTTCAAAAATATAACGTTATAATAGCAGCTAACATGGATATGGCCTGAAGCTGTATTTAAAACTTAGCTTCTATGTAAATACCCTATTTGTACTAATGAGTAAATAATAGTAATAATAGATTTATACTTGCATATAAAAATATTGCAATAAATATTCAAAAAATTTAAACTTTTAAAACATATTATGTTATATATAACAGAAATAAATAATCTTTTAGATTTTTAAAATAAAAAAACGAAGATTTTATAAACTGAAAATAATCTTTCTAATGATGTTTTGATTGTGATCTTGCTTTTTTAATATAGAAACTAAAACCATTAACCAGCACAAGACTGAATATGGCGCTAGTTGTATATCATATCACGAATAAAAATAAAGTGGCTTAACCGGTTTCTGTGTGCATAATTGCTGAGAGATTCTTGACTTCATTTAAGGAGAAGCCACATTACATCACATCACATCGAATCTGATTTCTTCCAAGTTCACAAACGAATGCTAGCGGTAATGATTAAAATATGTATGAAAAATGTAAAATTAAATACTGTAGTAATAAAAAAAGTAAAAAAAGTTTGTCTTGTATTAATATTTTTCAAATATTTGAAATTTTTTATTAGTCATATTTTATTTGCTTATTTTTTTCATGCGAATTTTAAAGTAATTTTTCTTTGTTGCTTTGCTTTTATGCGAATTCTGAAAATTACAGCACCTATCCCCCATTTTTCAAGGTAAATTAAGTCTAGCTGTATTTTTATTTTGGACTATTTCCATCATCTAATATGTGTGTTGAATGTCTTTAGAAAAGTTTAATTTTAGTTAAATATTAGATGATGGAAATAGTCCAAAATACAAATACAGCTAGAACACCATCATCACAAACCTTCAGAAAAACACTAAATTAAGTCGTTTTGTGCGATTTTTTTTAATGCGGGTTTTCTGTGGAACCTATCTACCGCGTAAAACGAGACCGAGGTGTATATGCATATACCATTATGTTTATTTTTTTGAGGGAGATTAGTTTTTAGAATAACTTATTTTCAAGTCAATGGCTACTACAAGACCATCTTGTTAATTCATAAACGGTAGGTTTAAGTCTGATAGCATATGATCAACCATGAGAGTTAACCAAATATAATTTTATAGAGAAGTTACGAGTGGAAAGTTTTGGTAGTAAATAATAAGTTGTGATATATTTTGGTTGAATAAAAAAGTGAGAAAATTTTGTTTTTGTTGTGATAGGAATTAAAATCAAGGAATATATTAAAGCAGACTGTGGGTAGAATAACCATTAAATATAAAATATGACAAGTAGCATAATATTTCATGGGCTAGGGAGTCAAACCTGGCATGTTTGTTGTTTTATACATATATATATAAAAGAAGTAATGAGTGTGAGACAGTCAAGTTAGAGAGAGAAAAAAGGAGATAAATGAAAATCCAGTCACAAAAGAAAATGGACCAGCAGGAGACAGAAAAGGAGAAACAAGTATGATGAAGGTTATCATGAGAAAACTAGAAGAGTTAGCACAAAATCAAGATATCAGGAAATACAAGATAGAATTGAGAGAAAGTTTCAGGAATTAGAGTAGACTGGGGAGAGAGAGAATAGTTGGGAGAAAAGAGGTAGTGATATGGGGAAGGAACAAAGTAGTCAAAGTCTAAGATAAGTGGAGTATAAAAAATGGAAGTAGTAGACAAGACAGGACATGGGCAAAGAAAAGAAAAGTCAGGTGAGAGTAAAAATAACAAAAGGGTGAGAGCTTGCAACAAAATATCCTCAGGCTGATTAACGTGAACCAATTTCTAAAGGTCCAGGTGTTTGTTGGTCAAATAGGAGAAACTCCTGGAGAACATTTGAAAAGCTTATGGAGATATTTTAGCATCAACCCGATGGCTGAGGAAAGCAAGATTCATGTAGCAATCCAGTAGGAAACGATCAATCATGGTGAGAATCACTTTTACACTAACCGACAACATTTGAGGAATACCAAAAAGAGGTGAGATACATTTGGTCCGAGGACTCTCATGAGTTATTGAGGTATCATCTAATGCAGGAAAAATATAGGGAAGGTAGCCAAAAGAATTACTCTCAGTTCTTTCACCAGAAAATGGCAAAGTTGTGTATGCTAGATGCATGCAACATGATAGAAAGCAATATTGTCAGAATAGTTAGAGACAATCTGCTGCTAAAAATAGAGCAAATGCTTTTAGAACTAAGAAAATCATCCATTGAAGAGGTTGTTGAATTACTGAATATGACAGATGAGCATGCAGGACTATATCATACCTTTATATGGGGGGAAAGGAGTCAAGAGTGCTCGGGTATTGAGATTTGGCAAAAAGGATGAGGGGTCCGATTGGAACTCAATCAATTGGAATAGTGAACAGTACTAGACCAAAATGGCAGTATGGTTATGAAGAACGGTGACCACCAGGTAAGCTAAATTATGACAATGGAAAGGACCGCATTCACTGATACCAAAAGAGGGCCAATAAGCAAATCATCGCTTAATAATGGGGGGAGGAAAAAAAAATGTATATAAAAATATATATCCTGAAATTAGTTATGATTTAGTTAGTATTTATCATTAATTGTTATATGGGGTAAATATATAGATTCTAATATATAAGAAAAAAAACAGATATATGTACTGTATATTTATTTTTTTTTGCTTTTTGAGTTAGGAGTTTGATAGGTTATAGCTGTGAGAGAGCAGTCTATCAATTTTGACAGTGGAGGATGAGGCTGCTAGATTGGGTGTGGTGTGTTGCATACTGTATATGGTGGCTCGTGTCCGGTGTTTGGTTTTGACCCAGGGTGAAAACCTACACAATCATCTATGATGCAGATGATGAAAGTCTGCCTTTAATCTAAAGCCTTCAAGACCCTGAGAAGAGCATGGCATACAGATATTGCTGACCCATAAGAATCCAGAAGTGAGCAGTCTTGGGTGATATATGTTTAATCCTAAATCTCATAACAAGAGTTGGCTATGCTATTGTAATAGAATCCTCCCACTCCTAGCTATGCTATTGTAATAGAATCCTCCCATCCTAAGACTAGGAAGCAGTGTGGTTTAGGATCATTCTTTCAATTTATTTTTTTGGGGGTTGTGGGACCAAATTTAAACCAGTGAGGAATTGACTATATATTGTATGTGGTACATCATGTTCTTGTTGTTTGTGGTCAAAGTCATTGTGTATTGTCAGGTCTTTTTTTTTTCTCTTGGTTTTGGAGCTGCATGGTGTAGATAAATTTTGACAAATAGTAAGTTTAAATGATGAATCAGAGATAAATCAAAAGGAGATAGTATTTTTTTTAAAAAAAAATGAATATTTAGCTTTCTTAAAAAAAAAAATTTTTTTTTTTTTTTTGTTTTTTGCTTAAGTTTGAGCCATTAAAACATGTACATCATGTTTGAAGGCTTCTGAAAAGGGGGTATTGTAACAGGAACTAGGTTTGAACCCTATCACAAGTTAAAGGGACTCTGGATAGTCACATATATGTATATGTGGTAATCATATATATATATATGATTGAGGCAATATAATTGAAGTTAACCAAGATAGGCTTAGGGGGGGTTGTGCTCGTTTGTTTTAATGGAATGTATATATATATTACTATATAATCAAGTGTAAGAAAAAAAGAACTTTCTGGAAAATGTATAATTTTTTTTTTTTTTATGTATAATTGTATTAAAATAAAATATGTCGATGATGAAAAATGAAACAGATGTTATCTATGAAATGCTATTTACAATATTTATTGTATAAAGTTATTTTTAAAACATTCTAACAAACTGTTAAGATAAAACTCACTAACACGTTTTCTTTTCTAAAGCCAGATCTGAAACAATGGTGTACAGGATTAAGTAGATCAAATAGTATAAGAGTAATAATATTGAACACTTTGGGGAGTAATGAGAACGATTGCATCAGAAAAAGGATAGAACTTTCAAGAATGAGAGAGAGAGAATAAATAGAAAAAAAATCAAGCGATCTAATATTAATTGATTGTTATTGCTTGCTGATTACTGAATGCTGTTTTATCCATTCCTATTCTGAGTAATCAAATTATGTTATTAAAAGAAAATTATACATGCACCAGCATGATGATGTGGGGGTAAAGTACTAAATGTGTCAGGCTTTATCTGACCGCTCCACAAAGAAAAAATTCTGTCTTCAAATATTGTAGCTCATCAGTTTCATCGAATGTTTCAAAGTAAAGACATTTTTGGACAATCTCTATGGCTATATCTTTACCAAGTAAGCTTACTTTCTGAGTGTATATGAACGATCTTATTTCCCCAGGGACTAAAGGTAATCTATGTTATTTTAATTTATAATTGTACGAGTTATAAATCATAAATTTACAATTTGTAGTTTCTTTATATTTGAAATTATGTAAACAACATTAAATCAAAATAATTAATTTTTGTACTAAATAATAATTTCTATCTATTAAAAATATATATATGCTTGCATTTATTAAACAATTGAGCATTCCTATTTAGTTAGTCTTTTATTTCCATAATTATTCGTTTAATTAAAATATGTGTAGATGTTTTTCAAATAATTCAGTGTGATCTAACCTGTTATTAACACATCTCCGTCAGTATGAATACTATTTGCCCTGAGTGAACTAGCTAGTGATCAGGCTTTCCATTAGTGCACTACCATTAATCTTATTAATCCAATAGCATAATTCTTATGTAAACCATAGGATTAGCACTTGGAATCAGATAATGCTGATGTCCATAAATAGAGATTTGAAAAGAGTAATGCCGGGTATATACTGTACTGGGTCGAACCGCTGAAACCACCTACTTATACGTATATATAAGTTTTGGCTGGTTTCAAACTCCTTCATAATACATTTATAATCTTATAAAGGTTACGTGAACGAACCGGCACGTTCGAGCAAAATGGGAGATCTTACTGATAGCTTTAACTATCAACAATGGCTCATCTCGGCTGCTAGATTCAAACCCCTACTATCCAAATACTTTATTTGTTTCGGGGTAAACCCCGGGGCGCCAGCTAGTCTGAAGACTAACATATTCGGGCAGTAGGCTCATAATCCAGCGCTCGAAACAATTCCCTTAACTAGCCCAGTCTAATTTTAATCTGTAATAAATTATACAAAAATTGGTGGTGGAAATAATTAATAAAAAGGTTGGTAAGAAGAATTGACCGACAAATAAAGTTTAAGTTTAAAGATAATTTATTTTACTTATCATTAATTAAGTTTTAAAGATAATTTATTAACTAACATTAACGCATTATAAACATTTCTATAAATCCAATTTTAACACACACACTTTTTTTTTTTTTAAAATTAACACATGATAATATATTTTAAGAAAAAAGCATAAATAATCTTTGACCTTTAAATCTTTTCACATTCACAAACATAATACTAAAGCATTAATAGCATTTGAAACTTACACACACATATCAATAGTTCATTTTATGTATGATAGAGTTCATATAATTTGAGTCTTGAATATTTACGGATTACCGTGGTGACTACTACGTATAAATGATAATAATAAAATATATACCTAGGATTTTTTTTGCTTGTCGTTGGCTGCTTCTGCTGCTTCCGATGAATTATATCTAACCGGTTAGATTTGGACGTTTCTTGAAGAGATTTTTATGCGAATCCATGTTTTATTTTGAAAACAGTTGAACGCTTGACGGAGGATTTCTGTGTTGTTATGCAGACATTATTTCTCAGGCAGGTTTTGATGATCTTGTTGGACTAAAAAGGCTGGAGCACAAGCGTATATTTCCAAAAGCTTTTCAGCACTGCATTTCTGTAAACTGAAACTGCAAACTCAAACTGAATGTCCAATAAAATCTAGCTATTTATATCTGTGAATTGTTTTCGTTTTTATATCCTCCGGGAATAAGTGCAATAGGTGTTGTCGAAATTCCTTGATAACTAATCCTATGACGTGTTTTTTGATTGATTGTTTGATTAGTAGTAGCTATTTTAAAACGTGTTGTTTTCATATCTTTAATTAGTAGCACACCACTGTGTTTTTAAATACATTTCATTTCACTATTTGTTTTCATTTATTTATAATATTTAATACTGATACATTCGCACGCATTTATCTTATTAACGAGCTAACACTTATTTCTATCTACCATCGCACATATATACGCATTTATTCTACTAAACTGGAATGAAAAGAGATTTTTAACTTTTAATTTATAATAATAACACTCTTTCTTTTATAAACTCTTAGTTTGTTTTTTCTTTTTTTATAGGAAAACTCCCTCTCCCCTCTTTAAAGTATTTAATTGTAACTTTCAAATTCTTTTTTCCGAAAGATTTTGATAATAATTTTTATACAAAATTATTTTATATACATGTGCCAATTTGGCATTGGCACAATATATATGCATATACCATCATGTTTACATTTTTTGAGGGGAAGAGGAGTTTTTAGAATAATTTATCTCCAGGTCAATGGCTACTATAAGACCACCTTGTTAATTCATAAATGATAGATTTAAGTCTATTAACATATGATAAACCATGAGAGTTGACCAAATATAGTTTTATAGAGAGGAAGACAGTAGTACGTCACCTGTTACAATATAATGTTATGTTTAAAGTGAAGTGCAAAATAAGAATTGATGAAATTCTTCATAATTATCACAAATAACAATAATCTGTTTTCATATATGAATTCTTTATATTTATCATAAATAACCATAAACAAGGCAATTGAAATAACTATACAAATCAAACCATGAATTATAATCACTTACACATGTCACATGGTGACTGCTTTGTTTCAACAACTTGAGATGATGCTATTTTTTTAACCTTTTCTGCAACAAATTTTCTATCTGAAAGATTTCAACATTTTGGAAAATTTTAATCCCATTGTATTGTATCTTCAGCTTTATTCATACTCATAATGAAAGAAAATTTATATTGCATCTTTTTAAAATGTACCTGATATAATATTTACATGGAAAACAAGGTTTATTCCATTTCTGAAAATCATGTCAATGCCCATAAAATATTTTTTTAAAGTTGTTATACTTTATCTCTTCATATTTCCAATGCAACAAAGATTACCATATTATTGTAAGTGTAATATTATTACATTTAGAAAGTTTAACAATATACCAGTGGATTTCATGATTCTGCATTCTACTTTCAGAATATTATGAATGATCTTCACACAAAATTTTTCCAGCATCTTTATATTACATCAACAAGAGGTTAACATTTCCAAACAAGAAATTTAGCAGAACAACAACTCATATCATGAAAGACCATATCTATTAAACTTTGGAATCGGCACTCCAATTAATTAACATTCAAATCCGCATTTTTATTTTAAAAATTATTCAGACTTTTAAATTTATTATTTATAAAGTAAGCAAATTGTAATAAACTAAAGATTAGCCTTTCAAGCTAATGTACATGCGCTTTTTACGAATGTTAATAATAATAAATGAATACTTTCATTTCCAACACAAGATAAAGTCTTTGCGAACGAATAAATGAATCCACTTATTCATTCAACCCAAATGCTTATATATGGGCAAATCTTAAGTACTGGATATGAAAGCGTGAGGATAAATCAATCATTTTAAATTACTGTTTACTATGTCTGAATGAATGACGATAACGAAATTATCTAGAATTTACGAAACGTCACTCTTAAATGAAACTAAACATATGTAAATGAGGCATTTATTTTAATAGCGCTATGTTTATAAGTGGATTCATTTATTCGTTCGCAAAGACTTTATCTTGTGTTGGAAATGAAAGTATTTATTTATTATTATTAACATTCATAAAAAGCGCATTTACGTTAACTTGAAAGGCTAATCTTTAGTTTATTACAATTTATAAACATAGCGCTATATAAATAAATGCCTCATTTACATATATTTAGCTTCATTTAAGAGTGACGTTTCGTAAATTCTAAATAATTTTGTTGACGTCATTCATTCAGACATAGTAAACTGTAACTTAAAAAGTGATTGATTTATCCTCACGCTTTCATATCCAGTACTTAAGATTTGCCCATATATAAGCATATGAGTTGAATGAATAAGTGGATTCATTTATTCGTTCACAAAGACTTTATCTTGTGTTGGAAATGAAAGTATTCATTTATTATTATTAACATTCGTAAAAAGCGCATGTACGTTAGCTTGAAAGGCTAATCTTTAGTTTATTACAATTTATAAACATAGCGCTATATAAATAAATGCCTCATTTACATAAGTAAACAAACTAAATCACTATCAGATAAAAACTTGAATTTTTGAAAATTAATTACTAAAGTAAATTTTTTTTTATAGATTTTACACTTGAAATATTCAAAATATTGTACAGATGATCCTTCAAATTGAAAAAAATATAATAATCATCATATTGTAAATCTAAAAATCAAGAATATGGTTTTGCTATAGCTTTTAATTAGTGTGCTGATTATTTCATGAAGACACATATAAATTTTCTAAAGACCCTACTATAAAATAAAAAACAATGCTGGAACAATAGAAATATTAAGATTCTCAAATAGAACACCACCATTAATCTATTATTATATATAATATAATGATAGATTAATAAAGTCCTATGGTTTTGAAACTAACAAAAGAACAGGAATCTCAGATTTTCTGTCTTCAAGACTATCAAATTAAATATCTACCAAAATTAAATCAGTCAATAGAATTTAAATATATTGTAAAAAACATTTAATCTAAATTTAAACAATGATTTCATCAGTATATTAACATTACTATCACAAAAGAATACCATCCATTATTTAATAAGAAACATATCATTTTGATTATGTTTGCCACTATTGCTAAATAGATAAATCTCTTTTATAGTTTAATCAATCAATCATTTTTAGATCTTATTTGTACTTTAGCTTATGCCTTTTATTCCTTTATAATGCTTATAAAACTTGCATTCATTTTTTATTATAGAGCCAAATAAAAAGTAATTTTTTTTTCTTTAAATCAAATTACTAATAATGCAATCATTGACAGAGTCATTCAGATTTTTTTTGGGTACTTTGGTATTAGAGCTGCAACAAGGAGCATATATTAGACCTATTGCGCCTGTTCACATTCATATTAATCTGCTGATAACTTTGTAATCTTGGGACCTGATCAAAATAACGTGTATACGGATCTTGTACATGACTATTGTTGGCAAAAAAAAAAAAACTTATACACAGATCTTGTACATGGTATTTTGGCAAGATTTACAAAGTTATCGGGTGGTTGATATGAATGTCAACAGGTGCAGTATGTCTAATACATGCTCCGTGTTGCAGAGCTAAAAATAAATAAAAATAAAAACATAATAAACATATTTATCATTCTCAGTAAGAAATGTATAATTTTGAACAAGACATTCAAATATGTACAACTTGGACACTATCAACTTTTAAGAATGACATTTGAAATCAAAAAAAAAATGTGATTTGCGATCTTAATGAAATGATGGCATTACACAAAAAAATTGTTAGTTTAAATATGCACTAAACAAACAGTAAATGATTTGGGTTTTTAAATAATATTTATAAAAAAAACATTAACTATATGTACAACTTTCACTCTAACAACTTTTAAGAATGACATTCCCAATCAAAAAAAAAAATGTGATTTGTGATCTTAATGAAATGATGCCATTACACAAAAAAATTGTTAATAGTAAATGATTATGGTTTGTAAATAATATTTATAATAATGCATTAAGTATCCCCATACAATATTTATCGTGCAATATACAACCGGAATTGTCACTTTGAAACAAAGCATTTAATATTATCAGAGAAAATGGAGATCTCTACTAAAAAATTTCCCTCCGAAAATGTAGCACGTGATTGCAGAGTATGCTGGGATTTTCAACAGCAATGCTAAAACAAATTTTTTTAATAAACAACTTAAACCAAAAAAAAAAAAAGAACAAAAACCACAAAAAAAAAAAAAAAAAATACATATTAATTATGAGATTTTTATTAGGTTTTTATCTTAGCAGAACCATTTCTTTTATAGCATTAAGTATGGCAGAAAGATATCTGGACACTAAAGTATTTATAAAAAAAAGATCATGTTGATAAAGATAAAACCACGTTTCCACATGTATACTCGCAGGATTTATCTCCTTTCAATTTGACATCATTACGACATTACACATTTATTGAGATTGTGAAAAGGCCTTCTATCTCCTCTACGTTGCAGCTGTAACACCAAAGTACCATTTTTTGTTTTAGTTAAGTCAAGAACACATTTACTTATATCCACTTCACACTACCTAGAAAATTCCATGCCTAATAAACATAACAATTTGAAACGTAAATTGACTTCATTTTAATGTTGACAGCTATTGGATCTTAGCATAAGTAAATTTATGTCTAAAGACTTTAACATCAAGTTTCCTACTACTATATTTGTGATAAGATATTTTTTTAATGCAACAGACATTTTAATTTTGGAAAATACTGAGTAGTCTAACAATGTGTACATGCAGATAACATCTTTAAAGCCTGACTTCTAATTGTAATGTATTCATAAAATGCATATTATATGAATCATTGAGTATATAATGTCAATAGCAAATTATTTATTGTATTAAATACAATTTAATCATTCATGATACTGCATAAAGTTTTTATTAAAATAGTCAGATTCTAAATACTTATAATTACCTGCAATTTTAGTCATTTATTTAAAGTCCTCATTAAGATATTTACAAAATTAAACTTTGTTCATATTTTTGATACGTATTATGGAAATGATTATATATGCTTCTGAATGACATTTTTAATACCTGTTGTCTAATTTCTAAATTTAAAAATAATTGTAATGATAATTCCAAAATTATTATACAATTTCTTCATTAGTAATTTCAAAAGTTGTGAACACTTTTCAGCAATCAATATATATATATATGGAAAGAGCACTTATAAACAAGCACACAAGAACAATTTAGTTTAACCCAATTAAATAATACATAATATCAATTACTAAAGTAATGTTTAATCGATTTGCTCAAAATATGAAAATAAAGATTGATTATGAAGAATTAGAAGAAGTTAACAGTTACAAATACCTAGGTCAGATTATTAATACAGATGGAAACATAATGGAGGAAATTAATCATAGAAGTAAACTTGGTTGGAGTGCTTTTGGTAGAAATAACTTGATACTAAAAGGAAATATGCCTATGTGTTTGAAAAGAATGGTTTTTAACAAATGTGTTTTACCAGTTCTTATTTATGGATCTGAGACTTGGACACTTAATAGAAGAGCTATACAGAGACTTCAGACCACTCAAAGGAGTATGGAGAGATGTATGTTGGGAGTAACAAGAAGAGATCGAAAACGCAATGTATGGGTAAGACAACAAACAGGTGTTACTGACCTTATTGAAAAAATTAAAAGATTGAAATGGAGTTGGGCTGGACATATTGCTAGAAGAAATGATAATAGATGGACAATTGAAATTTTAAACTGGATTCCAAGAGATTGTAAAAGATCCAGAAAGAGACCACATGTGAGATGGATGGATGAAATAAGCAAATGTGCAGGGGTGTTGTGGAAAAGAGAAGCTAAAGATCGGAGAAGATGGATTAAACTTGGAGAGACCTTCATCCTGCAGTGGATTGATAATGGTTGATGATGATGATGAATATCAATTTACTTTTTCATCTCTTTAACTTATATACTGATGATTAAATGATATACAAATAGCTTGTTAGATTATTATATTGCATGCTTCTCTAAGGAAAATCAATCAAAACAAACTACCCTGCTATCTATATAATAATCCATACTAGTTTGTTAATAATCAATAATATAAAAAAATTAGAAGCTGCATAAAGAAAATACTACAAATCACATTGAATTTGTAACTAAGGTTTTTTTATTTACAATAATTTATTTCCAATCTATGACTAATGTTACATATAAGAGTTTAGGAAATACTATTTTAGAATGATGTTATATTTGTACAGTAAAAAAATAATAATTGTAATAATTAAGTAATCAAAGCAAGAGAATATATACGGACAAGATCCAGCTTTTTAAAAAAGAATTATAATATATGAAGCAAAAACTACATATATATAAACGTTTACAGAATAATATTTAAAAGATTGATTGCTTTAACAATCCGATATGAAATATTATAACCTTGAATTAATTTGAATAATACTTAAATATGATTTAGTAAATAACTCATAACCAATTGTTTACATTAATTTCTAAATATTATATGAAAAGAATCCATTATATTTTATTATATAAATGAATCCATATGCTTCAGACCTCTCAAAGAAGTATGGAGAGATGCATGTTGGGAGTAACAAGAAGAGATCGAAAACGCAATGTATGGGTAAGAGAACAAACAGGTGTTACTGACCTCATTGAAAAAATTAAAAGATTGAAGTGGAATTGGGCTGGACATATTGCTAGAAGAAATGATAATAGATGGACAATTGAAATTTTAAACTGGATTCCAAGAGATTGTAAAAGACCCAGAAAGAGACCACATGTGAGATGGATGGATGAAATAAGCAAATGTGCAGGGGTGTTGTGGAAAAGAGAAGCTAAAGATCGGAGAAGATGGATTAAACTTGGAGAGACCTTCATCCTGCAGTGGATTGATAATGGTTGATGATGATGATGAATATCAATTTACTTTTTCATCTCTTTAACTTATATACTGATGATTAAATGATATACAAATAGCTTATTAGATTATTATATTGCATGCTTCTCTAAGGAAAATCAATCAAAACAAACTACCCTGCTATCTATATAATAATCCATACTAGTTTGTTAATAATCAATAATATAAAAAAATTAGAAGCTGCATAAAGAAAATACTACAAATCACATTGAATTTGTAACTAAGGTTTTTTTATTTACAATAATTTATTTCCAATCTATGACTAATGTTACATATAAGAGTTTAGGAAATACTATTTTAGAATGATGTTATATTTGTACAGTAAAAAAATAATAATTGTAATAATTAAGTAATCAAAGCAAGAGAATATATACGGACAAGATCCAGCTTTTTAAAAAAGAATTATAATATATGAAGCAAAAACTACATATATATAAACGTTTACAGAATAATATTTAAAAGATTGATTGCTTTAACAATCCGATATGAAATATTATAACCTTGAATTAATTTGAATAATACTTAAATATGATTTAGTAAATAACTCATAACCAATTGTTTACATTAATTTCTAAATATTATATGAAAAGAATCCATTATATTTTATTATATAAATGAATCCATATGCTTCAGACCTCTCAAAGAAGTATGGAGAGATGCATGTTGGGAGTAACAAGAAGAGATCGAAAACGCAATGTATGGGTAAGAGAACAAACAGGTGTTAATGACCTCATTGAAAAAATTAAAAGATTGAAGTGGAATTGGGCTGGACATATTGCTAGAAGAGATAATAATAGATGGACAATTGAAATTTTAAACTGGATTCCAAGAGATTGTAAAAGACCCAGAAAGAAACCACATGTGAGACGGATGGATGAAATAAGAAAGTGTGCAGGGGTGATGTGGAGAAGAGAAGTTAAAGATAGGAAAAGATGGATTGAACTTGTAGAGACCTTCATCCTGCAGTGGATTGATAATGGTTGATGATGATGATGCTTATGGTGTATAAGTATTTCAAAATAAAAAGGATTTAATTGATGAAAGTTAAATTGAGATTTAAATGATTGTTATGTTTATCAACTCAAATAAAAATAATAATTTATCTGATATAGAAAATTTTACTTATTCATTTAATTATAATTTATTATTACTTTACTGAATATATTGTCAGAACTTTAAAACTTTTTCTAGAATAGTAACAGTTTTTGGTAAAATATGTCTTTGCACAAACACTAAGAAATAAATAAAAAATTTAACAATAGCAATAATTTTTTTACTAATTAAAATATTTTATCTAATATTAGAAATCAAAACTGTACACATTTTTATTGATTTCTAATATATTTCTATTTCCAGACCAAATCAAATCTAAATAATAATGCCTCAGAAATTACTCACTTAATAAGCAATTTAAGTAGTTATTATTGTATCAGTCAAATATATATTCCGCCCGACATGACCTGAACCCACAACCGGACTTCAAACCCAGTCATACCAAAGAATTATATCAAAGACCAAACTGAATTCACACTCAATTCACAAGCTCAGGTCAAAACCTAATGGACAACACATATTGACAGCACATGAGACTATGCGCCATGAACTAGCTCAACAGACATGACGATTACTGAGACCACTTATCTGATTCTAACTAACATATGATAAAACGACTATGGATATTTCTGAATAAAATTCACATATGTATATTTGGATTGCTAATACAAACAGTGAGCATGAATATTTAAAACTAATCAATAAATAATAAACAATCAAATCGAATATGTATATCAAATATTTAATAATAAGCAAATATTTGTTCAAATATTTATGATGAGTATTATAAATTATCTCTAGTCTTTGGAGCATGAATTACAATGTACAATAAACAATGGCAGTTGTACTCATATGCCAATAATTAATATGTAAATATTTCATCTATGCCCCAACAAAATAAACAAGTATAAATAACAATACCTATGACGTTTGTACCAAACGAATTACATACATTATTCATTATTTGGTATTTTATTTGGAAAAGAAAATATGATTCTAATTTTATGTAAGAAGTAGGTAAGAGTTATTTTCCACATATCCATAAATCAATTCATGAACACCATGATAAATACGTAGGATATAACTTCAATACTTAACAAAGAAAATTATTTAAATTATTGATAAATATAAAATTGTTTGATTTTAATGAAATCAATTCATTACAATTTATAAAGCAAAAGAGCGGGCCTTTATTTGAACTAAGAAATAAACGGTACTAACACATTACGAGCAGCAAAACGAATATGAAGTAAAATGGTTTGTCGGTGATTCAAGAAGTAGGAGGGCGGCTTGTATTCAACAAGTCCTTTATGCCCTACAAATGATCTATGGAACATGGAGAAAGCCAGGTCGAGACACAGCCACGAACCTTTGATATTCCAATACAGCAATGAGCGAGGGAGGAAGTGATTTCTTCCTATATATTTAAAATATCAATAATATCACCGAAATAACAAACTCAAGAAGCAAGAAGATGGCTCGTGTTAGCAATGTTCTGAATGGTGATGATATAATGATCATCATATTTGATTAATAAAGCCCAAATTATATAATGGATCTTAACGTAATGACCTAATATTAGATTAAAATCAAACTTACTCGGAGCAAATGTGCTTAAATGTAATTATATAATTATAATAATAATACCCTTTGTATCATGCCCTCCCTGAACACAAATATAAAATACGAGATTTAAATCAGAATCTATTTATTTTATTTTCCTTATTAACTTTTCGTAGAACATTAATAAATGTGACCAATATGAATAGATAATTTTGTGTGACTTAAATAAATTAGCCGGGAGCATAGGTTATAAACTGAGCTAATAATACTTATCAGCAGTTGTAAAATCAAATCAAATATTAAATAAATCTTTCAACTCGGTAATTAATAGAACCATATTAATTTAGTTCTAACAGGCAATAATTAAGCTATAAAATTTAATGCAATACTATTTTATTAGGGTGAGTTTAAACGAAAGAGATTATCGAGTTGAAAGTATTACTGGCATATTATCGCAAATAAATGATATTAATAATCATTCAAATAAATATAATTAAAATTAGTTAAAATGAACCGCCATAGTAGGAGAAAGAAAGTTAAAAGATATTAATTTTAAGACTAGAGATAATAGAATAGAGAATTACTATAACAAACTTTAATGCATTATAAAGTGAATAGAGAAATTTTAGACAGTAGTTAACTTAAATTATGATTTGTAATAAAGAGTTCATGAATAGACCAGAAGTTTGCAGTTTATCGCTCATTGATTCATAACGACAGAGTCCGGTTGGGTGCGCACTTGATTCATGTGAATTTCATTTATGTATTAGTTTCCTTCTGTATTTTGGCAGTTTATCATTGGTATTGAAAAGTTCTGTTTAGCAGCAACATTTTGAAGATTTGTGGAGAACTTCGGGGTCCAGCAATCAGATCCCTGAAGTTAGCCGCGTACCATGCTGAAAATACTATTAAAAATCAAAATTAAAAAGGCCGTAGTTTCTGGTGGCAACTCCTCTTAATTTAATGGTAATGGCTTCTTATAGAAACTTTTCCGGGTTATTTATATTCTTTCCTACAGTTTCCCCGTCTATTCTGATTTCGATGCCTTAAGGCTAAAGCTTTTACATTATTACAAACCAAAATTTTCTCTGATTTCCGATCCATTCCTCCAATAAGACTTTCAAATCCATTAACTTTGAATTTATTTTCTATTTAGAAAATGAATTTGTAAATTCTGAACAAACGATTTTAATTTAGCACTGTCCTTAAAGTTTTAACTTATCATTTTAACTAATTAATAAGTTTCCCTATTGTCTTTGGGAACAAAATGGTAAAATATAAAATAAAATATTCCGATGTAATAAAACTTTATAATGAATATATATTTAACTATTTACAAATATATACGTACAATCCACGTAATTAAAATATATATATTTTCATGAATATTTATTTTATCATGAGGGGTAATTAATAACATTAACAAATTTAAACATAAGATAATTAGCCTCAATAAATACTTAAATAATAACCTGTTTTAACTAAAACTAAGGTATATTGAAGATAGCATAAAGTCTCATTACATTCGAAAATATTCACTGTTAGTGACTAAGGTTTGAACTAGGTTAAAGGTGGGATCTCATGAAGCTGGATCAAATTAGATCTGACTGCTTCATCACATCAGCAGGAGTAATGATGAAATGTAGGAGAAAAAACAATAATGGTTTTTCAAGCTAAAGATCTAACAATTGATCTTGTGATTTTCAAATATAAAATTTTTATAAGGGATCCATATTTCATATCTGTACAATAAATTTAACATGATAGAAACCCTAAGCTCAACTACAAAAAATAAAAATACATAGCTAGTTACTTGAGCGGTTAAATAACATTTAAGCGCCAAACATAAGGCTACACAGAATAATTCCATTCAGTTGATTAACATGATATTTTTTCCATTTCTCAAGTGGAAATTAATCTAGTAAACCAGAGGTCCTCAACCTTTTTGCACTTAAGAGCACATTCTATAAGACCGGCTAGGTGGCGGGCACCATTTATTTTTTTCAACCAGATGACGGGCACCATTTATTTTTTCAATGTAAATTTATAGTTGGATATTGTTAATAATACACATAATGTACAAAAAAATATTTATTTCAAAAATAAAATTTTAACATATAATTAATGTTTATATGTTTACGCTGTAAAAGTATAGTATGCCCTACAATTTGATTACAATATAATACAATAATTTATAAGAAATTTTAAAAATTAAATTTATTTGTATCAGATAAATAATTTTTTATCGTGTTCGGATAGCAGCAGGCACACGTAAAATGGTCTGCGGGCACCCCTGTAGTAAACTTTAGCTTTTGATTCTGTCATTTTTACAACAACACAGAATACCATTGCAATAAATATCTCATTTTTTTCATTTGTTCTACCAAAAAAAAAAAAAAACACCACAAAAAAAAACTATCAAGATATTTAAATAAATTTATATTCTTAAACTGATAACTATCCAAATTATATGGAGCTGAAGATTTTTCTCTAATTTTAGTAGATATGAGTTTTTGAATTTAATTAGTAAACCAAATTCTTTATACACAGCATTCAAAATAAAACACTCTTTAAGTTATCTTCTGAATTGGAAAGAATGGCACAATATCAATATACAAAAATCTAAAAAAGAAATAATAAAGAAAAATGAAATATTTTTTTCACTTTTGATTCAAATTTATAGTTCCATTATCAAACATATAACCTCATCTTTATGTTTATTTTGTATAATCATACATAAAATATTCCAAATACCAATTATAAAAATGAAAAACTAACACTAATTTCAATTTCAAATAACTTTGATTTTCTTCCACTAATATTGCTTTTCGTCATATTATTATGACCAACTATATTGTAAAAACTTCTATGGACAATCAGCTATTTTCAAACATTATTATAAACCTCACATAAATGAATCAAATACTTTGGTTACATTAATAAAATATTTAAATAAGTTAGTTCTTAACTATCTTAGTTAAGATCTTATCTGGAATCTTGGCAATGAACTATATTTTCATATGCTAAATAATATCACTTGTGCTAACTTCTAATTTCACATCGAAACTGTTAATACAAATCTTTTTTAAAAATTGTAAGTATTTATAATATGACACAATACTGTATATATAAATATGTATATTGAAATGGCCATTACATTTTTAAATGTGTTTTTTCCCCCCTTATGAATCTGTTCATTATGAAAGGAGTTATATTTTGTAAGCTTTCAATTTGTGAGGCTTTTATTTCACAAAGCTACAAAAATAGTTACTCATTCATTATTTTGCCAGATTGTGGTAACTGAAGACATGATCAAATAAAACTTTCTGTAAAATAAAATCACTTGTTTTTATTAATTAAATTATTGAAATAATAATACAGTGAGAAACTGAATTAAATTTGTTTTTCATTTGTCAATAGTAAATTTTCTTTTGGTTAAAATAACATATAGTATGATTTCTTACATAAGTGGTGCTATAAACTTAATAACTGAAAAAGTAATCATATTGAAGAATTGCATATGAAGAATTTTTGGTATGCTATAATTACTTTTAAAACAGATAAGTAAGCAGATTTGCTATCAGCTTACATATTAATTGAATCAAATCAATTAAGATAGACTAATCCCACTAAAAAGTGTATATTGCTATATATGATTTTTAAAATTGGAAAAAAAAAAATTGGGTAATGTCATGTCAGTTTACACAGAGAAACTTAATCATTCATTGTTTTAAATTTCTTTTTTCAACATTTACATAATTCTGTCACTGGCACACTAATTTATTAATATGCAACAAGACACAAATGTTTTATTTTTGGACCAAAATGTAAATTAATATATGCAAACTAATTTATGAATCATAAATACTTCCACATAAAGAACATACTGGTTCATTTTTCTGTTTGATCTTTTACAAAGCTATTTTTACTTTGATCAGCAGAAAACTTTTCTTTCTGAAATACTGCAATATCATGTCAAATTATAGCTCTCCAATGCATTCTATTCTCGGAAATATCTTTTCAATAGAACCAATTAATATCGAACTTCCTTTAGAATATTTCCAACATAATCCCTATATTGTAGACAGAATCTATCACTCCCATAAAAACCATAACTGAGTTTACCATAAAACACCATTTAAGGAAGTCTTGCATTGTTAATTCATTTTATATGTCCAATCAAACAAAGATATGATTTTATAAAAGTACATTTTATAGCATCACATTCAACAAGTTGAAAAACATATTGAGTGATTTTATCATTTTGCAATTATATTTTTAAAATTCAATGGAAGATCCTTAAATGTAACTTTTCTATGCCTTTATATCGCTACAATAGGATATTCAAATCTCAATTCCATACAATACAATAGGTAAAATAATACTTTTATATTGTGATGGTAACTGCCTAATAAAAATAACAATAAAATAAAAATCCAATATTCGAAAATTAATTTTTGTCTAGGGGAACCAAGATAACTAATGGGCAATAAATAGTTTTATTTTTACTTGACAATTCTATAATTGTCACAGGTAATAATCAAATAGAACACACATAAAAACAAGTCTCTATGCCAATTCAATTGTATTTCCTGATCTCTACGCACACACACCCTCCACCTTAATACTATATTATTAAATGATAAAATAAAATAATCGGCTTGGACTTTGGATGAGAAATAAGCCACAAAATTATTAACAATAACTTTAATTAACAAATAGAATAATAATAATAAAAAAATTCACATATTTACATTTAAAATTATATGAAGAGCATGCATGAGAGGAAAAATCTTTATGGCTTTCTAATAGTAAGTTCAGTTAATTACCTTGATGTCTTTATGAGCTCATATATTTTTATCTCTGTGAATATAGATATATGGCCATTATAATTATTAATTTTAAATGGTTGCTTTTGTTTCAATTCATGGTAGTTTTCCTGAGGGTTTCCATTGAAATTTTCTATGAACATCGAAATTAAGTAGATTTACAAACTAATTCACAGAAGAATATTTCTATGTAGTAATCAATTTAAATGGCAAGTTTTGGCAGGATCAAAGTTAATTTGAAAGCATTCATTTATTTACAACTCCATAATCAGCTACACCATTGGAAAGGTAAGGGAAAGAATTCTAGAATTTTTTATCTCACAAATTGTATAACTTTAATTTAAATAATCATTACAATTTTTTTTACTGACTTCTCTCCACTAAGTGACATGATGAAGAAGTAATAACAATTCTCATCTTTTTCTTGGAAATGAATTGGTTCCCATAGCAATGTTCTTTTTTAAAATAATACTTATTTTAAAATAAAGATTATAATACATTTTACTTTTTATAATTATTATTATCATTTGAAAATACTTTAAAATTTATTTTATACATATGACTTTTAATATTCTAGAATATATAATATAAAAAAAAAAGATTCACAGGCATGAGGATTAGAATATATATAGTTAACTTAGTTGCAATAGTTTTTTCCCTGTGACGAAATACCATATCTTTTAATTTGTTAAAGTAGCAGCATCATATTGGATTCTATGTTGTACCTCGTCATCTGTCTATTTTTCCCATTATAAACTATCAAAGTATTTAAATTTATTTACATTCTCAACTTGATAACTATCCAAACTAAAAGTTGTTGAGAATTTTTCTTCCACCAGTGGTTGAGTTTTTTTGAACATTAAATATTAAACATAAATTTTTAAATGTTGCATTCAAACCATTAAATACATTCCATATATTGTCTTTTGAAGTAGCAAAAATAGCATAATCATCAGCGTACTGTAATACAGAATTCAAAAAGATGAATGTTCTGGTTTTCTCTTAATGGATTCAAATTAAAATTACAATATCTTGATCTATGTTTCATTAAGCTACCCATATATAGTTCCAAAGACAAACACTTCCTCTCATTCTTAATTTCAAACAATGCCATAAACCTGTCAATTAACTGAATCAAGTGCCTTAATTAAATCAATAAAAACCAAAATATAAATGGCCTTATTGTTCCTCGTATTTTTCTTGCAATTTTCCAGGCAACAAAAACTATGACTATAGTTAGTTCTTGATTCTCTATTCTCACATTGAGTAACTGGAAGCAACCTATTCAACAAAATTCTTGAAATTATCTTTGCTGCACTGAACGATAATGAGATTGCACAGTAATTACTGCAATGTCGTCTATTTCTTTTAAATTGGAACGATAGAAGCTTCCTTATAAGATAAGGCAGCACAACTCCATGGGTCCATATATTCCTATAAAAAATTCCAATATTTTTAAGATAACATCACTACCATGTTTTAAAACTTTTCCAGGAAATTCAGCAGAATTGCCACTCTTTCCATTTTTAAGACCATTAAAAACTTTTTTGATTTCACTAAACTGGATATCTTTGTCCAAATCTAAATGAGTAGATGAAATAAATATAGCATTAAAAGTCATCAATTTTTGTTTCATTATTCAAAAGATGATGAAAATATTCCTTCCTCTGTTCAAAATATGTCATCATATAAAAAAATGCCATCATTGAATTTAATAGGATTGTAATACCATTTCGAAAGTCCGTATATTGTTTCAGTGTATTAAAAGAAAGTCTAAAGATCATGATCAGCAACTATCTATCTTGTTTGTAGTTTTACTCCACCAATTAGTTTTAACGTTTCTTGTCAGTCATTGAACTTCTGCTAAACAGTCATAAATCTTCTTTTTAGCACATTTAAGTTTTACTTTTTACTAAAACAACATCCAGTTCCTGTTATTAAAAAAACTTAGGGGAAATAAGGACTGCAGACTAATACCTGACAGTGTTTTAAATAATTGCTAAAAATCTCAGTAATTATCTTGGTAAAAATTTTGTATAAAATTGATAAAAGGCTGATATGTCTGTAACTTCTAATATATTCTTTATCACCTTTTTTAAATATTAATATTGCATTCTTCCAATCATCTGGTACATCTTTATCATTTAGACATTTGGTATATAACTTTGCTAAAAAAATTTATATTTCTTCATCTGCTTCTTTTAATATATCAATTATAATTCCATCATTACCTGGAGCCTTTCCTATCTTCATAAATTTAATTGCATGGCTCACTTCTTCATTTAAAATTCTGGGTAATACAGAAGATATAATAGATATGAGGTACTTGTTCTTTATTACTATATAATTCTTGATAGAAGTTTTCTACCCATTTTATGATGTCATCTCTCTTTTTAGTAATAATTCCATCTTCTTTTTTTTTATTGCAGATATAAATTTCCTACCAATACCAAAATGGTGTTTTACACTCTCAAGACTTCTATTTTCTTCTACAATTTTCCTTGCTAGTTCACAGTTATACTTTCTTATATCATTTTCAACTCTTTTCCGCAATTTTACAAAATTCGAGATATTCAATTCTTTTTAATGCATCATTTTTGTAAATCTTCACATCTTTTCTTTACTTTCATAAATTCTCTAGTCTCAGAAGAAATTTTGATTGTTTTCTATTCCCTGGTGTCAGCCGCATGACGGCGCTATTTCTAAGGCTTGTGCGTCTGGAATACATTGATTACTCTGACTTGCACTGAGTGGCACTAATGTATAGAGAGTTTTGCCTGTTTTAATAATAGTTATGGGCGAGCATAAAAAATGGTGATCATGTAATATCTGCTAATAAGTTGTATAACTAACCTTACCACTCTATCCGATACACCATCAATCTCCACAATGTTGTTCTTCCACTTTTTATTTATAATGAATCCTACTCCACTTGTATTTCCAATATTTGTGCCCTATAGTAGAGTACATGTCCACTTTTTAAATCAATTGTTACTTCACCTTTTCTTCTAACTTCATTAAGCCCAATAATATCCCATTTAATATAATACAGTTCTTCTAATTCTTGCAATCTTCCTTCACTTGAAAGTGATCTGCAGTTGTAAGTACCTAAATAAAATGTCATTATCAAATGGCAGCCTGGATCCACAATCAGGGATTCTTAGCCCCTTCCGCCTTCGGCCACCAACTGCTGTCTTGGTTGGTGACTCTACAGCCTCCTGGAAATAGGGCCATGATTTATTTTTGTCTGTCATGATTATATCTATCTATTAGAAAAATATTTATCATTTACACATACATTTATTCTGCCTCCTCTAAATGTATAAACTATAAATTATGAACTCTAATTATAAACTTTTACTAAGTAAACCTTGAATCATTTCTTAAATAATTAAGGCCTAATCAAGTTTAAATCATGAACTTTTATCTGACCCACATGGAAGGTTAATCAATTATTAATATTTTAACTATAATCGTAAACCAGTCATTTCTATTAATTTATTTCTTCTAATTAATGAGTATAATTGTTAGTTAAATTAAATGATGTTATGTATTAAATGTGTATGTATGCACACCCCTCCACCTTGGCATCTACCGGTAAATATGACATCTCATGTTGAGTGTCTTAATGTATTTTCCTAAGCCCCCTCCCCCCGTATAAGTTCATATTTGTGAATGTGACACCTCATGATGAGTATCTTAAGGAACTCAATAAGAGTATAACCCTTTTATGCATTCAATTAATAATAATAGATACTTGCTCATTTAGTTTTTAAAAATATTAAAGCTTAAAATTTAAAGCTAGACGTACATAGTAGTATGGATTCATAAGATTTATGTGTGTAATATATAGCGTATATACGTCTATCAAAAGATTAAAATGTATAAATAAGAATCTCCATCTGTGTGAAATAAACTTAAATTTAAATAAGATAAATATACAAACTAAACTAAAGTAATAATGTTTATTCCTCCAATTCAATTATATATGTCTGATAATAAAAATTTTGGCGTAATATTACTGGCAGTAGTTTATTTATTTATTTTTTATCCTTTCATTCTTAAATGTTTAAGAATTTTTATAAATCTCAGCTACTCCTAGCTCTAGTGGCATGGGCTAACGGTCATATATAATTATAATAAAATAAAGTTGGATCATACTAACATGCATATCTACCTGCCTACTATATAAATATTCCAGGTTCAAATAATCTCGTGGCGCCCTGTACGGCAGATACAGTGTCATATTTAATCCACAACCGTTATAAAATATTTTACAGGTAATCTCCCCTCACCTATGATATATATGTATCCATTACACACATATACGAATTAAAATATAAAATAATTATTTACTGAAGATATTTAGATTAAAGAAGGCTGCATGAAAGGAGTTTGCTATTAACTGAAAGGAGACCCTTTGATTCCTCTTGGAGGCCTTAAAGGAACCGAACAGAGCAAATTCCTAATGTCCATTCCATACGTTCTTGTCATTGCAGTTGTTATTACTATGTGATTATTCATATAGTATACGAACATGGATGGGCTGCTCACCAACAGACATTAGCCACCATGGTGAGTTTACTGGCTTTTTACCTATGAGTTTAAGATCAAGAAACACAATGGTCTTTCTTCTCAGTTACCTGATAAGGCAGTCTGAATGTTTGTGTAAATGATATTTTTCCAATACATATATACAATTATGACAGACAAAAATAAATCATGGTCCTTATTCCCAGGAGGCTGTAAAGTAACCAACCAAGGCAGTGGTTAGTGGCCAAATGCGGAGGGTGCTAAGAATCCCCTGATTGCAGACTCAGGCTGCCATTTGATGACAACTTTCTATTTAGGTACTTACAACTGGAGATCACTTTCAAGTGAAGGAAGATTGCAAGAATTAGAAGAAGAACTGTCTTATATTAAATGGAACATTATTGGACTTTGTGAAGTTAGAAGAGGTGAAGAGACAATTGATTTAAAAAGTGGACATGTACTCTATTATATTGGAAATACAAGTGGAGTAGGATTCATTATAAATAAAAAGTGGAAGAACAACATTGTGGAGATTGATGGTGTATCGGACAGAGTAGCAAGATTAGTTGTACAACTTAATAGCAGATACCAAACTAAATGCAGATAATTCAGGTTTATGCCCCAACAAGTTCTCATAGTGATGAAGTAGTAGAAGATTTTTATATGAATGTACAAAAGGCTTTTGATCAGAGTAAACAACATTTTAAAATTGTTATGGCAGATTTTAATGCTAGAATTGGTAAACAAATGAAAGATGAAAGTGCTGTAGGTAATTTTGGTTATGGTAATAGAAATGAGAGGGCACAGACTTGTGGAGTTTCTAGAAGAAGAAAAACTTTATATTATGAATTCTTTTTTTTGAGAAAAATGTTAAAAGGAAATGAACATGGAAGCATCCAAATGAAGGTACAGCAGAATTGGATTATATTTTGACTAACAGAAAATACATATTTCAAGATTGTAATGTTCTTAATAAATTTAACACAGGAAGTAATCATCGATTAGTAAGATGTAAAATACATGTTAAAGCAAAACTAGAGAGACAAAAATTATCAAAAAAAAAATATTTACAGTTGATATTCCTAATCTTCAGAAACATTCTAATAAATTTAAATTAGAACTTACAAATCGGTTTCAAGTATTAATAGATTTTGAACATGATTGAGATTTGAATGAAATTAATATGAAAATAATTCATACAATTTTAAAAACTGCTAAAAAGATAGCTGGTAGAAAAAAGCAGCAATTGAACAATAAAATTTCTACTGAGATTACAGAATTTATGAAGAAAAGAATATGAAGATATACAAAAATGATGCATTAAAAAGGATTGAATATCTCAAATTTTGCAAAATGATGTGGAAAAAAGTTGAAAATGATATAAGTAAGTATAATTGTGAACTAGCAAGGAAAGCTGTAGAAGAAAATACGTCTCAAGAATGTAAAACAACATTTTGGTATTGGTAGGAAATTTATATCTGCAATAAGAAAAAAAGATGGAATTATTACTAAAAAGAGAGATGACATCATGAAATGTGTAGAAGACTTTTATCAAGAATTATATAGTAATAAGGAACAAGTACCTCCTATATCTATTACATTTTCTGAATTGCCCAGAATTTTAAATGAAGAAGTGAGACATGCAATAAAATATATAAAGGAAAGACTCCAGATAAGGATGGAATTGCAATTCATATATTAAAAGAAGCAAGTGAAAAAATAGAAAATATTTTAGCAAAGTTATATGCCAAATGTCTAAATCATAAAGATGTACCAGATAATTGGAAGAATGCAGTATTAATATTAATATTTAAGAAAGGTGATAAACAAGATATTAGAAATTACAGAACTATCAGCCTTTTATCAGTTTTATTCAAAATTTTTACTAAGATAATTACAACTCGTCTACAGAGAACATTGGATTTCCACCAACCAAAAGAAAAAGCTGGATTTAAAAGTGGTTTTAGTACAGTAGATCATATCCAGGTATTGAGTGAAGTTATAGAAAGGACAAATGAATATGAGGTACCATTATGTTTTGGATTTGTAATTATAAAAAGGCATTTGATTCTATAAACATTTCTTCAGTGATTAAAGCATTGGATCATCAAGGTATAGATCCAGGGTATTGTCATATTTTAAAGAATATTTATAAAAATGCAACAATTAGATTACATAATGATACTGGGAAAATCAACATTGAGAAGGGTGTAAGACAGGGTGACTCCATATCTCCAAAACTTTTTACAGCAGTGCTGCAAGAAGTATTTTGTTTATTAAAATGGGAAGTTAAAGGAGTGAAAGTAAATGATTATTTAAGTCATTTAGATTTTGCAGATGATGTAATTGTTTTTGCAAATAATGCTTTAGAGCTGCAGGAAATATTGCAGGAGTTATCAGATGAAAGTAAGACTAAAGATAAATGTTAAAAAGACTAAAGTAATGTTTAATCGATTCTCTCGAAATATGAAAATAAAGATTGATTATGATGAGTTAGAAGAAGATAACAGTTACAAATACCTTGGTCAGATTATTAATACAGATGGAAACATAATGGGTGAAATTAATCATAGAATTAAACTTGACTGGAGTGGAGTGCTTTTGGTAGAAATAACTTGATACTAAAAGGAAATATGCCTATGGGTTTGAAAAGGAAGGTTTTTAACAAATGTTTTACCAGTTCTTACTTATGGATCTGAGACTTGGACACTTAATAGAAGAGCAATATAGAGACTTCAGACCACTCAAAGAAGTATGGAGAGATGCATGTTGGGAATAACAAGAAGAGATCGAAAACGCAATGTATGGTTAAGAGAACAAACAGGTGTTACTGACCTCATTGAAAAAATTAAAAGATTAGGGTGGAGTTGGACATATTACTAGAAGAGATGATAACAGATGGACAATTGAAATCTTAAACTGGATTCCAAGAGATTGTAAAAGACCCAGAAAGAGACTATATTTTAGATGGATGGATGAAATAAGAAAGTGTGCAGGGGTGATGTGGAGAAAAAAAGCTAAATATCGGAGAAGATGGATTGAACTTGGAGACCTTCATCTTGCAATGGATTGATAATGGTTGATGATGATTTAGATTAAGATATTTATACATATCTACGTCAGTGATTATTTTAATAATTAAGCAAAAAAAAAAGTGTTAATAAATGTGTATATATGCATAAGAATGAAGTTTGAATATGATTTGATGGTGGGAGATTTTGAGGGGCTGTGAAGCTCAATCTGAGTATCAGAATGACCGCTTCAATATTCAATACTCATATTAGATGATGGAAATGGTCCAGTATATAAATGGAATTAGTTGTTTCTTTCAATCTTATTGAGAATGATTATTATATTTCTTAATTGTTTCTGAACAGATATCTTGCTGTATAGATAAGTCACATCTCCTCATTATTACAGTTTTAAGATTTAATAAACCTAGTTTGAGGATACTCTATATTCATTAACTACTTAAAGAACTGGAGTACTATAAATACCTTCAGGCGTGTAATGCAGATAAATAACTAAATGCTACATCAAATGTAAGATGCAGGCAAACAAAATCTGCATTACATTATTTATGACTATACAAATATAAGCTAGGGAAATGCTATACAATAGTAATTTTCATCTATCATGTACTACTATAACAGTACTAAGCATAGGAAAGACCAGCAGTCGCAAACAGTATGCTCTAAATAAGATGATTGCAAGGGACCAGCAATCGCAACAATAACGCAATCATTTATGAATAAATAAAACACATACAAATGAATCTCATATATAACAAAAACAGCTCGAAATAAAGTTACAACAGTTCACTTATATCAATACACCCAAATTATCCTTCCCCAAATCTGGAGGGCAGCTTGTTTAAAATTGTAAACAATTATAAGATAACAAAAAGACAATAATTAATTTATTCTGCCTATGAAGCCTATTTTGTATTTGAACTAGAGTTTATCGAACTATGATTAAATTATTATTTTGACAACTTTTTATATTTACAAATAGTGAAAAAGGCTGGTTTTAAAATACTAAGTTTTTATAAGCATGACCAAGGATTATGATCAAAAGCTAATTCCTTTATATTACTCTTTATTTAGATTTATACAAATTGAATTGTGGCATGATTAAATAAAATAACAGAGCAATCTTTTGTCATACTAGTTTAAAACAGATCTCCAAAATCAATAAGAACAATAATTTATAAAATACTTTCAGGCTAATGGAGATAAATACTCAATGTTAGTTCTATAAAAATATATTTTAAAAATTCATACTTATTCCCTTTTATCACTAAGTGTTCAAGCTTGGACTTTAGGTATTAGTATACTTTTAGCGGACTTTGTTTATTCAACTATAGCTATGGTGGCAGTATATTTTAATCATACTGTTCTTAATTCCACAGGCAGCATCGGAATGTGGTTTAATTGTTGAATGACAGTTGGTTTCTCCCCAAAGCAGTAGATACTTGATGTTTAGGCATATAATGGACAAACGTTCTTTAAGATTTTTCTATATTAGCTGGCAGCTCCTTTCTGTACTTCTTTATAGACTTTTGGTCTGCATTCTGCCAGGTGCCTAGAGTGAAGCAGATGATGGCCTTTCTACTCCTACATAATATTTCAACACCGATCACAATATAACAGGATCACAATCAAAAACTAATCAACAGCACAAACTTTAATCAAAGCACTTCAGCAATAATAATTCAGCAGTAATAATTAACATGATTTATAAACCCTATCGGTCATTTCAATCCACTGATCTATTGGTGATAGATAACTCAAACCTGGCTATGGTCCGCAGCTTATCTGCTCAATCACTACATTTACAAACTTTTATCTTTGAAAGGGATTACCAGACTAAATTACATCAAATACTTATCTCCTTAATTAATCGATGTTTATAAGAATTTTAATTACATTTTCTAAGATAATGCCATTTTCAGTTTATAATTGTTAATAAAAAAAACATTTTAACATACGTTTAAAATAAACTTATAATACCGTATATATTTATCTGTGCATATAAATTATACATATAATTTTCATCTATTAAAATTGGTGAAAAATTTTACTTTTAAAAATTCTTTTGAATTTTTAAATTACAGACATGAATATAAATATTGCTTCAATATATTAATGCTAAAAAAAAGCTATCCATAAATTGCTTCCATAAGACAAATGCTTCTAAGATTATTCCTAAAAATTGTACTTCTAACTTTAGATAAAAAAAGGACAATAGGTTAGCCTACAGCCAAAGATTACTTCCAAATAGCATGGGATAAGTTGAAGATACCCATTAAGCGTTAGTGCCTAGTGGTTAACATAGCTGCCTTCAAAGCAGTTGGTTCGGATTCACTTCCCGGTCAACGCTTTGACATATGAAAAAAAAAGTTAAATTAAATTCAGTCGGCTTTACTGTTGGATCTGAAAGATTCTTGGTTTCCCCAAAAATTCCTAATGAAAGAACATACACTTAACCAAATCCTTTTTTTTTTTTTACCGATAAAGATCCATGTACATATATAAATAAGTTTTAATTAACATTATGAAAATTTGTAATTATTAATAAGTTTTTATTTTATTTTCAAGATTGAAATTAACTATAACTACGAGGTCTATTGGATTTCGATTTGCATTTCAAATAGCGTTAAATTAGTAGAATATAGTAACAAACCTCCAAATCAACCCAAATTATTCTTCTTTCATTGGGTAAATCAGTACCACTCATTTTAAATCGTTTATTAGTAGGTGAGCTATTAATTTTGGCTTGAAATACGTACTTCCCGGTATTCATTAACCGAGATATACAACGTGACATGTGTTTGTTATGTACCGCAGATTTTGAAAGCCTATTTCTAATTGGTCCAATTTTTATAAGTTCAAATATTGTATAGTTTTTAAATATTTAAATAAATTTTTAAATGTCTCATTTTTCAAAAACTGAAATTTTATCCCGATTTGTTTTAATTGATTTAAAACTTTTTATCATCTTTTATTAAAACATATCATCTCGACAAAGAGATTCTCGTCCAAATACTGCGATTCTACAAAATTTAATTCGTATCGTTTGTATTATTTTCTATTATTAATTATAGTTGCTGTCTTATATGTATTTTTGTTTTATTGCATATTATTGCTTGCAGCTATGAGTGAAGAAGACAATCGTACATTGTGGGTTGGCAATTTAAGTGAAGATGTCTATGAAGAGTTGTTATATGAACTGTTTTTACAAGTATGTATTTTTTCAAACCGACATTTTTTTTAGTTCTAGTAAAATTTTATTTTAAAGTTTTTAAGTTATTCTATATAAAATTTGTGATTGATCATTACTTATATGATAAATGTACCCCAGTGATATAAAATATATTTTTTATAAATCTGTGTTTTTTTACTCGTTCTGTTCTATTAACATTTGTAAATATTTTATTTTTTATGGACTTTTTACTCAGCTGTTTTATTATTTTCTAGTCATCGTAACCGTATTGTAATTGGCGAGTTGTTGTTGTTTTTTTTTTTACCATCGTATAGTATTGTAATTGGCAAGAACAATTAATTTATTAATTTCATATATGTCATATTTAGAACTCACTGACATGAATTTTTTTTTCTCCTTCATAAAATTATGTAATAAAATATTTTCTAAAATTTGTGCCTTGTCATTTTTTTGCACCCACTTTTTCTTATATAGGAGCAATCAGTTGCAGTTACATTGAATGCAACAAAACTTTAACGTTATTATAAAAATTGATATAGTAAAGAATAGGAAATACCGTGACAAAGTTATTTATGACTACTATCAATTGCACTGTTTATTCTAGCATATGAATTTTAGAGCTACGTCAACAAGATGTGTAATATATTGTGTATTTATTTTTATTATCTACTCTTGTTTTACATATTTATGTTACAATTATTTCAGATTATTATAACTATGTTTAATAATAGCGTGAACAGAGCGCTATTGCAATTTTTGTGTATAGTGATGCTTAACGATGTATTACATGAAGTATTTGAACTGCCGTAATAACCAAAATAAAAATGTAGTTAAAACTCCATATAGTGAAATATAACAGCCATTTTATAAAAATCCCGCCACTGCGCTAAATTGTTACTAGTAGATTGTTTAATAATTATATTACCATGTACCCTGCACGGTTTGGTGCCGTTGGTAGATCCCAGGATCGATTCTGGCGCTCAAACTTCTTATGAACTTCTGAGCAATAAAGCCAGCCACATGTCTTTTTTTTTTTTTCATGCAGTTACCTAAATTTTAGAATTGCATTACCGTTGATCGGTAGAAATTTTTTAATCGAGATAAGGTATTCATTCTGTTTTTGTTTTTTTTTTAACTATTTGTAAACGATTTTTATTTTGTAACATGCATATAAAAGTTTCACCTGCTATTGCGTCTCAGATTTCCGCAAAAATACTTTTGTCTAATCAGAGTTATCAAAACATTTAATTTCAAATATGTTTGAAGAGATTTAATAATTTTAGATAAATAAATGGTGTGTGAAAACTCGTTAATTCTGCATTTTTATTATTAATGGAAAAAAAATAATAGACTTGTTATATTTAATAATTATTCATATTGTTAATCAAACAATTTCATCATTCTGTTTAATAAATTGGAATATCTGTCTTTTTGCCAATTTATTCTATATCTTGTAAAATTTATGAGATTGTAATATCTATTAATTATTTTTACAGTCATATTTAATCCTTTGATTTACAGACTATATTCAAATACCAATTGCTATATTAAAAGAATGTGTAAATAGCTGGTTTGTAAACCAACTTGCCAATTGCAAAATCATTTCTAAATTTAAAGCCTTATATTTTTTTCAACTCATCTTGTTAATATAGCATGATTTAAAATAAGGTACTTTTCATTTTTTAATACTATTCATATTTCTTATTGATAGTGCATATTTTTTTAATGTTAAGAATTTGTTTAACAAGTGTATTATTAAGATGGGTAAATTTAGGGTAAACTCTTTCAGAAGACCAAAATGAGTTGAGTATTTTGGTTAAATCATAATTTATAATATTTATTCATAATTCTGACTCCTAATAAAAGCTTGTTTTCACACACGCACAAACTATACGAATTAAGTCTGCAGAATTTTTTTGCAGAAACACATTTTTGGGATAACTTTAATCTTCATTTTATTTAGAGTTTTTCTTTCATCAAACTTTTGAAGCATTATTCACTTTTTTAATGAATTGAATCATTTCATAAAATTATTAAAGAAAAATTTAATCTGGTCATTTGTGATTTAAGTGAAATGAAAGTTCAATATCTAATCAGACCAAATACACATTTGGTTTGACTTTGCAGTAGTCCTAAAATATTTTTCCTGCACCACAGTTCAGAAACATCAATATTTTTCAACTCCCACATTTTATATTCATTAGAAGTAAGCTTGAATAATTCTCATAATTTTTGACTGCTAGTCTTTGTGGTACTGAATAATCCAGGAAAGTGAAAAATTGTTAATGACTTGTGTACTATCGATATCCATTTTAATTAGCTACTGACTTTATCCTTATAATCTTTGTCTTTTTATATGTAGCTATAATCCTATCTTTTCACTCTAATTTTTTTCATAAATGTTTTTAGTCTTTTGTTTTCACTATAAATATGATATTAGCAGCATGTTTTTTTTCCCAACAATTTTTAGTCACATTCTATAAAATTGTAAAAATTAACTCTTTTTAATATTTTATTAAACCTTTTTTAAATGTTCATAATTATTCCTAAATATTTTGGTTCATTGATTATTAACTTTTAAATATATTTATATGCGGTTAAGCTTATACTAGCTTAGTTTAATAAATGGGGTATATCCATGTCTGTAAAATTATAAAATAAATAATAAGACTTTTATCTGGCAATAATTAATGAAAAGGCTGTTTTAAAAGTCTCTAAAAAAAAGTTATAGATAGTAGATTCAAAATCACATATTTTCAATTTTAGCTTACAAAATTGCTGGGTACATTTTCTTATATTTATTAAATTATAATTAATAGATTTATTTATTTTTGTTTTTATATATAAATAGGCTGGACCTTTGGAAAAAGTTTTTCTACCAAAAGATAAAAATGGTAGTGGTAGAACTCGAGGATATGCATTTGTTTGCTTTCATCATGAGGTTTCTGTACCTTATGCTTACAATTTAATGAATGGAATAAATTTATGTGGTCGTCCATTGCGTCTTCAATATCGTACAGGTAGTAGTCATGATATACCTTCTAAATCATCTCAACCACCAACATTCCAAACTCCAGGGAGTGATGTTAAAGATCCACCTAAACATGTAAAAGATAATACACTGAATACACCATCACATTTTTTGCAGCAACAACAACAATCTATGATATTAGAAAAGCAGCAATTAATTGCAGTACAACAACATATCAATAAAAGAAGTTTTGATACAAATTTTAATAATAGAAATAACTTTTCACCAGGAATGGTGACCATTTCAGGTAAAGATAAGAGCCCTTCTTGGGGTAATAACTCTTTGTTAAACATAGAAATTTTTAATAATGTTAGATCAGTTACAGAGATGCCCTTTTCTAATCATAGCCCATATCAAGAAAGAGAAATCCAACATGATTTTAGATCAAGAAATTATAATAATAACAACAACAATAGCAGATTGGAATCCCAGAATTATAGAGATAGAGAAAATATAAGAGATCGAAGAGATTATAATAATCAGAATGAACGTAATAATTATCTCGAAAGAGATAGCGTGAGAGATCATAGGGACTATAATAGACCAAATGGATCTGATTACAGAAGATCAACTAGTCGTTACTCAAACTACAGTCGTAATGTGCGCTGATAGTGAATATATATATTCTTTAAGCATTTACAAATTTCTCAGTTTTTTTGTATATTAAAAAGGAATGTAATCTGTATACTTCTAAGTAAAGGATATTTTTCCTAACTACTAATAAATTAGGAGTTTAAAAAAAAAGTCACTTTTAAAAAAATTATGGTAATGAAATTGAAAGTACAGTGATATTTTATATAATAATTATGTTTTTAAAAACATTTTGGTGGTAAAATGTAAAATATATGTTTATTTATTAATTTTCACAATTGTTTTTTCCTTCATATTTTTTTCAAAAAAAAAAATACTGATTCTATTTCGATTATTTCTTTTATTATTATTTTTATATACTATACATAATATTAAATCTTAAAATAGTTTTATATATTTTACTATTAGAAAATAATTAGCTTTTAAAATACTGTATAAAAAAATTAATTATATATATGTATCATAAGTAAATTTTGTAAATAAAAAAAATCATAGTTTTCAAAATGTATGAATAACATTGTAATAAAATAAACGATTTACTTATAATAAAATTTAAACATTTGAAACAAAAAAAATAATTGTTTGATCTATTTTCAAATTTTATTTTTTAAATTTTATTAACTTTAAAAAAATATGGCTGTCTCTTAAAAATTTATATGCAAAATAAAATCAATTATATCTGGTGAAAGCTGCTTATCTTTTATAATTACAGTAATAGTCTTATATCTTACGCATTGTTAATTATGTGCCAAAAGCAGGATTCCATACGTTTAACTAGACTATCATCTTCAACTTTTTTTTCCATTTACTTTTGTAATTGTTTTCAGCTATCTTCCATGATTCCTTTATCTCTAATTACATATCTAATTCCTGTATAATTTTCAATAAATAATTTTTTTATGTACACTTTTTTAATAGATGAAAATCCATAAACATAATAAAACAGTTAACAAGCATCTTTCTTAAATATATTTTTAGAAAGCTTACACTCTTATTAAAAGCCAGTTTTTTAATATTTATTTTTAGTCATTTTTTTTTTTTTTTTTGTCTTGGACTTACATAACACATCTGTTTTTAATATTTTGTTAAGCAAACCACTTTTCATGTGCTTCTAAATCATCAAAAAATTAAATTATGTTGAGCCTACATATTTTTAGTACTAAATCAACTCATCTTGATATATATTTAATAAAACAGCAGATAGACATTTCTGCTATACATTCTTTTTTTTTTTTTTTTTGGTCTATTCTATGGGACAATGATTTAATTTCATAAATATCCAGTTCATATATAATTTTTCTAATAATGTATAGAATTAAATAAATCATTTTACAAAATGTTTTTAAAATCTAAAACAAATTAGGTACTAGTCTGATATCCGGGCATAGCCGCTTGATGGCATTGTTTATGTGCAAAAACACATAAAAATGCCATTTACGTTCCCGGATTTACGGCTAATACTACAGTTCTGTTGTATTAGTCATTGCAGGCTGCTTGATGGCATTGTGCAGAAATATTACAGCCTGTTCTGTGCTTCACGACACTTTATGCGAATTCGTCCAATTCACCATTAGCTATCTATCGTTTCTGATGGTGGCTGGATTTCAAATTGTCACAACTTTGGAAATCTCCATAGCAGAGTAATTTCATTTTTACTTAAATCACGCATCAGACTGACTCACTAAGAATTGTTGGTACTTCATAATGCAGCAAATCCGAAACTACATTTGCAAAATAATCTCATAATTCCGATGTCAGTCACGCTCCTGCAATTGAAGGTATTCGATTAGCTGAAGTTTCCAAAACAAAGGGTTGTGATTCTATGACATAAATCAATAAAAAAGAAAATGAAAGTTGAAAAAGTTTTGGTCTTATTTTATTGGGGGGGGGGGGGGGTGAGAAAATGTTTGTTGTCACTGAAACAAAAGTTATTTTTGGTTTGTTTTTATTTTTAAAAAACAAGATTTTATTTTTTTTTAAAAAAAAAAAAAGTTATTACAAATAAAATGTAATAAAAAATGGTTTTAAAAATAAAATTACTATTTCAAAGGTAAAGATGTGTTTGTGTATTGTTTTTGTTATTGTAATTTGTTAGTAGGTTGAAAAAAACCATTTCCAAAACAAAAGATTGTGATTTTATGACATAAATCAATAAAAAAAAAAACTAAAGTTGATAAAGTTAACAGTTTTGGTGTTATTTTATTTTGGGGGGTGGTTGGGAAAAGTTATGAAAAAGTTATTTTTGGTTTGTTTTTATTTTAAAAAAAGGTAGAACAAGATTTTATTAAAAAAAAAAAGTAATACAAATAAAATGTAATAAAAATTTGTTTTAAAAATAAGAAAAGTTTGACTATATCAGCGGTAAAGATGTGTTTGTGTAAGGAAAAAAAAATTAAAGATGTAGTAGAAAGAAAAAATCATTCGCGGTCCGGGAACGTTACATTTGATTGTTTTTGAATAGCAACAACCATCAAACGGCTGTGCCTGACTATCAGACTAGTACCACAAATTATTTTATTTTTCAGTAATAGTTTTTACTACTCCAATTATATCTTGTTCCTCCCTTTACTTTTTCTAAATATTCTTCAAATAAAAACATGCTTAAGTTCTTATAAATAAATTTATTATATATCCTTATCAGTACCATACTGCATTTGAGATCAGGTTAATTATTTTTAAATCCTCACATTTCACTGAATTAGTCTGCTTGCAATATAAAAAAATTGTCTCTTAATGTTTTTAAGCACAATTAGCTCATTAAAACATACAATTTTCAAATTGTGAATTTTGACAGATCCAGTTTCAGAGAAATTTTCTTCAGTAGCTATCTCATGATACCCAACTTCATTAACCCCAAATCAGCTGAGATAAGCTTGAATCTTATTTATATTAAACACATTTCACTTGTTTTATTTTAAAGTGTGACAACTGAAACATAAACAATAATAAATGTGATTAAATAATGAGCTAATAGGGTTATTATAAAGTTCTGTATTGTATTAATTACATAAAACATATACTTCAATGGCTTCAGTAATTATGAAAGACTATTTTAAAAAACATTTAGTATAAATATTTATTTAAACTTTGAAAGTAATATTTTAAAACTATGATCTATTAATTAAAATAATCGGCACTTGTCTTATTTATAAATAGTATTGTTATATATATATTTAGATCATATAAAAAATTATTTTAAAAGATATGCAAATTGTGGAGAATTATGATTTTTTTTTTTAAAAAAAGCTAAAAAAAAAAAAAAGAGGTTTTCTATTCTATCGTGTCAGCCGCATGATGGCGCTATTTCTAGGTCAATTCCTAGAAATATACCATTTCAGCAGCCTACTCTCAACCTAAGAGGCTTCTTTCTACGATAAAACACAAAGTCCTTGTGGCAACCTAAGAGGCTTCTTTCTACGATAAAACACAGTCCTGGCCGGTCTGGCTTTTTTCTGTACTAAAAGCACAGACAAATGCCTTATTGGCTGCCTTAGTTGGTTGTGTTATTAACTTTATCGTAACGCTAGAATGTCTATTTTCTTTATACTTTCATGTGAGAGTGTGTGGATTTTAGCCTGTCGTAATTATTTAAAATTTCTTTACAAAGGTTCTTTTTTCCAAGTGCTCTAACCTACTGTTACATTGTAACTTTATTAACAATGTCGTGAAGGTTCCATTACAAATGTGTAATCCTCAAAAATTGCTTTTAAGGGTGCGACAGAGCAGTATTTCGACGATCACTCGAAAAGTAACGTTTTCGCGAGAATTCGTCCTTGACAAGTTATTTTATATATATTTATGCACAAACAAAAACAACCCAGTATCTGATTATTAATTACTGTCCAAAAAAAAGAAAATTAGTCTGGTATTATTTTTACATTCACTATTTAAATATTAGTTTTTATATCTACACACTAACAAACAACCCAGTTTCTGATTAATTACTGTCAAAAAAAAGAAAAGCAAATTAGTCAGGTTTGATTTTTAAATTTAGTATTTGAATTATGGTACTTTTTATATACACAATAACAAAACCCACTTTCTGATTAATTACTGTCCAAAAAAATGCAAATTAGTCGGGTATCATTGTTAAATTTATATTTAAATGACGATACCTTTTTATATATACACACTAACAAAAAGAACCCACTTTCTGATTCATTACTGTCAAAAAAAAAAAAAGCAAATTAGTCGGGTATCATTTTTCAATTGAGTATTTCAATGACAGTCCTTTTTATGTATACACACTAACAAAAAGAACGCACTTTCTGATTAATTACTGTTCAAAAAAAAAAAGCAAATTAGTTGGGTATCATTTGAAGATTTAGTGTGAATTTTTAAATGTGGGTAAATTGAATAATGTAGAATTGCGTATTATTTTCTATTCAAAAAAAGACTAACTTTTTATATATATATTGAAGCAGTCAATCTTAGCTTAAGATTGTGCTTCATGTTTCTACTTACTAACCCGTGTTCAAATCCCTATTTCCCATCCCGCTCCTTTTGCCGTGTATATATATTTCATGTATATATTTGAGATGCGCGCCTAAATTATAAAATTTAATGTTTCAATAACATGTTTTAAAATTATTATTAATTCTTTTTATTAATTATTAGTTTTTTTTTTATTAAAATAGATGCGGCTCAAATATATACATAGGAGCAAAACTTACTAACAAAATATTGATGTTTTAAATATTTCTTATATGTCATTTTTAGCTTTTTCTTTTTAAATTGCTTGTTTTTCTATTAAGCTATATATTTTTTATAAAATCCAATATGGAAGATGTGACTGTTGTAATTGTCCAAAAATAATTAAAGGGAGGTATTTTTTAATTAAAGTTTTACTTAAATTAAATGGGATTAAGTAGATTAAAGATTTACTTGTGTTAAAAACATGTTGTCAAATCTATTTCTAATCTGGAAATAGATATGAATTTTTGGACGTTATCTTACAATTGCATCTTCAAAAAACAACTGATAAAAGAAAAGGTATAAAATGACTGAATTTTGAATCAAGGGGGGGGGGGGTAACTACTATTGATGGAAGATTAACTATTATTGAGAGAACTTATGGTAAAGATATTATACGTCGCTTGAAACTTAAATAATGTAGCCGTAAATCCATCACTTCTCTGCCCGGTTGGGTCATCGTCTTCCGCGGCCATAATATTCTGCTACCCTAAAGTGAATGGAAAACTTTAAAAATGTTAATAGAAGCTTGCAGAACTTTCATTTTCAACTGCCGTGCACGGGCAATATTTTAAATCGGACTCTTCAAAATTGAAAGGTAAATTTCAAACCGCTACCTCATAGTCAATTTAGTCTAAATAATCTATCAAGATCTCTCCTCATGTATTCTTTAACTTTGCTTTTTTATATATATAAATAACATGTAATTTGCTCTTAAATGATTTATATAAATTTAATTCTCTCTTATATGCTCTTTAATTTTGGTGCGGTCATTTATTTATATGTGTTTATTATTTGATTTATATATCTGTTATTGATATGCCAATCTAAAACAATCTAATGAGTTGAATTTTGTAAAATCTTTTCTGTCATTTTTAACTAAACCTTCATGAAAAGATTATTAACGTCCCCTTTTAAATATACATATATAATGCATTGTAAATTAATACGTTCGCCAGATTGTTTTATGAATCAACATTTTAGGTTCGTTTTTAATATAAAAAATTGATTTGTTTAACTCTGGATTTTCTACCGGTGTAAATCCAGAGTTAAATCTAATTAACGCTTTGAAATTTTATAAAATGTTATTTATTTAATTCTAAAATGAGATGACTTAATTGTTTTACATATATATATAACTGCTCGTTTTTTTTATACTCTTAAAATGTATGCTTAAAATATCAAATACCGTATTTATATAATCAGTTATTGTAAAATCAACGAAAGTGGGATTGATTTGTTTTAAATATCAGAAAAGGGATGGGGGTGAATCTTAATGTTTCTTAAGTCAAATCTTAACTTATATTTTATTAAATGAAATATTCTCTCTATATATATTATAATTGCATTGCATATTAAAGTATTCAAAAAAAGGGTCATTTATTTTGAAGCTGTCAAACTTATCTCATGTCATTAGAGACATTTATTCGTACTGCGTTTCTGTCATTAGCCTATCCTTCGTATATATTATGTGCTTCTTAATCTGGGGGTTACGACAAGATCGAACCCATAGATTTCTTCTCGTTCCATAGATAGTTGATCTATCTGGAACCACATTTATTCCGTATAAAATGCCTCTGGTAGTGATCCCGTAAGTTTGGCACATGCTATGCATATTCACTTCGTAGATAAAAGGGCCTCTCGCGTTGGTTATACCCGCAAAAGTCTGGGCCACGCCATGCCTATCTACTTTTCTCTAAGCACTACCCAAGAAGGGGGTGTGAGATTTCGTCCAGATGCACGACTTTTCCTTTTGCTCTTAGTTATTTTTAGGCTATTATGTCAGCACCGCAAACTTCTTCGTATTATTATTATCTCTTTTGCTTCATGACCCAGTTTTAATGCTCTAATATTAAAATTAAGCTTTGCTTAAAATATATATAAATGTCAACTACTTCTATTTATTAATTAAGTTTATTTCAATCTTATACAGTCCCACCATCGTAATTTATATATCTATTTAAGAGTATCTATGTGCCTTGGGGAAAATAAAGCGTTCATCTTTCTATTGTTAAAATAATTTCATTAAATATTTTATCATAGTTTCAAATATAATTTTTTAACTATCTTTTGTTTATTTTCACGACCTCAGTGGCGTGAAAATAATTTATATCATATGTATAATGAATTTCGGAACGCTCCTAGAAAAATATGTTAGTCACCATGTGTCAGAACCGTAAATCAAAGCGTTAATAGCAATATTATGTAATTCCCTGTATGAACTGATTGGCATCTTAATATTGGACCCACCAATTATTTAGCTAATAAAGAGCATATGAGAAATAATAGCGTGAATGACACTAGGTAATCGCTTGCTCATTCGCGCACACACTAATATATATAATTAACTTATAAATGTATAATAATTTATCAGTATATTAAATTATATTTTTATTGTCTAACTTTCTTGAGTCGTTCGAATTCCTTCTTTTCCTCCACTTCCAAATGTACAGCCTAGTAGATATATATGTTAGTTTAGTCATAGTCAATAGATGTCTCATTGTCTTCTCCGCTCTCCTAGTCGGCCGGATTTAAAATTAATTTTAATATGCCATCACTATTATGTTATTCATTAGGTGTTAGATTTGGGGCTTAGAGAGTGGGTTTGAATCCAGGCTGGTCCCTGACCTAAATCTTGGGCTTGACTGGGTTTGAAGTACATTTTGTGAGTTCCAGCTCATGTTAGATGGATAAACATATTTTGCCCGGCATATAGGATTTTTTTTTTCTCGGGCTTGCCTTCTTTTCCTCCACTTCCAAATGTACAGCCTAGTAGATATATATGTTAGTTTAGTCATAGTCAATAGATGTCTCATTGTCTTCTCCGCTCTCCTAGTCGGCCGATTTAAAATTAATTTTAATATGCCATCACTATTATGTTATTCATTAGGTGTTAGATTTGGGGCTTAGAGAGTGGGTTTGAATCCAGGCTGGTCCCTGACCTAAATCTTGGGCTTGACTGGGTTTGAAGTACATTTTGTGAGTTCCAGCTCATGTTAGATGGATAAACATATTTTGCCCGGCACAATATACACACAAAGAAAATAAAACCCACTTTCTGATTAATTACTGTCAATACCAAAAAAAAAGTTATTTGGGTAGCATTTTTAAATTTAGTATTTAAATAATATTACTTTTTTTTTTTTTTTTTCATGTCATAGCATCTGCCGGGACGCGAACCCACACCCGTCTGCAACCAACTACTTGTTTGCATGGCAGCTGCGATACCTCTCGGCTAACAACGCAAGACTAATATTACTTTTAATATCTACACATTAACAAAAACAATTTACTTTCTGATTCATTACTGTTCAAAAAATGCAAAATAGTCAGGTATCATTTTTAAATGTAGTATTTAAATAACTACTTTTTATATATACACACTAACAAAAAAAACCCACTTTCTGATTAATTATTGTCAAAAAAAAAAAAAGCAAATTACTCTGGTATCATTTTTAAATTTAGCGTGAATATAGAAATTTTGTGTAAATTGAAAAATGACTGTAACTTTTTATAGATACAAACAAAAACAACCCATTTTATGATTAATTAATTACTGTCCAAAAAACTTCAATTATTCGGGTTTCATTTTTAAATTTAATGTCAATTTCTAAATTTTTGTTTTTTAAATAGTAATATTATTTACTATTCCTATAATTTCCTATTACAAAACTAAAAAAGCCGATATTTATATAGAATCACAGGCCCGGTTTGGAATCGTAATATGTATGTGTTTTTGATTAGCATCAACGCCATCAAACGGCTGACACGGAGAATAGAAAACAACCAAAAAAATAAATAAACTGCCTAAGTTTACCACTGATATCCATATCCAAATTTATAAATTTTTTGTAAATAAACATTTGTAAGATCAAACAATCCCAAGTGCATTTTATAAACAAAATTTTTTTTTTTCATTTAATTGTACATAAGTGAAGTATTTGTCTTCTAATTTTATATTCTCTTTTCCCCCCATTTTCTGTTAATACAAGTTTTGGGATATTTTTAGGTTTAACTTGTGTATATTTTTTTAATAAATAAAAAACTCAACAGAAATTCTTATATTTTACAGTCTGTTGTTTTTAGTTTAAGCAACTCTACATTGTATAAGTAAATATAAAAAAAAAAATTATATTATTGACATCTTGTAATATTTGCAATAGATTAAAAATATTTTATTAACAAAATCTCATCGTATTAACATTGATTTAATGAATCAAACATCAATGAAATCTGAGGTGATATAAATGGTGATCATTTGATAGATGCCGAGGCGCATTTATTGATACTTAGGGGATTGAATATACCACTATTGAAAATATCAAGCAATAAATGGAACAAGTAGTGAGAATGTTTTTATTTTTTTGGTTATGTATTGAAGCAATGAATCTGGAAGTCCGATCCATGCTTCACAGCCCGCTATAAACTTACCAATATTGTAAACCTGGGTTAAGTTTATATCCAAGCATCAACAGGGTTTTGCATTAAATATAAAATTAACATGTTTCATTTTGTACATTTAACGCTTATTAAATTATCTATTTTACTTTAAAATATTTCTTTTTAAAGTAAAATTATGTTTAATATTAAATTGTTATTAAAATTTCCTTTTCAAAATTTATTAATCAAACATATATATACGGAAGCGTATATATATATATGATTAAATGCAAAATTCTGTTGAACTAAAATGTAATTTTATTAAAAGAAATAAGATATTTTTCTTTTAAATGTTGTTAAAATATGGTGTATGATTTTATTTTAGAAAAGCCTGCTAGTATTTCTAAAGTAATAGCATTTGTTCAATTAGTTAGTCCATTCAAGGCCAATTAAAGATGGCCTTTTTAATTAAATCAAATTCGAAATTAAAAGCAGAATTTGATAATAAGAAATTAAAATTGATTTTTAGCAAAAAGTTACTTTGAAACAAAGGAGCGTATGGGGCTTATCAAGATCTAAAATCATACGCAAAACAATAGAGTATCTCCAGAAAAGTATAAAAGGAGAGGAGAACAAAAGATTTTTATTTCGGATTTTTGGCATTCAAGAATTCATGCATATTTGGTTCTTCTATTGAGATTCGGTGACTGATTCATTCAGATTTTGTTCGTTAAATTATTCTGATTTTGTGCTTGAAGATTTATTCAGATCCTGTGCTTTGATGATTCGGCATTTTGTGCTTTAAGTGATCCTCCTAGGTTGCTCTGAAAATAAATGCGGAAAACAACGGAGTCCTAGTTTTGCGAAAAATTCATGTTATGAGTTCCAACATGCGACCTGATAAAATTTCTGTTAATTTGGTGGACATGACCATGTTACGGCGGCTAGGCTCATCAGCTTTGCCTGCCATCGGGGTCCTAAATCCATCAAAATGCTATAATGTGCCAAACCAATAGTAAACTCAAACTGTGAGCCATGTGTGTGCCCTTTGTGTAACAATGCTGCATATTTCAAATCTCTTTGTCCAGACAAATCACTCTACGTACGTAATCAAGCCACGGACGTCGAGGGAACTGGACCAAAGGAACAAGAACTGGTAACTTGATATATCTCCTCATGAACTATTACTTTACCTTTTTATAAATACCTTTCGCTAATTATTTCTTTAATTTATATTCATAATGTAACTTTTCTCTTATTAGATTAATATTAGATTTATATTTATTTTTTGTTTGATCATTTATTTTATACTTAAATTTTTCCCCTTCGCTATTCCTCAATTTAGTGTGTTATATAAATGCTTTCTTATTTCATTGCAGTGTAAATTATTTTTCATTTAAAAATATTTCCAATTTAAAATAATATCTGTAAATGAAATACTAGTTAAGTTTCCTTTTGTTTGCCAACTTGATCTCCTCGATAACGCTTACTTTGTTCGCTTTTAGTCCCATAGTTAAATATTAGTTATTTATAGATGCCTTTAAATATTGTAAAATTGTTTATAAAGCACAAAGCAACTAAAGAATGCTTTGTGAAAGAGTTATTTTAATTTTGCTTTATCTAGGGAACACGAGTTAATAATTTTATTTAAATTGGGAAAGTAATACTTAGACTGCAAAATATTACGTAATTGCCATCTGCCTCATTGTAAAATTATTTATCAGTAATCAATCGGGGAATAGCGGAGATAGTTAAACATTTCTAATATTTTAAAATTACGTTTATTAAAATATATTATTTAAACTAAAAAGCTAAAGTCTTCTAATGTTATTTCAACCTTTTATTAGCTTAACCTTTTATATTACTTGTCCAATGATCCAAGCACGCACCAACACTCAACTCATGTTATATTATATACACATTTAATTTAGTTAGTTCCGTAAGTATTCTAGTCCATTGTCTCTCTCTGATGCTAAGCTGTGGACCAGGATTATAAAATAATTTATGCGTGTCTCGGATATGTTGTTGGTTCGTGGTTAGACTCGAAAATAGATGAATAGGGCAGAGCCCTTAGTATTCTTGATTTTTATATCTCGCGTATGAATGGCCTCGAGGTACTTTCACCTAGTATTTGAACTGGGTTATATCAATATTCATCATTCGACCGGCACAGTATGAAAATAATGTGTGTTATGTACACAAAATTAAATTAAATATGTAGTTTTTTTCAGAACTGATACTGCAATTGCCAGACAGTGAAAAAATTTAATGAATAAACAAAAATATGAATTGTTTGTGCAAATTACTTGTACAGATTAATTTTTTTAAAACAATAAAAGTTACAAAAACTTTAAAAAAAAATGAAATGAGTTGTACAGAATAATAAAAAAAATTACAGTGGAATGCTGACAACCTTTGATGTTGACGGACAGTATTTTATTTTTCGGATTTATCACTGCTTTCAAGTCAAATAGATTTTGTTAGGTTGTAAAATTGGTCTTTTTAGAGGTTTGTTGCTTCTTTTTTTCAGTAAGATCAATTTATGTTTTCTTTTTGAGGATTTTTGCATGCTTTCAAAAGCGATGAATATTTAAAATTGATACATGGAGGTTATTTTTCAGATTACAGTAGGAGGAAAATGATCAAATTTTTTCTTGATCAAAATAAAGTGAAAATAATAATTTTTTGTATATATTTCAATCGAAACAATGCTACATTTGAGAAGTAACATTTAACCTGACAAACTGGTGTTTTCTTGCATATAAAATAACCTAAAGATAAATAGGTAATTGGGATTAGGTGTAGATAATTTTAATGGACAATAGATGTAAAAAAGACCAATTTTATAAACTAACAAATCTAGCTTGATATATGAAAATGATGATAAATTAAAAAAATAAAACCCTATCCCTCAACACCATGGGATTTCAACATTCCACCATACCATTTTTTTTAAGAAAAATTATTTTATACAACCAAATTCGTATTTTCTTCTTCTTTTTGTTTATTTATAATCTTTATATTTTTTAAAAAAAAAATAATTTGTACACATAAATTCGTATTTGTGCAATTAATTTATATTTTAGTCTTTTTTTATTCAGTTAAATTTTTAAATTTTTTTGCTGTCAATTGTATCATTTGTAAAAAAAAAATAGACATTTTTATTTAATCTTGTTTACAAAACCCACTTTTTTATTTTCGTTTGTAAACAACAACAAAATAACTATAATCCCACAATTTTTATATATATTCATAAAACTATTAATAACAAACTACATACAAATATTGTACAATAGAATAAATTTATAGGCAAATGTTTTATGAAACTACAACATAATGGTACAATAAGTTGTTAATTTCAATGATGTTTAATTAAAATTTGAAGATTGCCTTATTCTAATATGTGGTTAAACTGAAGAAGTGTTCAGATATTTATTTTCAAGAATGAAATTTGTGAGGAATGTTAGTGGAAATAAAGATTTAAGTTATAAGAGCACAGCTAAAGTGCATTGTTGATTACCAAGTTTTAGTGATGATGTCCCTGGGTGTAAAAATCCAAGATAGTATAGGTATGACTTGAACCGTTCCTTATTCATTTTGAATACATTGTACTTCTTATTGTCAAATATTATGTAACAATATGCAAATCCATGGTTCTTAATGTGTGAATAATTATAGGGCTGAAAGTATTTTATATATATTTTTAAGTAATTGTTTGAGGTTGAGTGTTCACTTACAAAATGAATAGGCATAGAGATGTGATGTGCAGATTCAAAATTAACTTGGATCAGTCAACAAGAAATATTTATGTTGAAATTGTACCCTGTAATAAATTTTAAAAAAAATTCAACCATGATTGAGATATTATTTTATTGAGTGGTGATAAATCAATTATAGGGGTTGGCATTGCTGTTGGAAAGATTGAAATGGTGTGGCAAAGATAGATTGTATCTATAATGATGAGAATAACTGCAAGTCTTAGGGAATTGGTAATTATACAAGTTTATATGGCAACTACTAGTCATGATGATATTGAAATTTATGAAAAATGTAATAAGATAGAGGAAATTATTCAACATGAGGGGGAAAAAATGCATGCATATTGGGTGATTGAAATGCTGTTGTGGTGAAAGGGGAAGGAAAAATTGTTGGAAATTATGGTATTGGAAAAATCAACTAAAGTGGCAGCTGGCTTATACAATTTTGTAAGGAAAATGGGTTTGTTATTGCAAATACTTGCTTTAAAAATCATATAAGTTTGTATACATGGAAAGCTTCAGGTGATAGAGAATGTTATCAAATTGATTCAGGATAGATACAAGAATGCTATTAAGTGTTCACATGCTTTGCCTGGTGCTGATATAATAAACGTGGATCATAATTTGGTTATCTAAATTAAAGTTGGGTTTAAAAAGAGGGGAAATATATGTATAAGATGGAATTTAGATAAATTGAGAGAAAAGAAAAAGGAAATTTTGGTTTAATATGTGAAAATGCAATAAAAAGAATTAATAAAGATGAATGTATTAATAGTTCTGATAAGAATTGGTGTAGGATTAAAGAAAGATTAAAAACAGTAAAGAATGAAATGGGTATTATTTAATTTAAAAAACTAAATGATCTTGGATAACTTAAGATATGTTGGTAAAGATGGAAGTATGGAGAAGATAGAATATCAATACTGAGGAAGGACAAAGTGCATATAGAAACATTAACAATGAGTTAAGAGACAGATGTAGCAAAAGAAAAATAGTTGGAACAAGAATGTAGACAGATAGAAATGCTTTAACGGCTGAAAAGATATATCTGGTATTTGATAGAATTAGAAATCTTATTAGCAAGTGAAATTGCAGATAAGAGTGCAAAGAGATTAACTGATAGCAATGATATATTAAAAAGATGGAAAGAATATCTTCAGTGTCTGTTTAGAAGAAAAAATAATTACAAACTTGAAAATGTAGAAGATAGATGATAAAGGTATGGGCATATTGGTAGATGAAATAATAAAGTCAATTGCACAAATGAATGATAAGGATGTTGGATTTGATGTAATATCTAGAATTTTTGAATGAAATGGGAGAATTTATTATGAAGGAAATAGTTGAATTTTGCAATTTAATATATAATAGTGGAGTTTGGCCTGAAGATTTTTTATGACTATAGTGATTACAATTGCTAAAAAAAAACAAAGTTGTTAAATGTGAAGAGTACAGAACAATAAGTTTGTTATCCCATGCTTTTAAAACTTATTGAGAACTTTAACTCAAAGAATTTATGGGAAGGTAGAATATTATATTGGAGATTATTTTGGTTTTCAGAGAAGGAAAAATACAAGAGATGCTATTGGTGTTAGAACAATTGCTGAGAGACGTATTGAAAAAGATAAAGGAATTGGTATATGTTTTGTGGATTTGGAAAAAGCATTTGGTAGAATAATCGAATAAACTTAATGACCATCTTAAAAAATAAATGAGTATTTTGGAAAGAGAGAAGATTGATTTAGAATATGTATGTATACTGGGCAAAAGATAAGAATTAGATTGGAGAATAATGAAACTGATGAAGTGAATATAGAAAGAGGAGTCAGGCAAGGATGCAGTATATCATCTGTTTTTAATGTTTACTTAAGATGTGTTAAATATTTATTTAGACACTAGAGGAGCAAATATTGGAGGTAGAATATTAAAATATAAGATTTGCAGATGGTATGGCTCTTAGTTGATGGGGAACAGTATCTTCAGAATATGTTGAACAAATTGGAAGAAAGATGTATTGAACTGGGTCCCCCGGATGTTGTGTTGTTTAACTGGATTTAAATTTATAATAACTTTTGGAATCAACTGCAAGAAGTTTTAATATTTATTTCAATACTATGGGAATGGACCGGCCCTTCAAGCAGAGGGGAGAATACCATTGACAGCATAGCCATCAACAATACCCATGGTCAGATCGGACTATATAACATAACATGATCACATTTCCTGACCGCAGCTCACCTCAACTGCTGGAACAAAACCTGCCATCCAAAGCATTTTATTTATTTTGAAGATCAAACCCAGGTGCCAACCGACCATATTATATAACCGGCATGCTAAAGAAGACAGGCATACCAATCCAGCGCTTGAAATTTTCGAAGCTAGCTCATACACTTTCTCAGGGATCTAGTGCATTTTCATAATATACATAAATATTTACACACTAATCTATTGGTGACACAGTGATGAGAGAGAGAATAAACCAAATAACAACCAACATTATTTATTTATGCACAGACATTTACTTGACAAAATATAACAAATATAAGAAAATATAAATGATAACTTTAGGCTATAGTTATAATAGTCCTTCATTAAAGTTGATTTCGTTTAAAATCAAGGATCTATTTAATTATTTAAAATATACCTAGGTTTTCATTTGTGTGTATTGAAGCAGTCAATCTTAGCTTAAGATTGAGCTTCATAGTTCCATCTACTAACCTATATTCAAACCATATATCCCATCCCGCTCCTTTTGTCATATATATATTATGTATATATTTGAGATGCGCACCTAAGTTATAAAATTTTAACATTTCAATAACATTTTTAAAATTATTATTCTTTTTTATTAATTATTAGTTGTTTTTTATTAAAGTACATAGGTGCGGCTCAAATATATATATAGGAGCAAAATACTAACAAAATATTGATTTTTTTTTTTTGTAAATATTTTATTATACGTCATTTTTTGACTTTTTCTTTTTAAAGTGCTTTTTTTTTTCTTATTAAAATGTATATTTTATAAAATCCAAGATGGAAGATGCAACCAAATTGTCTAAAAATAATTAAATGGTTGGAAACACTTGTTTTAACCTGGGGAAGATATTTTTAATTAAAAGTTTTTTACTTAAAATGGGATTAAGGTTAAAGATTTTCTTTTGTTATAAATATTTTTGTCAAATCTATTTCTAATCTGGAAATAGATTTGAATTTATTTTTGGACATTATCTTACTGTTGCATCTTCAAAAACAATCGATAAAGAAAATGTAAGAAATTTTAAGATCAGAGATTAGATTTTAAGCTAAAACTAAGTGATTAAAAGCATTCTTCAAATACCTGGGAGGAATATAAAATGGCCGAATTTTTAATCAAGACAGATTACCTATTATTGAAAGAACTGCAGTGAACATAACCCACGCTATGTGAAACTTAAAAAAATAATGATGTAGTAGTAAGTCCCCCACCCTTCTCAGCCCTGTTGGGTCATCATTTGCCGCTGCCGTAATATCATGCTCCCGTAGAATGAAGTAAAAGCCTGACTGAAGAATTGTGGAATGCTGAATAAAAGCTTGCTGTTATTTAAAAACCAATTGCCATGCATGAGCAGACTTTAAAATATGGACTCTTAAAATAGTGCAAGGTAAATTTTCAAGCCGCAAATAAAACTAGTCTAACTAATCTCAAACTCTATTATCAAGACGTCTTCTCCTAATGTATCATTTAACTTTGTTTCTAATACAATATATAAATTGCTCTCGAATAATTTCTATAAATTTAATTCCCTCTCATATGCTCTCACTTTCTTTAATTTTGGTGCGGTCATTTATTTATTACTTGACTTTATATGTCTTTTAGTTATTAATATGCCCTATTCCTTTTTTTATTTACTCTTAAAATATCAAATACAGTACTTAAATATTCATTATTATAAAATCAACAGAGATGGGATTGATTTATTTTAAATTGCAGAAAAGGAAGGGGGTAAACTTTAATGTATATTTTACTATTTTAGTTATTAAATAAAATCATATATATACATGTTACAGCGGCATTGCGCATTATCTGTATAAATTATGGCGTTCAAACTAGGGTCATTTATTTTTAAAGCAGTAAATCTTATTTCATGTCGTTAGTGACATCCACCCATACTGCATTACTGACATTTGGCATATCTTCGTGAATATATATATATATATTACATGCTTCTAATCTGGTGGTTGCGACAAGATTGAACCCATAGATTTCTTTTCAAGCCTTGTCCTGAGGATTGTTCATCTTCCCAGGACCATTTATTTCGTATAAAAATACCTCTGGCGGTGATTCCTGTAAGTTTGGCACACGCTATGCATATCCAGTTTCTTCGTACAAAAGGCCTGCTACATTGGCGACATCCACAGAATGCCTATCCACTTTTCTCTAAGCCCTACCCAAGAAGGGGGTCATAGACTTCGTCTTTCATCCAGAAGCACAACTTTTCCTGTTATTTCTTTGCTAATTACGTCAGCACCGCAAATTTCTTCATATTATTCTTTTGCTTCATGACCCAGTTTTAATGTTCTAATATTAAAAACGCGCTCTGCTTAAAATATATATAAATGCCAACTGCTTCTAGTTTTATTAATTAAATTTATTTCAGTCTCGTACAATCCCACCATCATAACTTATTTCTGTATTTAAGAGTATCTATATGCCTTGGGGAAAAATAAAGCATTCTTCTTACCAGCGCTAATTAACAGAATTTTCATTAAGTATTTTTCATGACCATAATGGTGTGAAAATAGTTTATATTATATTTGTAATGAATCTCGGAATGCTCCCCAAAATAATGTTAGTCACCATGTTTCAGAACCATAACCCAAAGTGTTAATAGCAATTTTATGTAAATTCTTTCTAATAATTGATTGGCATCTTAATATTGGACCCACCAAAGATGTGTGCTTATTTATATTATTTAGCTTTTAAAGAGCATATGAGAAATAATAGTGTGAATGACATTGTAATCAACTATCGCTTGCTCATTCACATATATACTAATGTTTGCAATTAATTTATAAATGTATGTAAACAATTTGTCACTATATTAAACTAATTTTTATTATCCAACTTGTCTGAGTAGTTTGATTCCTCTTTTCTCCACTTCCAAATGTACAGCCATGCTTATATATATTTTAGTTTAGTCATAATAATAGATGTCTCATTGTCTTCTCCGCTTTGCTAGTGGGCCAGATTAAGAATTAATTCTCATGTGCCATCATTGTTATGTTATCCATTAGGTGTTTGATCTGGGGCTTAGAGAGTAGGTTCGAATTCAGGCTGGTCCCTGACCTAAATCTTGGGTTTGAAGTACATTTTGTGAGTTCCAGCTCATGTTAGATGGACATACATGTTTTGATTGGTACAGTATTTTCCAACAGGTTGGCCTTTTGGTTCCATCGATGGTTTCAGGGCTTGTCATGAATTCTGTGATTCGACATCACTTTATGACCATTGCATATGCTTACATAGGCTGTTAATAATAATAGCAAACTCTCCATACTTTCCTGCATTCATTAAATATGAAGGCTTGCACTTGGTGGCACTACTGTATGGAGAGTTTGCTATTGCTATTAACAGCCTATGTAAGCATGTGAAATGATGATCATGTGATGTTTTGATGGTTTTGCGCCTACCCTGCCTATAGGAAAATGGTGACTGGGATTTTTGAAAATGACACCAAAATGTATAGATGCTGAAGTGAGTTCAGATCTATATGACTATACATGCAAAAGAGCTTGGATTGCAAACATTATTGGGTTGTTTTTTCATCTTGATCTCCTAGCTTTATAATTAACCAAATAAGTAAAAGGGGACTGCTAGGGGTTGCATTAGATCCTAAGGTCTATCTGCAGTATTATTAAACCCAAGACTCATCACTGATGAAAGCCACAAGCTAGAAACTAGTCTGGGGATATTGGATGAGTAGGCACTAGATAGGAATTTTATGCACAAACCTTCCTGCACCCATTGATTAAGAAGACTTGTACTTGATGTCATTATTGTATGGAAAGTTTGCTATTGTATATATTTCTATGATTTTCAAAACAACCTCCTATCCATATTAAAAACTTATTTTTTTTCTTCACAACATCTACCATTAATTATCTAATTTCTCAAGGATTGTAAACTTTTTTCTATAATATTTTTTCTCTCTTTCTTTTCTATTTATTTTCTTTAATATTATTAGCATTTATTTTTATTATGAACTTTCTATAAAACTTTGTCAATATTAAGTAATATTGAATTTATCCTATTTGCAGGTACTGCCATATCTTTAGCAAATTTGATAAAATTTACTTTCCTTCTCATCAATGCAAATTCATATTTATCAAAACAACATTAATTTAACAACTCACTTAAATATATATTAAAAAATAGATGATAGACAACATCTTTGCCTTACTTTCTTCTTATATATTATAACTTAATTTAAATCTATAAGACTTTAAACCCATTGGCACCAATTATAACATTTTATTCCTGTAAGAGACCTTAAACTAATTCGCTCTTACTCTTTATAGCTTTGTCATCCATAGATCATTATCAAGCCCTTTTGTTGTGGCACCAATTATAACCTTGCATCAATTGTAACCATTCGAGTGACCATGTTTCAAGCCAATTGTAACATTTATTTATTTCAGTTCGGGCGACCACGCTATGCATCAATCGTAAACTTTTTATCGGGCACTCAGACACTTGCGGCCACGTTGCATGCCAATTGTAACATTTTAAGGGTGGATCGATGGATGCTTCATCATGCCCAGCTAACATTATTTCTAAAGCCTACTGGGATGATGATGATGGGATAGAACATCCATAATCATATTTGCCAGCCTGCCAAATTGTGACTTCAATTATAATATTGAGGCTAAACATTATTTCAATAACTTATTAATAAATTTCAACAATGATATTTAATGAATGGGTTAATAAATAATCATACGATTAAGAGAGAACACTGAGAATGCATTAAAAATAATAATATTAATATTCTTGGAAATTCGTGGTTATTCTCAGCACACTCCCCATTCACTATCATTAAAGTCACAATTAAAATTTTGTTCCGATTACAAATAGTTCTATGTCCATCTCCACCCTCCTGATCCATCCCTCCATCATCCTCACATTCATAGGTCTATTGCACTACTATCTCTTTTACTATTTAATTTTCCAATGTGCTAGCTCATTTCTCCTATTATAATCTCTTCTCATGATTTTAGAACAATAAGGTCTGGGAGTCGAACAAGCTGCGATGGATTATTGGTGATAAACACCCCTCTCATGATCACCTCCAAGGTTGATCTTGGCTGTCTTTAATGTAGCCAATGTCCAATTACATTAAAGCTCGAATAATTAAGCTTAAATCTTTTAGAAATAATATATTACAAACACTTTCATAATTAAAGTAAAATTATAAGGAAGTGCGTCTAGAGAGGTGTTTGAATACAATGGATGGGGAAAGGATTTTATGCCCACCCACTGCATCCACTATCATTCAATAACCATCCCTATTCATCATCTATCTTTCAACTATACTGAATTGAGTATTGGTGATCTTGTATTGCCAGCTCGGAAAATTAATCATCTAAGGAAATTTTACAGTGATACGATTTATTAAAAATGATGATTCAAACATAAACAATAATGTATTGATGTATGATTGGATTTGAGATGTCTAGATTTTAATAACCCACAAAACATTGAGACGTATGCAAATTTTTATTTAAAACAAAATAACAAATTTTATTAACATACTATAACTCAATAACATAATATGTACATTCACTTGATGATTCACATGGTTTTCCCCTGTTCTACAACCGTATTATGATATAAAAAAAATTAAATAAATATCCCTAAATCAACAGATAATGTCAAGAGGTTTTAAAATATAAATATTAACTTTTAATTATTAGGGAATCACGATTGCCATGGAGTAATACTAATAACAGACAGATAAAGATAAAAGTTACCTTCACATATATTTTGTTCTTATTTTATCTCGGACATAGCAAACATTAAATTTCTCCCCCCAGTGTTTAATGCTTTCAATTACTGATTTGTTTCTAAGGGTAATTCTTCCAATAATAAACTTTAAAAATTTTATTTAATTATTTTAATATAATATTCCTTCACCCTATGATTTACAATAGAAATATTTTATGTATGGTGGGACTAAGTTAATTTTAGTTACTTTTCAAATGTCAACAAATCAGTATCTAGCTCAATCATTATCACACGTGCATACACTATATTCATGTGCTTATGACAATAATAATATTTCAATAATATTACCTTTCCAGCGAAGTTCTCAGCTGGCTGTAGATATATTTATTAGATAATTTTATATACGCATTGCTTACAATATTCGTAGGTTTTATTTAACCCTTAAGTTTAATATTCATTTATGCTATTATTCTTGGCTCTTATTGATAAATTAAAATATATCAACAAAACAATGTTCAAGTATACCAATCGCGCACACACTATCCGCACTCATCCTGATATCAAATTGAGTTTGCGATCCTGTATCCAACATTTATAAGTAATGCTTAGTAATAGCTATATTTCATACATCCGTAAGTAATATCAACATTAACATGATGCAGACAGTGATCTGAATAAGAGAAAACCTTTTCACTAAGGTTGAAATATGCTAGGATTTTATTGCTAGTCATAGAGACTTGGGTTTACCTATTAATCTCTGGCCACCAATAAAGAAATCATCTTACAGTGTAGAAAATAACCAAGTTGGAAAACTCTTCCACTGTGTTTAAATACTTTATAAATATGAAATAGATATCTTAGTGAGCGAGCTAAACTACGACTTCACTAGCTTGGTGGGGACTCTTTGTCCATCCACATATTTACAGGTCTAACATCAATTTGTAATAGTAAAACTTTTACATCTACATTCCTCTTGCGAAATAGTACACCAGAACATTAGCCAACAATTTTTCCAAGCTTTAATTAGCTTGTATCTAGCTTTAACTTTATGCTAATAGTAATAAGAAATGCACATTACATTTTCCAAAACTATCTCTCTGCATGTTTATACCATAATGATAATGTTTTAGCCCAACATTCACACAACCTTCATAAAACATAGCACTAGGTCTATGCACTTGACAAGAATTCCTGATCCAATCCAAAAACATTTCCTTAATATCTCTCATCACTCTTCATTAAAAAAAAAAAGTAAAGCATTTAAAACAATCACATACAGAATGATTTGATATTAATTTCTCTACCCCTAAATAATAATAAAAGCATTTAACAGGCACATACATAATGATTTAGTATTACCTCATCTACCCCCAAAATAATAATAATTCTCACATGGATTAACTTTAAATGGATATATATGATTTTTAAAAAAATGTTTTTTTTTTCTTTCCTTTTTTTAGATTAAATGTGCGAAATGAATAACAAATAATAAAAATATGCTTAAATAGTCCTCCGGGATCGTCCTTCAGATTTCTGGTTTCCATTTTTTTACTTCTTTGGTTTGTTCGTGTGCACACATGGCTTTATGAAAAAAGAGTCACTGTGATACGAGTTCAGTTCCTATGCCAAATGTACAAAATTTTCACGCTGCTGATAAGATTTTTTCATTTTAGTTTCTGGGGATTACAGTTGAACAGAACTTGTTTTTCATTTTTGAATATATAAGTCCACTTCTTGATGTATTTTGCAGTTCACTTAGTATTCAGATTTGACGCTTTATATGCAAAATCAATTTTTTTTTATTTTCTGTAGTTTAAATTTTACCATTTGCCGATTCCGGATAAATTAATGCAAGACAAATCATGACATTGATTAATTTCAGAGAGAACGATGTGCACCTAATAAAAACTAATTCGAGAGTCTTTTTTTTTTTTACTTATATCATTAAATTTGGCTAAGCTTTTGTCATTCAAGAGACAGACAGAATAACACAATAAACTATTTCTTTTCTCTCTTTTCCTTTTTTTAAAAAAAAATTTTTTCTTTAACTTTACATCAAGGCTTCTCGATAACTGATGATGAGAGCCTGCAAAAAGAGATCAGCCAAAAGAGATTCACCCCTCCCCCAACAAAAGAGCGAGCTCTTATATACCGTCTGTCTGCCTTCATTCCCCCTCCCTAAACAGTTAACCTTCCAAAACATTTTTGGTCTGGTCTTGTTTTCCTTGATTAATTGCCTATTGTTTTTTTTTCCTTTTTTGTTATTTTAAACTTATGCCTTCTGAGTGACCACCTGCCAAATTCATGCCTGCATTCCAATAGATGACCCCCATTATTTCTAAACTTAAATTCCTGTGTCATAGATATCACTTGATTTACTTTAGTAATTTTCTGCTGTGAGAATCTCCCCAAAGAACAAATGAAAGAACCCCCCCTCAGAATAAATGAGAAAGCTTTCTCCCCCCTTTTACTTTTTCTTTAATAATAATAAAAAAATGTATAGCAACCCAACTTCGAACCCAGAATCTTGATTGAAATTTTGACTGCTATGAATAAACTTTTAACGAATTACTTCTTTAAAGGAGTTCCCCATGAGATGACATGGAATAATTATTTAATCATGAACTTTACAACTAAAATCTACAACTAAATCAAATACGCATGTCTCACATATACAATTTTAATTAAACTGATTGTTTAATATTCTAATCCTTGATTTTTTTTTTTTGTTACAATTTAATTTTATGAACTACTGAGTTCTAACCTGTCATTGTAAAACTATGACTATCTAGTTTCACTCTCTAAAGTAGTTTTATAAATCACACATCCCCCTCCTTTCTAATCTCCAACTATTAAAGTGATGTATAAATATTGCTTATCTAATAAATTATATCTTTGGCTATTAAATTGCCCCAAATAAAAAAAATTTTTGGTTAAAAATCTTTTATAAGAAAATGTTTAGATTGCCTACCAAGTAAAATGTATGCAATCCCTAAGAATATGGGTTCAAACCTAGCTTTGGCTAGAAAGTTTGTTTATTGGAGAAAAAAATATATACAACCTATGAGGAAAATTTTTACTAAACATTGTCTTACATAGCTAATTCTAAATTTAATGGAGCCTTGGGAAAACCTAAGGGCTACAATATATTTTGTCATATTCATAGATTAATTTCTTCATAAACATCTTCAAATCTATATCTTTCTTATTCAATATATATTCAACAAATTAACTTTAATTTTTGTAATAAAAATAATATTACAAACATCAAACAGTACTTTCAAATTCTTTCCTTTCATAGTTTTCAATAATTCAACAGGAATATGATTCATTAATTATTTGTGCCTATCTATTTTTTATTTGAGTCAATGCTTTTAATAATTTTGTTTTCAACTAATTTTTTTTCTAACTAAAATAAATGAAGACTTGTTTTTGTATCATATAAATTTCCTTTCAATGCATATATTTAACTAATGTTTTTATTATTTTTGTTTTCTATTATATTATTTCTGCTGACTGTGCCTTTTCCATCTGAACTATTTTATTCCACTATAAATAAAATCAAATTTGCCTTTTTCTAATAATTCTACTTTTCTATGATTCCTTTCTAACTACTCCCTCACTAGCTTTATTTGTTTCACATTGTAATTCATTATAAAAATTATATATATATATTTATCTTTTATAGAATTAGCTTTATTCCATCTTCACTCTATCATTTTATTCATATTATCATTACTTCAAGATTTATTCACTCTAATTTTTTTTATAACTATTGCTTCTTTTAAATGTTTTTTTCAAATGTTTCTTGAATAATTTCCATCTTTTATCTCAGTTTACTTTATCAATTAGATTACTGCAAATATGCTTATTTTTCATATGTAAATAATTCTGATATTTTTTTTTCTGCACTTCTTTCTTTTCATAATTTTTTTAAAATTAATCTTAATTATATCATTACTAAATTATAGTCCAAGTCTATATCAATTCCAGGTTATGATGTGGATTTTAATACCTTTTCATATTTATTTAGACTGAAAACATTATATACAGTGTACTGTGATTGAAATTTATTCTTATCACTTGAAAATTTTCACGTCTAAATTGTTTTTATGTGAATTTTTAATTATCTAATCTTTACTCCCATATATTTTTTTAAGAAATAATTTATCAGTATTTTATATCTCTTATTTCTTTACTGCCATTTCAAAGTTTTTCAATGACTTTTTTTGATTTTTTTTTAAAACATATATTTTTTAACTTCATCATCACAATTAATGTTGGCATTTGTACTTGAATAATACTTAGGAAATGTAATCTAAAAATGACTTGTCTTGCACAGTCAATAAAAAAAAAAAATATTAATAGTAATGGTAATGTAGAAGGCAGAGATAGTACTAAAGGTAAGTATTATAAATCTTTTTCTAAACATAGTTATATGGAATGTGTAAACTTTACTTGATACTAATTTTTTAAGTCTAGAATGCAGGACAACACAGGTAGGTAAGATTTCAAGATTTAAGCTTGATATAGTTGCTCTTTGTGAATTTTTAATAGAACAAGTAAGTAGCTAGGGCAGATCAAGCAGTAGAATGAGAATGTGTGACATTAGGTTGATGTAAATTCTAACTTAATATTTTCTATTTTTTGAATCTTATTCAATGTATCAATGAAAGGCTAATGGTATTTATTTTATTGGTGCATATGTTCCAGCATTAATTTCAGAGAATGAAAGCTTGTGTTCCTTGCTGAATTGTAACATTACAGCAATACCATTAAAAGATTGAATTTTCTTCTTAGATGTACAAATAGCAGACTTTGATTAAAAATTATTGGAACTAGTGATATTTATGCTATAAAATTCTAATGCTCTGCTAATTGACTTTGGGAAAAAATTACAATAAGTAAAGAAAAATGGAGTAAATACCATTTAGAATTACAAAAGTTGTTAGAAGTAATGATATTGGTGTTGTAAACTCAAATAGTTTGCTTATTGAATTTTCATATAACAGGAATTGGCTATCAAAAATATTTTGTTTAGATAAAAAACTGTTACAAAGGAATATACATGTATTCATGTTCACAATAATAACATTTAATACATTACATAATAAATAAGAAATTCATATTATATAATTGCTTGTAAGTGCAGATTGATGTATGAATTCTAAACTAATATGCTATGAGGTTAAAATGATAGATGCTTATTAAAAAATAAGTTTTATTTAATGATATTTTCAAGAAAATTGGTATTCATTGATTAGAAATATCTACTACACATGCTAAATTTCAAGAGCTATTAAACCATAAAATTTCAAATTAGGACTCTCAGGATTAGCATGTATGGAATTTACTTAAGTTTGTTACTGTTATAAGTAAACCTATTCTCAAATTCATTAAAAAAAAATCATGATTGTTTTTCTTTCATTGATTTTGTTATTAATGATGTGATTAAAAGAAAATGTAGTATTTATTTGCTTAGCAGAATAATAAATTAAATATGAAGTCTCATAATAAATATAAAAATGTAAAAACAGATAACCAATGATTAATAAGAATGTTTATAATTGACTGGTGTATTAAAACAGCAAAAAGATAAAGACTTCTGCTGATCATGATCACTTTAGTTTTTTTATTATGCTTTAAAACAAAACATGGACTTCAGAAACAGGATCACAATCTTATTAAATCCAGTAGTGGCATTTTTACACATGATGACAATGATATTTTGAACAGATGGAAGGAGGATTTTGATCAATTTTTGAATAGTGATACAAGAATTGTGATGGCAAATTTTAATGAGATATTTGTTTTGTCTACTCATTTAGATTTGGACAAACATCTATTTTAAATGATGTCAAAATTGTTCTTTATAATCTCAAAAATGGAAAGGTTGCAGATCCTGATAAGATACCTATAGATGTTTAAAATTTTAGTAATATGTTAACTTCAAAAATATTGAAATTTTTAAAGGAAATTATAGACTCATGAAATTGTGCTGCCTGATATTAAGAATGCTTCTATTGTTTCAGTTTTTAAAAACAAAGGGAATAGACAAGATTGTTATAATTATTGTGGAATATCCAAGGCAGCAAAAATATTTTCAAGGTTTTTGTTGTATAGGTTGCTTCCAGTTATAGATAAATTGTTATCAGAAACTTTTGTTTCTGACAATCATGAAGTACTGTAGTCATTTTTATTGCGAGGAAAATCCAAACAAAGTGTTTGGAAGAAAAAAAATTTTATATATTGTTTTTATAGATTTTCTCAATTTATTTGACTTAATTACTCAAATAAATTTATGGTACTGTTTGAAAATAATTAGTTCTCCAGCAAAATTTATATTGTATAGCTTGATAAAATTACAGGAACTGTTTGTAAGTGGCTTAATGAATCTACGATCAAGATGCAATATAAGTTTGATGATAGAATTTTTAATCTGAATCATTTGATAGTAAAAAGAAAATTTTCATTTTTTGATTTTAAATTTATTATTTTGCTGATGATTATACTACTTTGGCAATTTCAAAATACAATCTAGAGAAAATACTTAATGTTTTGAATGCGATATATTAAGATTTACTTTAATAAATAATGTTCAAAACCTCAAGTTCTTTATTAACCAGAAATAAAAGGAAAATCGTTCTGAATGTTTTGTTTGAATTGTTATCACCTTGAGAATTTAAGCTAATTTAAATATCTTGGTAGTTTACAAATAGAAAGTGGACTTAAATGTTGAGATAAAATAGTCTCCAATATGTTACTTCTGCTTTTAATAAATTAATATATATTTCATCACGTCTATATTAACCATATGAATTAATATTATTTTTACCTATTTTATTGTATGAAAATAAGACTTAGACATTCCATTGACACAATCTAAAAACATTAGAAATGTTTCATTTAAGGATGTTACATAAAATTTTAATAATACAATAGCAAGATTAGAAGATCAATCAATATTTGGTTTAACTTGCTAAATGTAATGCTAAGAATTCACTATTGTAAATCATATTTTCATTGAATTGGACATGTGAAACCAATGAACAATACATGATTTCCTAAAAGGGTATTCTATTGTGAGAGATAGACCCCACTTGCATTATGGTGTCTCAGAACGAATGAATAGAAAAGTGGGCCAGCATGTTCTATGTCTGGATGTATTTATGGTTTATAGATTGATATCACAAAACTCATTGCTAATGCGATATTTTTTTTATCTTGGAGTTATAGTGACCATATTTATTTCTGATGATCTTCTGTCAATGATGATTTTAGAAATGTCATCCTCTGAAATAATAATGCAATATTGTAGTAATTAGCCAATATATAATTTTATTTTATTTTTAGAATCTTGAACTTGATGAAATGTTTTCTATTTTTAAAGAAAAGAAAACAAAAACGTAAGTTTTGAGGAAAATCTGGAGATCTCATAAATATATCTCATTTATTTATTTGATTTTTCAGGTTACTTAAGAATTCATTCATTATTTTGTGATGTAGCTCATCCAAATCATTACCAATTGTTTTTGGAGTGCAGCAACTATAGAAAATTGACATATATTTTCTTATTTGATTCATCTATTTTGAGAATTGATTTCTTTGCTTATTTATCATCTAATTGGCCCTAAAGAAGGCACTTCTATCAAAAGTATTTCAAGAGTTAATTGCCTTTCTGTCATATGCATTAGTAAATTAATTCTTATTATATCTTGTGATTTACGTTTGGAATAATCTGACAGAATCGAAACAACCAAATAGTGGGTTATAATTATATAAAGCATCATAAAAATAATAAAGAAAGTAAATGATATTAATATTCACCTGACAGGATATTACTTTAAAAAAAAATAATATTTAAAATGCTTATCGCTTATTATTATATACTAATAATCAGTTGCACATACTTACAATTATATGTAAACATAAAGGTTCACTTTACAACCAATGATACTACTCTGCTTGGGAAATCAAATAGAATAGATATACCATAAATGAATAAATAAAATGAAGAAAATACAAGATAAATAATCACCAATATATGTATTTCATGCTAAACCAGTACTCATTAGTTGGCCTGATGAGAGCTGGTTTAGGCAAAATACTTTTATTGGTGATTATTTATCTTTTCTACATGTGTGTGGTCATGTGTATCAGTAGTATGAAATATTGTGGATAGTTGAAGGTTGCTTGAAAATCTGAGTCCAAATCCCCTAATATTTACAATTAGGCTCCAGGTATGTGAAGAATGCCTTCAAATAATTTATTATTCATTAATTGTTATCTCATAAGGCATAATATTTTAATGACTCTTATGGCCACAATCTCTAACATAAGACAAGTTAATGTGAACAAATTATATAGAAAATGGCATTTGCGTGATTTGCCATTATTTTTAAACTTATTCTTTACGATGACAGTTAAACAAGTACCCAGTAATCATCTTTTAAAAATGCACAAATATATCTGAGCTAATGCTCGTGTATATTACTTAAATTTTTTAAAACTCATTTGATTAAAGGATATTCCAAAAAACAAATAAATGTAATGTAAAAGTATTTCAATTAAGAGTTTATTTTCTTTTTATTATTAATAAATTAGAACGAGTTAATATTTGGAATGTAATATAATATTGACATTTAAAATTATAAGGATGCGACAAACTATCGCTTTCGTTATCTCCATCTGCCTTGGGATATAAAACTTAATGTACATTATATAAATTGAGAAATCAGAATAAATATACTGTATAGTAATTTAAATTACAAAATTTATTTGTTAAAAGCATCCAAATTTTTAGATATTAACGTAATTACAATCTACCGAACAATTTATTTTTAAAATCAGATTATTAAATTTCTTAATTTTATAATATATATCAATTTTTAAGATTAAATATATACTTACTAAATTATCAAAAATATATATATAATAATAAATAATTTTAAAAAGTAGAAAAAAATGTTTCCATAAAACTTGATAAAATAATGTCTGAAAAGCTTCATTCAATTTAATATATTAATTATGATTACCTTATCTGCAAAAAAAGTATTAACCCCTGATATACTTTCCAATGTGTAATTTTATCTTCATTGTTTTTTGTTTTTTTTTAATGAATCTTACAATGAAGAATTATGAAACTGTTATAACTCTAAGCAATAAAGAAATATAGTTTAATTAAAGTTCGGAAATTATAGCAAGAATCTACTAAACATTAAATTTTTATATCGGATTCGAAAAATTATCGTCTGCTACATTTTCCGCCACTACCCAGCAGTCAAATGTGACCAGAATGGTTTTGTAAAAAAAAAAAAAAGTCTAATAATGTATTATGAATTTATATTTTACTAAATATAAGACGAAAAATATCCTTCATGTTTTTTCACAATTAAAAATTAGACTTCATGTACATCATTAGTGTAACATATAAAGGGAATTTCTATTAAATGGAAGATAGATATGCAAGTTATGCACATGGCATTTGAAAATGGAAAAAAAAAACAGAAACAAAATATATATTATTATTATCCTTTATTTTTTGAATATATCTTTCAGTTGTAAATATTAACAAACTGTCCATGATCGTGTGATGTTTATTTCTAAACATCAATACAAAATGGTTATTTTGTTTCTTTAGTTGCTTCTTCAGTTAGCTCCATTCTAAAAAAAAAAAAACATATATAAAATAATTTCAAATTAAGAATATCTAAAAATGAACGTCTTGTTTATCCCCCAAAACTTTCTATTTCACACATTCATAAGATTAGTAGATAATTATTTCCAATAAAATATGTCATATATTTAAAAACAACTAGTAAGAACTTTTATTAAACCATCGGACATCACATGATCATCATTCTTTATGCTTACATAAGCTGTTTTCACAGAAGCAAAACTCTCCATAAGTAAAGTGACTCGGTATAAGCCAGAGTAATCAATGGATGCAGGAAGGTTTGTGCATAAAATCTCTATCTAGTGCCTACTCATCCAATATCCCCAGACTAGTTTCTATCTTGTGGCTTTTATCAGTGAGAAGCCTTGGATCTGAGAGTACTGCACCTAGATCTTAGGATCTAATGCAACCCTCCAGCAGCCATCTTTTACTTTTTTTAGCTAACTTATAGAGCTTTGAGTCCAAAATGAAAACAATAATGTTTTCAAGCTAAGCTCATTAGCTTGTATAGTCATATAAATCTGAACTCAGTTCAGTATCCATACTTTTTGGTGTTCTTGGTTCTTTAATAACCACATTCACCATAATTCTATTGGGCAGGATTGATATTAAACCATCAAACAACACATGATCCCCATTTTTTATGCTTACACAAGCTGATTTCACAGAAGCAAAACAACCCAAAACACCAAAAAGTGTGGAAGCTGAACTGAGTTCAGATCCATATGACTATACAAGCTAATGAGCTTTGCTTGAAAACATTGTATTTTCATTTTGGACTCAAAGCTTTATAGTTCACTAAAAAAAGCAAAATGTGCTGCTGGAGGGTTGCATTAGATCCTAAGATCTAGGTTCAGTGCTCTCAGATCCAAGCCACAAGCTAGAAACTAGTCTGTGATATTGGATGAGTAGGCACTAGATAGGGATTTTATACAAAAACCTCCCTGCATCCATTGATTACTCTGGCTTGCACTGAATGGCACTACTGTATGGAGAGTTTTGCCTCTATGAAGAACTTTTATTACCTGTGTAAAAAATATTTATCAATTACCAAGTATTTTAGCACCAGCCTTACAAACAACACACCACCAATAAATGAGATCAAAATAGATTAGTCAAAATATTTAATTGCAATTATATATTCTCTAATAGTATTTTTAATTTTTTGGTTTTGATCAATGTCTCTGTCATTACAACTCCATCATATTACTGGTGAATGTTTATAATATGGTGGAACTGAGATGAGAGAGGTTTTTTTATTATAATATTAAAATTATAAATATGCGACTTTTTTTTTCGCATTAAATAGTGAAAGGTTTTGAGGGGTTTAAACAATTAGTTTTAGTCTTTTTTTTTTAAAAAAAAAAAAGAGAGAGAGAGAGAGAAATGTATAAGTACAAGCTTATTACATTTGTATAATATTATTATCATCTATGTTTTTTATTACTTTTTACAATGATTTTTCCAACCCAGACAGTTTCAATTGCCCCAGAATCTTTTTCAGAAGATTTGGAAATATAACTAGAAATTCCGAAGAAGATTACTGGGGCAATTGAAACTGCCTGTGTTGTAGCATTGTAAAAATATAATAAAGAACATAGATGATATTAATATTATATGGATTTGGCAATGCAATAAGAAAAGATAAAGTTATAATACTTATTAAATTTGTATACATATTTCATTATCACATTAAAAAAAGAATTTGTACTTGAATTATTTTATTTTTTAAACAGATTTCAAAGTAGTTAGAAACAATCAAAATGTTTCCAATGTTAGAATACAAGCATAAATTAAAAGGGTTTTTTTAATACTTTTATAATAATTACTACTAAAATATTTTTTTTTTAATGTCACTAATATAAATATAGTGAATAATCTTTTTAAATTTTCTATTGGAATTGATATTATAATTTGGTATACTATGGAAACACAAGAATAAACTTGAAAAAAAAAGAGAGAGATGTTATAACATTTTCACAAATTATGAAAGCAGACAGACAAATCCATCTACAGAATCGATTTTGATAAATGGGAAAAATTGTGAAGAAGTTCATTTATTCAAAAGAATAGACAACAGTTTTTAGAAGTCAATGCAATTGTTAATCATCATGTGACTGGTTTGACTTTTATTTTGGAAGAATTATTCAGATATTGCCTAAATAATGTAAAGAGTTTGTCAATGATTATAACTTAAATCTTAATATTGAAATACTTGAATAAATTATGATGAAGATGGTGACAAGATTAACTCTTCTGATATTTATAAAGTTATCATTTGGCCATATTACTATTATGGGCTAATTATTCAACTTCCTTTCGGGCAATCAACAGGCACAAAATGGCAGTTTGCCAGCATGATTGACTATGCAGATTACATATAACCATGACTAAAATTAGATTTCACTAAAAGAGCAAATATCTGAAGTATATCTGTCTTTTTGCCAAAAGTTAAAATATCTTAGCCAAACATATAACATAATCAAATGGTTAATATCTCAGAAAATCATATGATATTCAAGAACTAGAAGAGACAAATTGTGCTTCAATCCAGAAATCTTTAACTCTCAAGTTCAATAGTCCTAGTGGCAGTCTTGAATATTTAACAGATCCATTATGTTAGTATTAGTAATTTTTTATTAGTCATTCATTAGACTATCCATTTAATGAATAATATTTCTGTAATGTATTTTTCCCTACACCACTCTCACACAAATCTAAGAACTGCTTTCTATCCACTTTTAACACCTACATATGATCAAAGACATGTGAAAGGGTTGTATAATTCCCAAGATGCACATTTTATGTTAAACCAGCACTAATCGATTGGCCCAGATTACACTCTCTTACACATATATTTATGATAGTTCAGTATATATGCATAGCAATTACTAAAGTATGGTTGAACAATGTTAAAGATATGTATGAGAAATTGCAATCTGAGCCAACTGATGAATGCTGGTTCAGCACAAAATGTCCATCTTGGGTATCGTACATCTTTTTCATATGTATTCAGTCTTAGGTTTATGATTACACTTTTCCATATGGTGTTAAACATGGACAGAACCAGTCTGTACATTGCATGAGAGTGTTGTAAGGAAAATTACAATACAGAAATATTATCCATTGTGTTCGTGTCTGAACTGAGTTCTTTATGTTACTCAGCTGAGAATCAAACCTGGAATCTTAACTTTCAGTGTTCTACTTACCACTGTGCTAAATCACATGAGAATGGAGATATGTTATAATTGACATTAGGAAACTTCCATTATATAATGAAATATACTGCTTTCATTATTATAAGGGCTATCTCAAAAGGTTTGAATTAATTACTAATAGAATGCAGATATTTTTTAAAGTTTATTGAGATACATATATATATTAATGTAAATACATATATTCTTTTTTTTAAATTTCTTGGACTGAGATTTCATTGTGCATTTTCTGAATAGCAATAAATAGTTTTACTTTTCTTTGACACTGTATATATCATCTGTTTTGAAGCAATGTTTTTTTTTATATGAGAAAACTTTTAAATTTATATTTTAATGTGTATTTTATTTTCAGTTTGACATAATTATTTTTTCAATCCATAGATTGTTGATATGGCCTTTGACATTCCCACATAACTGTCATAATTCTAAAGGAAAAATATAGGCATTATCTATATCACCTAAAAGTTTTTCTTATAATAAATACAGATTTTTTTTGTTCCATATATAAACTTAAAACTCTTACCAATCCCACTAATGTATATACTTGAAATAAAATTCAGGATTTTTTATTTTGTATATAGAATATCCATTAAGGCTACAATTACAATGGTGAAAAAAAGGTATTGTATTTTAAGAATGTGATAAATAAAATAAGCAAAATTTTACAAGACAAGTATTTGGGAAATAACTTCTATATTTGTAAGTGAAGTTGTTATATTTAGCTCCTTGATAAACTATTTCACAATTAAATTACAAGTCAAAATTAACTTACAATTTCACTACCAATGATTTCCCTTCCATAAACTTTTCAAGTGCAAAGTAATATAGCAAAGAATAAATATATTAAAGGAGAATCTAGATGGCACCCTTTGCAGCAGCCTTTGTAACAGAAGTGTGCCTGACACAATTTCTAATAATTGATGATGAGCAAGGTCATGCCAACTGAGGATGCATGAGCACACTGAACATGGGTGACAACATGTATAGCTAATGTCTAATTTAGATTATATAATGCAGTGTAATTATTAATAGTATTAATATTCATTTCTTATATCCTATATAAAATTTATGGTGTCGAGTCATTTTGAGTTTATATTTTTAAAATAATAATGATTTTTTTGAATATACACAAGGGATGTTTTATGGGTTATGCAATTAGTAGCTTAATGTCATCAATATTTATAAACAAATTAGAAAATATTATAATTAAGAAAAAAATTAGTCAAGAAATAATATATTATTCTAGTTATGTTAACGATATTTGAATTGTTGGTAATAAAAGAGCTATGAATATTATTTATAATGATTTTAATAATAATATATATAATATTACATTTATAAGAGTAGAATTTGAAGATAAAATTATATAAAAACATTTTATTAAAGAAGATAAATTAAGAAAAATTATTCTTATGGATTTGGGTACAAAAGATGGCAATTATTAAACGTTTTAAATATAGAAATAATAAATATAATACAGGTAAAAATGTAACTGATTTACAAAAGGATCAATTTATTAAATTATATAAAGATCAGATATACAATAGTAAAACTATTAAATATATACTTTTTAATTCTAAGAAGTAAATTGAATAATGACATTTCTATACCAAATGATTATAATGATCGTAACGATAGTTCAAATAAGAAATGGATCAAACTTTTATGTTATCCAAAAATGTATATATATTAATAAAACAATTATATTGATAAGCATATAAATATTGAATGGTCAAATAGTAAATGTCTGGATAAATTAATAGGTAATTATAAATTAAGAGATAATATAAAATTCAAAAGGAATCACATATACAATTAAATGACTATTGCAATATGATTTACTATGGTCATAACTGAAAACAGAGGTAAAAGCCATAGACCATGACAAAGCCACATGATAAATCTGCTTTATACATTCATTACTTAATATATGGACAAAAAAATAGATGCTACATCAATATTAAACCTTTAAATTACATTCAATATTCAAAAAGAAGACAAATATATGAAATATTACATTCAACATAACTTAAATAATTGTATGAATAATGATAAGACTTCAATACATTTAGTTAACAACTGATCAATTAAAATTGAATAGAAAAGTATATAAAATAGTATATATAAAGGGTATAATTTATGTATTATTTATTCTATATACTGTTATGTTATATAGCCAATTGTTTGAAGTTATATGGGATCTCTATATGAAGGTTTTATTTTATTTTACTGATGTTTATTATTGTTTTACTTTCATTATAGAATACTAGATGGTGTTCTAGCTGCTATAATTGATTAATGTTAAAATAAGTGTTTATTATTTGAAAAGAACATGAAACCATGTTGAAAAAGGCATTGTATATGTAATTATTATTAATATATATTTATGAAGCTGTTATATATGATTTTTATAGCTGTTGTATATAATATTAACTTGCCTTGTCTATGTTTCTATCAGTATGTTCACATTTTTGTCTGTGTTTCTATTGGGATGTCCACATTTTTTAATTTTTAACAATGGAAAAAAAATTTGCTTCTATTTAAAATTCACAGGCAAAATCATTAGTAACTGAGCCAACCAAAATATTACATTGTAGAATAAAATTTTGTTAATACTGATTTAATTCATATTTAATTAATTAAAAGTAAATATTTTCTATTAAAATCTGAATTATTCTTTTAAAATAATATTTTTTAAATATTTGTGAAAAAAATAATAAATGTCTTAAAAAGGTTAGAGAATTATATGTTTTCATTTCCAAAATAAAAAAAAAAGTAGAACTGTCAAAATCATTGACACCATGTGCTCTCTTGTTTGGGTAACAAGAAACAACAAAAAAGAGATTGATGAAAATTATTTAATTGAAATTGTATGTATTTTATTTAAAAGAAAAAAAGAAAATGTTTTTTTTAAAATAATGCTTTTATGCAAACAGCCAACTAAAAAGTAGAAAATAAAATAATCTGACTAACAAAGTAATCTATCTTAAAAAATATGTCATTTCATAAAAGCATTTTAGTCCATAAAAATCAAAAAGACCTCAAATGCTTTTATAAAATGACGTGTTTTTTAATTGGATTACTTTGATATTTTGTTTCAAAATATATGTATTAATTACTATGTGTACAAATTGGAAAGGATATATACAAATTTAAATGAGGTTATGCTAAGTCCTGAGAGTTCTTGTTGAATGGTTTAATGGGCCAGTAAGTTTATCGTTCTGTTGTTATTAGCTGGGAAGGTAAATAGGGTCCAAGTGTCCTCAAAGGATTTTTTGGGAGAGATGAGTACATTTCTTTTTGTGATCTTGATTGTTTTGCTGAACATCAGACCTGGGTCTAGATGGGGCAGTTCCATTATCAACTTGCAGCATATTACCCAAATTGCATAGAGGATGAAAATGGACAGTCTAATAATTGTGAATGTTCCATTTTTTAAAAGCATTATTTAAAAAAAAAAAAAAAATTTTTATTATTTATTATAACTTATATGAAAAACAGCATAATGGATTTCATCAATTTCCATTTTTAATTTATTAATTCTATAGACTTTGTTTTTTATTATTTTAGATATTAGTTTATTTTAACTTTTTGCAGATAGAAGAGGTATTGAATGCTATTAACTTGTTTTTGCAAAATATATACTAGTAATTTGTGTTACAATAAAGATAAATATAGAAGCTTTAAAAACATTTTTACTCTCAGACTTTTTCTGCATAAAAATTATATTTTTCATGAAAAACCAGAGCACATGAAAATCAATTTTTGTGTGCATATTTTTTTTAAAAATTTATAAAAAAAAAAAGAAGTCTATGTATCAGTTAAATTAATATATGTATGTAATTTCTTACCATATAGCACAGGGATGGGAACTTGTTTTGGCTCAGGAGCCACATATGTTGGCGGAGGGTCACATCAGGGGCCACTTTGTGGAAGTGAATGTTAGTGGAGGGCCACACCTTTTTTTCATGACACAGTAAACACACTGCTTTATTTCCTGTATTACCAAAGAAATATTTGTTTGTCCATTCTTCATTAAACACATGCCATTCATTACTGATTTTACATTTTTTCAGAAGGTTCATGGTTTCACTAAAATTGGAAATGTATATGTTTGCTAATGCAAAGATAAAATTGAAATTAACCAAATATAACTGGAAAAGCACTGCACATCGTATCTACACTGCACATGTGTATTGATGTGGCCATCCTAGTGGAAAATGCGAGATGGATATTCGATCACAGAATGGGAAGGAAATCTCAGTCGAAGGTGGATTTTTCTGATTGTCTTGGTGGGCCACATAAAAACTCTTAGCGGGCCGCTATTTGCCTACTCTTGATATAACAAATACTTTTGAATTGTCTCTTTTTATATTTACATTATAGAAATATTGCCTGATAAGTTTCACTAATGTTTATTTTTTGTTATTATTATTAATCTATTAATATTTATATGTATCTAATTATAATATTTCATAGACTGACAAAACATATAAATAAGTAAATACATTGTACAGGCTTAACACCTGCATTTATATATGTAATATATGCAGGATTCGAACTCAGACTTTCACACAGTCCACAACTCTCAGTGCCATCTTATATTGCTGACCCACCTGATCACATACATATTGAGAAGATAAATAATCACCAATTTAGCACGAAATACGTATATTGGTGATTATTTATCTTTTCAACATGTATGTGATCAGGTAGGTCAGCAATAAATAAGTAAAAGAAATTTAAATTAATTATTTTTTTAAAAAAAGAAAAGAATAAATTCTAGTTTAAAAAAACTTAGAACAGAGTTCGCATTATGAATTGGAAAAATGACACATGTCTAGGCTTAAATAAACTATAATTTATAGTTTTCTTTAAAAAAATAAAAAAGTATTTAAAAAATAGAAAAAATAAGATGCCATTATAAAACATTGGGTAAAATAATTTTAAAAAATTTATCTTGATTAAATAATGATTTTTTTTTACAATATTTAAATAATTAAATTATTTATAGGTGATTACTAATTAAATATTTTTTTATATGAAATAGAACAAATAAATCGTATATATGTATTATAATTGTATAAAGTGTAAAACATACCTGCTAAAGGCCAAAAAAAATGTTAAGCCATTTTAATGTAAAGTAGCAATGATATAAAATTTAATACAAAAAAATTATCCTGTATAGTAATGATATTTTTACAGGGCTGCTGATAAAACTTTGCACCCAGATGGCTAATACCCTTAGTGACACCTGACAATGAGTATATTGAAGGGCATTACTAGTTTAAAACCTATTGCTGCTAATGTTGACTCCACAACAGTAATATCTTCTACTCATGACATGGATATGCCATTATCATCTGCATACTATTTATTATTACTATTTAGATTGCTTGAACATTTATTAAATTGGGATGGTCACACTATTTACTACCTATAACAGTGCCACCAGCAACCCAGGATCAAGTCTCTATCCATTTAGTGATCATTTCATCAGCCCAGGATCAATCAAAGTCATTCATAGCATTGCATTACTAAATTAAACCTCTGGTAAGGTGGTAAAATGCATAAATGAGGAATGAACAGAGACACATATAAAATTCAATAACAGTTTCATTCCACATAACAACTACCAATGAATTCTATTCCTAAAATAGAAAGGACAACCATCAATAGAGCATGGAAGATTATTTATCTAGGCAATGACCTTTAATAATTCATACCATCTTCTGTTATTAATTTAAATTAACAATATTGCATCAATCTACATGCTTGATTGATGTATGAGTAATGTAATTGAATAAATAATAATGAATAAAAGCTAGATAAAAGATAAATTGTTCTCTGATCAAGTAAATATATAATATTTTTAGAGTAACTAGACCAGTATTACTTTGACTCGACAAACAAATGTTAATTATTAATAAAATTTATCACATGTGGCATGTACACAAACAAAACAAAAAAAAAACAAAAACATTATGTTAGCAAGAAGTATATACAGTATGCATAAAAATTACTTTGATCATTCCTATATTTGTCTAAATATAGCTGTTGATTAAAATTGGGTAATCCTGGAGATTATTGTCATTTCAATTTTAGTTCATTAATTAATTCTGTACTTCTTGAATAAGTTAATCCACTAGTCATTATACTCAGTTGTAGAATGAAATAAATTACTTTATTCCACAAAATAGTTGGTGATATTTATTCACTGAGTGGATAAATGAATAAATTTCTTTATTAGTTCTGATTTTGGTGTCTAATTGGCTGCCATTGGTAGTAGTTTTTTCCTTGTACTTCTTGTTGGGTTGATAGAAAAATATACTTATGGTGGAGTGGCAATGTATTTCCTGTTAATGAACCAGATGAAAAAATATAAGCACAAGTCTTCAAAATATGATGATCTTTTCCTTCATGCTAAGGCTTTTTTTTTCTAATTAAGATCAGATAATATATTAACTTATCCTATATGGACCCATATGCTAGCTGGGAGATGAACCCTGGAGTTTTGCAAGTCATTCTGATTAAGTTCCAACATGTATTTAATAAAAAAATTAGTAAGGTTTTTCTATTTTCATATTTATATCCTTGAGACAATCTTCATCAAGGCAGGTTGCATTGAACAAGATGCTCTAATAACGATTTCCATGGTAAATCGTTTTTATTTTAACCTCTGTGTTAGCAAAACATTTATCTAAATTAACTATCACAGCTACTTTTATGGATTATCACGTGTTTTACTAATAAATATTTGTTCATGTATTATCTCAGCCATTCATCCAAACTTCATCTCCTTTATCTCAGTGGCATATTTTTTGATGAACATTAGTGGTGAATCATAAGATGTAGTAAGAAAGAAAGAAAAGAGATAAAAATAAGAAAAAAAATAATTATTTTTTGTGAATCCAAATTTATTCCAAGACAAACCATTATTTATATAATATTTAAATAACTTGATAACTTTGTTGCTTAATAATTTTGGTTTGTTTGAAAATGTTTTAATTTGTTTTCTTACAATTATAACCTATGTTAATTAATGAATTTTTTTTTTTTCAAATATAGACACAAATATTTGAGAGTATATATCAATACACGGATGTATTCTCATCCTTGGTGTTCGCCTTAAGATGGCGTTGATGCTAATCGAAAACATATACATATAACAATTTCGGGCCGGACCTAAATGATCGATTTGATCTAAAAAGATCTGATTTCTTAGATTTGTAATAAAATATTCTACTAACTAATACTATTATATGATGTTATTTTTTTTCATTTTTGTAAATGTTTATTAATCTTATCTTGTTTTTGAGTTTGTGTGTCTTTAAAGTTAGGGTGTTTTTCTAATTTTTTTTTTTTGACTTTACGTGTGTCTTTTTAAAGTTACGGTCTTTTTCTCTTTTTTTTTTGCAAGAGTAAATCAATACTTTTATTCAAAAGCAAGACGTAATAAGTAAATGTTTATTAATCTTATCTTGTTTTTGAGTTTGTGTGTGTATCTTTAAAGTTACGTGGCTTTTTTGAATTTTTTTTTTTTTGGACTTTAGGTGTGTCTTTTTAAAGTTACAGTATTTTTTTTGCAAGAGTAAATCAATAATTTGATTCCAAAGCAAGACGTAATAAGTCAATGTTTATTAATCTTAGATTGTTTTTGAGTTTGTGTGTGTCTTTAAAGTTACGGGGCTTTTTCTCATTTTTTTTTTGGACTTTATGTGTGTCTTTTTTTTTTAAAGTTACGGTATTTTTGGTCAAGAGTAAATCAATCATTTTATTAAAAAAGCAAGACGTAATTCTAAATCTATCAAAAGTAACATAATTTATATACTACAATTTAGAATTGATACCCGACTACTATTAGTAAGAACCGTCATTAAAAGACTCGATTGAAAAATGATACCCGACTTAATTTCCGTTTTCTTTTCTTTTCTTTTTTTTTTTTTTTGGGGGGGGAGGGGGGGGGCAATAATAAATCAGAAAGTGGGTTGTTTTTGTTAAGTCTGTCTATATAAAAAGGGTACCGTTATTGAAATACTAAATTTAATAATGATAGCCGACTAATTTGCGTTTCTTTTGACAGTAATTAATCAGAAAGTGGGTTTCTTTTTTTTTTTGGTAAATCTTGTGTATATATAAAAACAAACTAACCGTAATTCAAAGACTCCATTGAAAAAAATCAAACCCTGTTGAATTTGCTTTTTTTTTTTTTTAAAGACAGTGATTAATTAGGAACTGGGTTGTTTTTGTTAGCGTGTAGATATAAAAACTAATCTTATTTTGAAATAATAAATGTAACAAAAAAAAAAAATACCCGACTAATTTTATTTTTCGGACAAGTAATTCCTAATAATTAGACAGTGGGTTGTTTTTGTTTGTGCGTATATATTTAGCAAAAGTAACTGGTCACGGACGAATTCTCGCGAAAACGGTACTTTTCGCGTGATTTTTCCTTTCGTACCCTTAAAAGCAATTTTTGAGGGTTACCCCTTCGTAATGGAATCTTCAGGACATTATTACTAAACTTACAACAGTAAAGTAAGTTACAACACATCAAAAAAAATAGACGTCTTATCAAATTTAAAAAAAATTACGACTGCTTCAAAGACACATACTCTCACACGAAACTACAGAGAAAATAGATATTCTACTATTACGAGAAAATGATGAATAAAATCGACTACTACAGCAGCCGATCAAGGCATTTCTTTCTCTTTGCTTTTAGGATAGAAAAAAAGCCATAACCGGCAGCCGTCGGGAACTCTTTCTGTGTTTTATCATAGAAAAAAGTCTCTTTGTGTTGGCTTCTGTCGCCACCGCCTCCTCCGTCCAACATAACGTGAGGACTTTTCTGCGTTTATAACGTAGAAAAATTCCTCTTTGGTTGGGTGAAGGCCGGTGAAACGGTATATTTCTAGGAATTTATCTAGAAGTAGCGACATACTTAAGGCGAACACCAAGGATGAGAAAACAACCCACTTATATAATTATAAGAATAAACTTAACTTTTATTTTCAAGCCTATAATATTTATAAATACCATTATTTCTGAACTATTACATTTTCTGCAATTTGATTGACTTGTAGCTGGTTATATACTGCTAGAGTATATTTTATCCTATCTTCCTACAATTCCACTCTACATATCAATTACCTTTAGTATCAAAAGAATTTTCAAATAAGTTAATTTCAGAATCATAAATCTTTATTAAAAAGATTTTTCAATTAGCCTTCTCACGTTTAATCTTATAACCTGTACTTCTTTTATGAGCACATAACGCAAAATTAAAATATTTCTTCTTTATTTTTAAGATCAAGCTTAAACTATCTTGTTCCAATTACAGGAATGGTATTTTTATCAATTTTCTTTTTTATATTTAAACTTCAGAAATGGTATTTCTAGCAATTCGTTTTTTAAATATTTTTCAATAAATTAATTAGATTGATAACCTTTTTTTATTTTATTATCTAATATATTATGATTCCTCCTTAACATATTATGAAAAGACAATTTAAAAGGCAAAATATATATATATTTTATACTAATATTTTAAAAATTATATTATTTTTATGATTTCTATTAAACAAAATAGCTTTAATCAAATTATAAAACTTTATAGAATTGGCTTTTTGGAAACAAAGCTATATTTATAGAAGCTTAACTTCTTATTTCTATAACAAAAACTCCTTAATGTTTCTAATATTTGAGGGACATGGTGATACCTATTAGATCTAATAATAGGTTTTAAATCTTTAATTTTAACATAATTACATACAAAAAAAATGTTGGTTAAATCTCATCTTTAATATATCCCAAATCTTTAAGTGGTTAAATTCCAATTCCTTCCTAAAATATATTTTATAAATGAATCAAATATAAAAATTTATTTAATAATTTTTCCAATTTATTTTTGAAGATGCACACTTATATATATATTTTTAGAAAATTGAGACATAGTCATATAGTAACTTTACAGTTTCCCCGATGAAATATTGCATTTCATTATTCCTTAACTAACATGTCAGGAATTTTTTAATGGATCTACATAAAGATCTTTATTTTGCAAAGATACACAACTGAAAGTCTGATTTGACAAAGTGTTTGCTTATGTAATGCAAGTCTTATTTATATGCTACTTATAGTTTTTGTGCTTATATGCTACTTAAATAACAATATATAGAAATGTGCATTGATTTTATTGAAATAAATATCTTGAAAGTTAATTAACACAAACCATTATTAAAAAATAAGATTAATAGTAAAAACATTAAAACTTGTTACAGGAAGAATAATTTATAGATATGTTTTACAGTCTAAAAATCCTTTTCAGATTTATATAGTTGAATAGGATATAGATGTTATTAACTGATGTTTTATTGCTCACAGAGACTAAATAACTGAGCAGGGAAATTTTTTTTGCCATTTTATTATACAATTATCATTTCAAATAATTTATTGTCATATAAGTTTTCATGTGATAAATAAACATGAATGGGTCGTTTACTATTGTGGTCCATTTATACATCATTGCCTCTGTCTTCAACACCTCTGGTTTTTTTCATATGCTTAATAATTATTAAATAAATCAACAATTTAGTTTTTTGAAGATAATATATGAGAATACTTATTAATTTTTATATCTGTATTTATGACTAATAAAAATAAATTATGATTTTCATATACTGAAATCTATTAATATCAGCCATGACATTTATTGATAAATGAAATCACAAGTTGCTAAAAGTTTTCAGATTATGAACTTAAGGTATCACTTGGATGTTGATTTTCTATTTGGTCATTTGCAATTGCAGGTCTCATTCAAAATGAAAGAAGATTGTGATGTTCATTTGTAGATTGGCTCGGATCTTCTGAGCCGGAGGCTCATTGTCTAGTGGTAAAATTTGCACCCAAGTATCAACATAGAAATGCTCGGGCACTAGTAGGCAATCTCTATTTTTTAGTCTTCTATAGTTTATTTATACACCATCCATGGTTCTGGACTGTTCTGTCTAAAGACAAGCCTATTTCTCATTAGCCACAAAACATATAGTAGAAATATTGCCATTCTTATAGTGGCATACTTGCCATTCTTTAGAGCTTTGCTTATTGACAAGATAATCTTATCAGAGGTCAAAACTCTTGCCATGATCTCTGCCTGATTCGTGCTAGATGAGAACAATTGAAAAAATATGTTTGATCATTTCATCTTCTAATTTACACAAATTACATGTTGTATTCAATCTGGACAATCCTCTTCTGTTTACCAGAAAATGGTTTGTTGGAAGTAAATTTAGATTATATTTGATTATAAAATCAATGAACCTGGCCTCAAAACCCCATTGTTTTGATTTTATGATTATCATTTTTGTTGTGATCTTGAGTTCAGTTGGAAATCTCATATTTCCAGGATTCACACATTTGTAGATTTTCCAGTAAGAGTTCTTAGCTTCTATGATTCTTTTTGTAATTTTAAAAGACTTGTTTACATGTGCTAACAGTTCTGATTCCCATTTACTCAGCATGGGTGGAGGCATATCAGTAGGTTCCACATCTTTAGACAATTGTTTAGATATCTCTGCATGCATTACTTTAAGCATTATTAATGCCCTTTGTATGTAGAACACACTGACATTATGGAGACCAAGTCCATTCAGATCCCTTGGTCTGCACTGGCCACGCCCATTCAGATTCCTCAGTCTCTGCACTCTAGCTAAGCTGATGGATACCCTATTCCTCTTCCACATTATACTGGTGCAGATCAAGTTGATCACATTTTGAAAGGACTTGGTCAGCTTAAGAATTTGCATATAATAATTGATGCAGAGAATCACCCTCATGTTGATCAGTGTTGCCTTTCCAGGAAGTGATAGGGAGATCATAGATAGAACATTTGTTATTTTCTTGGGTTTTTTAGTATATTTATTTGGAGTGCTCTCCTCATTGCCATTCTGGACAGAGCCATGGGGAAAACCAAGAAAACATTGTGGTTTTCCCATATAACTTGATGGAACCATAGATCCCCCACAGATCTTCCAGACTGCAGATTCATCAGGGTTGATCATTAGTCCATGATTCCTGGTATATCATCTGTCCAATAATTGGTATAGTTATGGTAGACATTTGTGAGAAGGGAGGTAAATGGTGATGTAGTCCACATAGGAAATGTGGTGGACTTCTTCACTCAGTGCCAGGACATACACCCCTGGTAGATGTTTTTCTATCTCCATTACAAGGGGGTTAACATAGACAATGAAGCACAAGATGCTAAGCAGTGACCCCTGGGGTATTGACAGATGAGATTTATCCATGATTATTTTTAACACTTTTTTGTTCCAAACCAAATGTTGGTGATAGACAATCCATGTACTGAGCAAACATTCAATATCAACAGATTTGAATTTACAGAACTAATACTATTAGTTCCAATAAGTTCAATGCATTGAACTCTCTATAAAAAAATTGAACTTTTAATGGTAGATTTGTTACAATGCTATCCAGTAACAAATAATTGGGGTTTTTTTACATCTGGATTCTATGAATTTAAGAAGGGAATTCGGACATTAATGAAATAACTGCTAGTACCATTGTATAATGAGAGTTTTAACAACATGACATTTTCACTGATATAATAAGGAATTCCAAAAATAGGGATATTAAATTTGATTTTACAGCAAAATTGACCACCATGTATACTTCTTTTACTGATTGATTTGCCCTTCCAAAAAACTTATTTGTTAGAAAGAAACTTCACTATGAGTCATTGTATTGAGTTTAAATTTTAATAGCTTCTTTACTATCAATGCAGTTATTCATTCTGGTTTTGAAAGGTTTGTACCATATAAAGTGCTTACATTCCATTTATTTATATTAAAGCAAAAAAGAATTATGATACATTTTTTTTACAACTTTTGCCTGTTGCTTTATAGGTACTATTGACTTTATTAATATTATGTAAATTGCTCTACCAAATAATTAACCATCCATATTTTTAGACCCTTTTCTCTTTTGTACTATCCAGGATGATTTTATAAATAGGGTTGCATAAACATATCTTTGCCAACTGATGATTCCAATGCAAATTCAATTCCAAACCAATTTTGTACTTTCATGAATAAGGATTACAATAAGGACTGCCGTGTAATTAAGCCTATATCTGTCAATGCTTTCTTAATTCTCAAGGGTTTGAGCTAAAAAAAATGAAAGGTGGTTTGCATGCAGTTAAAGAATGAAAATGTAATTGTGTAATCATAGAATTTCTTGTCACAATTAGATAGAGTGATGATCAATGGCATGAGAGGATCATGATGATTGAGTTTTTGAAAAGGGTTTTTAGCCTTTGATAAACAAGTCAGCTGGATACATACTTTGTGATGTATATTTATGTATTATTCACAATTGACCTTCATATCTCAAGATTTCTCAACTGTTTATCACCTATAGAGATGATGGGAGTCTGAGCACAATACTTGATGCATATATAGCAATTAAATAATTAATATAAGAAATTAAAGTGGAATTTCTGAATAGCTTTTTTTTATTGTCATATTTACATTTTGATATTTTTATTTTGTTTTCTACTTGGAAAGACTTTTCTTTTTTGTGATGATTATGTTCTAATGATTGTTAAAAGTTCTAATATTTTTTTGATTTAAACTCATAAACATGTAAGCTAACTTTATCTAGAAATTTAGTTCTGGGAATGTTATAAATAAATTTTATGCTAAAAAATAATAAGAAAAGTAACAAATAAGACCTTGCAAATGGAAATTCATCTAGAAATTATTCTCTTTTTCATTTTTTAATAATCATTTAAATTTTTGGTTTATATTTTTAGTAATAATAATATTTAAATACAATTATACTATACTGAATTTAATGTAATTAGAAGGGATTTTAACTCAGACTTTCAAACTCCCTACAACTATTCACACCATCTTATACTTGTATTTAAATATTACATATTTAGCCTGTATTCTTCCCATCCCTCTTCTATGTATTTAAGTGGACATATTAAGATCCTATAAGTGAGGGATCAGAGTGTCTTAAAGTCAACATGGGTATGACATGATTGGCATCAGCAAGAGCTTTAAGCATTCCATCATCAGATTTTCAATGATATGGATGGCTGAAAAGTTGGAGTGTGGAGAAGATTGAAGCCTGTCCATTAAATATTGAATATTTGCTATCTTAATATAAACTGAGCACTGATTATATATGTGTGTGGGGGGGGTGATAAGACCAGCTGATAAGAGCTGATTTAGCACAAAATACATATATTGTAGGTCATTTATCTTTTCACATGTATTCGCTCATGTGTATTGGTTGCATAAGATGGAGTGAATAGTTGTAGGAATCTTGAAAGCCTAAGTTCAAATCCCTTCTAATTAGTAATAATAAGTAAGAAAGAAAAAAAGTAGCCTGTCAACACTTGGATATTGAACATCACACATCACCATCTTTTGGATATTAATTAGGAAAGTAAAATTTTTCACTTTCGTCCAATCGCAGAATCTACCCCAGTTCTCTATATGCAACTAATACTTTGTCTATTGCTTTTTACTCTTTAATGATTCATTTTTAAAAATAATAATATAGAAAAAAAATATGAATAGTGTCTGTCAGAGTGACTCTTATCATTCTATTTGTATATTTATATAATATCAAATCATCTTAAATGTTAAGAAATTTTCAGCTATGTTTTCTGCCAATAAAGGTATTAGAGTCCACATCTCAAAAAAGCTAGTTCAAAAAAGATACCATTTTGAACTATGCAATGCAAAGATATTAAACATTGAAATACAGACTTATTCAAACAAAGAGCATAAAATTTAAATAAGTAACGATCGTTAAACCGCTCCTAAACAAAAATGTTTACTATAGCAGTCTGCACTGGAATTATTTTATATGTATTTATGTGTTTTTCAATATATATATTTCTCTCTCTCTTGAATAGACTAGTATATTTTTAATTTAATTAGTAAATATCATAGTGTTGACATATGGAGAGAGAAAATAAAAACTGCTTTAACCTCCAGGGTACCTGATAATGTCGCTGTTCCTGACTAAAATCCTGTAAATTCATGAGATAGTTGTTGTTCTTTATGCATTGACATAAATACCTAACGATTTATTCATCATGATGCTTGTGTATGATTTGATTAATAAACTTCATTAGTAAATATTATTATTGACAATAACAGTAATCGTAATATATGTGTCCAAGTAGAAAACTTACTCGTACTCTCTCCAAGCTGTCTGAAGAGCCATATCTAAATCAATGCCTATATCATGCTATTTACTATAAAAATTGTAAGATATTAACATGTATTGTATATATAAAGGATAATAAAAATATATTTTAAGGTTTCTTTGAAATATTGTTTTGGATAATTTTTAAGATTATTTCAAGTATATAATATATAAAGCAATTAAAAAAAGATTGTCATTTAATTAAGCAAGCAGCTATTGTTTTTAAACGTAAATAATTTATTCTATTTGATAAAGTTAAATATTGTTTTAAGTAATTTATACATCACTGTAGAAATGTGATCTTGTTTTTAATTACTGTAAGTCAACATTTTTTTGAATAGAAATAATGCAAAGCTACCACTGGCATTTTTTATATTATTATTGCTTAAATTGATCAAAATACATTAAAACAAAAATCTATAGCCTATGTGCGTATGTATATATAAATGATCGGAAGATAATAGATAAATAAAGGAGAGGAATTTTTCTTCCAACCCAATACTTTAGAAAAGTTTTTATTTATTATAAATGGACATGTTTTCAATGTTAAAAAATAGGAGTCTACCTTTCATGTTTATTTTTTTAATTTCTTATATAAATATTTCAGTTATCATTTCAGTATCTCAGTTAATAAATGGAAGTTAATATCTTTAAAATCAGACCAATACCCACGTCCTTTTAAAAGTTTGTTTCTCACGTGTTAATTACATATATTTAAAACTTACTTTATCATATATGAGAAAGTTTATCAAATTCAGCAGTATTTTTTTGCTATACTCGTGGCATTTTAAAATGTATTTTTTCACATGTTTAACATATTTAAACTGACATTTTTAAAAAATTATCAATTTCATAATAAAACTTCGTCACATTCAATACTATTTAAATTTTATTTTAACATGTGTTAAATATATATTTAACCTAAAAATATTTATTTATTTGTATAGTGCTATTTTTTAATCTGTAACAACCATTAGGAATCACTCTATTACACAAGAGCTGTACAGATTTAAACATAGCAAATGGAATTAAAAGTGATTAATTAATATCTTACACATTCACATTTCCAAATGCTTAATATTTGCCTATATATGTACATTTAGATTAAAAAGGTAGAGTGGGTTCATTTTATCTTTTCAAAAGGCTTTATTTTATATTTGGGAAGGAGAGTATTCCTTTAAAGTATTTAAATCTATACAGTATATGTAGTGGAGTGATTCTTAATGATTGTTAAACTAAAATTTTAAAAATTTATCAAATTCATTATTTAAATAATATATATTAAGGCTATAACCTTAAGACTATGTGATGTGATGCACTGTGACTTCTCCTTAAACGGAGTCAGTAATCTCTCAGCAGCTATGCCCAGAGAAACCTGTTAGCCATTTAACCTTCCCTTTCCATTCTCCACCTTAAGTTTTCCCATAATTTGCTCCATCCCATGCACCTAGATGCGACAGTAGGGACCTCTACAAATCTTAACACAAGATTAACGACTTTAAAAGACAAGAATCTTAAGACTATGTGCCTACATGCGACAGTAGTGACCTCTACAAATCTTAACACAATTATTAAAAACTTTAAAAGACAAGAGCTCTTGTCTTTTAAAGTCATTAATCTTCTGTTAAGATTTGTAGAGGTCCCTACTGTCACATCTAGGTGCATAGTCTTAACAAATTATTAATTACAAATTCATTATTATAATTGATGTAAATTATTTTTCTAATGAGAAATTAAATAGAAGGTAAAATCACAATCTGTCATGAGTGTAATTATCACAAATATTAACAGATTTTGAATATGATTCATATTTGAACAAAATCAATATCAAGATAACTGTTACACTTTTAAAAACTGCAATAAAGATAAAAAGCAGTAATTGAGCAGTAAAATTTTCTACTGAGATGACAATTTATGAAGGCAAAAAGAATAAAATATATAAAAATGATGCTTTAAGAAGGATTGAATATCTCAAATTTTGTAAAATGGTGTGAAAATGAATTGATAATGATAAAATAAATTATAATTGTGAATTAGCAAAATAAGCCATAGAATAGAATAAATATCTCAAGAATGTAAAACATCATCTTGGTATTTGTAGGAAACTTATTTCTGCAATAAGAAAAAAAGGAAACAATAAAAAGAGAGATATTATGAAATGTATAGAAGAGTTCTATCAAGAATTTTTACAACTACTATATCTTCTGAATTGCCCAGGATTTTAAATGAAGAAGTGAGACATATAATTAAATTTATGAAGAAGCAAAAAGCTCCAGATAATGATGGAATTATAATTGATATCTTAAAAGAAGTAGATGAAGAAAGAGAAAATTTTTTGGGAAAGTTATATACTAAATGGCTAAATGATAAAGATATACCAGATGATAGGAAGAATGGAATATTAATACTTTAAAAAGGTGATAAAGAAAATATTTGAAATTACAGACCTATCAGTCTTTAATAAGTTCTATACAAAATGTTTACCAAAATAATTACAACTTGTTTATAGAAAACTTTGGATTTTAACCAACCAAAAGAATCTGGATTTAAAAGTGGTTTTAGTACAATGGATCACATCCAAATATTGAGAGAATTTATAAAAAGGACCCATGAGTATGATTTGCCATTATACTTTGGATTATGAAAAGGCATTTGATTCTTTAAGCATTGTTTCAGTGATTAAAACATTGGATCATCAAGATATAGATCCAGGATATATGTTATATTCTGAAGAATGTTTATAAAAATGCAACAGCAACAATTACATTACATAATAATATTAAAAAGATTAACAGTGAGTATGGTTTTACTGCTGTTTTACAAGAAGTATTTTGTGGATTAAAATGAGAAGTTTAAGCGAGTAAAAGTAAATGATTATTTAAGTTATTTAGATTTTGCAGATGATGGAGTTGTTTATGCAAATAATGCTTTAGAGCTTCAGAAAATATTGCAAGAGTTGTCAGATGAAAGTAAGCAAGTAGGCTTAAAGGTAAATGTTAAGAAGACTAAAATAAGGAGATTTTCTCAAAAGAATAAAATAAAGTTTGATAATGATGAATTAGAAGAAGTTAACAACTATACATATCTTGATCAGATTACTATTACAGATGGAAACATAATGGATGAAATTAATCATAGAATTAAACTTGGTTGGATTGCTTTTGTTAGAAACAACTTAATATTAAAAGGAAATATGTCTATGTACTTGAAAAGGAATATTTTTAATAAATGCATTTTATCAGTTCTTGCTTATGGATCTAAGATTTGGACACTTAACAGAAGAGCAATACAGAGATTTTGGACAACTCAAACACATTTTATTATATGAGAAAGATTTTTCTTTTATATTTAATACAATGCCTTAAGATTAATATTAGTAAGACTTTTTGTGAATTCATAATTACATTTTAAAATAATATTTGTTAAATTAAGTATTTTGTTTATTTTATGATTTTATGGCAATTGCAAATATATAAGCAACAATTTCGTTAATATATTTATTTTATTATTAGTGTCAACAAAGTACATTATTTTATCAAATTTAGTTATTTTGCTCTTTGAACTCATTCTAAAGATACACCATTAATATACCTGATGTCATGCAATTACCTGGTGAACATGCTGGTGTAATGGAAGTATATTAAGATTTCCGAAATAAAAATTCACTCAAAAGTAGTTTTTCTGTAAAGGAAATGACACCTAAGGTTAATTTAATTGAACCTAAATAAAAGTATACAAAAAAAATTGTTATTGAAGTTATTAGGCTGAATTTAACTTTCAGAATGCTAATATCATTTCAATTATGATTGCTACAGTATTTGTTATATGTGCTTTAATCATTATATTTTGATATTGCAACCATTGTGATTCTTATCATAAATATATATAATCAATAGATTGAATTCACCCCCTTAGTTAAATTATGTAAATAAACTAAGCATATATAAGAACAAATGCTAAAAGACGGGTGATATTACCAAGCAGTTAATATTATATAACACATCGAGATTAATACTACAACACTGGTCTATTAAGTAAATGAAATACCCTCAATCCAAAGCACAAAAACTTTTTAGAGAAAAGATCAGATTGACTTTTCGCTTTACCTCAATTTATATATAGAAACTAATCTTAAGTACTTTGGAGAGAAAGCATAAAGATTTTCAATCAATCATTTCAAACTGTTCTATATTATTTTAATTGACATTCATAATTTTTTTTTCAATTTAATAACTCAAATAAAATATGGAAATATAAACTTATCTGCAGTTAATATTATGTAATATATAAAGATTAATAATCTAATACTCGTTTATTAAATAAATGAAATACTCTCAATCCAAAGCTCAAGAAAAGATCAGACGATCTTTTCTATAAAAAAGTTTTATCTTGTTGTTTGGATTGAGAGTATTTCATTTACTTAATAGACCAATGTTGGTGAATTAATCTGGATATATTATATATTTATAAATAAAGTCTTTTGTATTAAATCGTATTATTTTGTTTTTAAATTCCCGACTATTTCGACAAAATGTCATTCATCATTGTCAAGGTTATTTATAAATGATATTTTTTTGAAACATTGGAAACTTAATAAACAAAATGATACATGGTTTAATACAAAAAAGACTTTATTTATATTATATAATGATGAAAATATAAAATAAATATAAGATCTACTTAGAAAAAAAGAAAGTATCTTTAACATTGCATTTAAATTAAACAAGCGGTGAAGAAATTGGAGTATATATCAGTATGATAGCATTCTTAAGAATGTAGTGAAGAAGAAACTCGTGATAAAAATATTTACTTTTAAAAGTAGAGGGTGATGAACGTTAATTCACAAAAGATTAAAAATCAGAAACAGAATAATGATGTGAAAAGGAATGAGTTAATTACTCAACATCCTATCATGGTCACCTTCTAACAATTGGAATGAAGTGGTCCACATCAGATAAGAGACACAATAGAAAACCAAATTTGAACATTGTACAAGTTAAAAAGTTTTAATAAAGAAAATCATATGACTAGACACTCAAAAGATTATGTGAGATTTGAATACCAGAAGTGAAATGATAGATTGAGTTTTAATGTAAAAATGTTTAACTATTGAATCCTTCATTGCAGCAATGACAGAGCTAAGCTTTGATTCTGTACTCTTTGATTCTTTAGTCTATCTCTCTACCAGTGCAGTGAATCACACAAGAATAAGAAGCTGTGAATGCACTAAGTAAAAAGTGCTAAATGTCTAAAACAACTTTGAGAATAATGGCGAGATATTTGCGCCAAATTTAGATGATATTTACAATTCTGCTTTTATGTGGAGATTAATATAAATAATTAATAAGCATTTAAAAATATATTAGACATACGTAAATACACTTATACCCATACACATTTGTTAATAAAACCGCATTGTCTGAACATATAATTTTATCGTTATAAGTTATGAAAATGGATTCAAACTTAGGTACATTTAGTATAATTCTACTCTTATGATTTAAACTTTTTTATTCAAGTAAAATTTAAACTGGCAAGTTTAATAATAATGCAGGTATTTAAAGAAATCAATTAATTAATCTTAAAGCAAATATTAGCCTTTCTCTAATTCTTAAGTCTTTTGCGAATTACCATAATATATATAAACATGGACTTACCACATTCATAATCATTTCCCAGGAGAAGTTTATAATTCATATCTCATTTTCCTTCTTTCTAAAATGTCATACATCCAAGCCTGATAAGTGGTAGGGAAAAGTGATATTACTTCATCTATTATATGATAAACCTCTTTTTTATCATAACGTTGAGGAACAGATGTCCCTAAATAACATAAGCATGCGATTAAAATAGCAGCATATAAAATCTTTGCCATTGATGATTTGAGTATTATGTGCGCAGAAAATATGTTTATAAGGTTACAGGATGCAGTATTTCTACTTTTTGAGCGGAAGTAATTATTCTTAAATCTGTTAAGTAGATAAGAATTCGATTTTTTTCCCCATTAAGCAAATGATGCTTTTTATCTTACTTTCATTTATACTGCCAAAACTCTTCAACTTAACTGTATTATTTCTGACTCAATAAACTTAGATAGACTACTCATCAACATGTATAAGCCAGCTCAGTGTCACAGTTTACTTGCCTTTTATCTCTCAAAATCAAAAAACATAACTAGTTTTTTTCTCAGTTGTTTGATAGTTCTTAAATAAAACAGATGAATTTTATTGAAGACAATCAGAATGTAGGTAGTGTGTGGATGAGTTTTTTTTAAAAAAATTTTTTATTGAGAGGCAAATTCGAATTGGTATTTTAAGTTTTTTATTATACATATATTACACACAAGCATAGGATACTTTCCAATAACAATAATTCAGTTCATTTACAATACATAGATAGTTCTATATGAATTAACAAGAACACTTTTTTCTAACCTGCAAAATGATTCTTGAGCTTGCAGATAGCCATATTCACAGATCGAAAGGGACTAATAGACTTCATTTTTTTTAAAGAACAAAAGGAATAGACCACAGAAGAGATTATGCTAATTCAACTATTATTTTCATCAGTATGCGTATTTACATTATCCAATGATAGTTTTTTTCTGTTCATTGAATCCAAATGATGAATTCATTTGTTTAAGGGTGAACAGAAATGAATCACATTTATAATAATAATGGACTGGATTAAATTATGACCCTTATTTCCAGGAGGCCGTAAAGTCATCAGTCAAGATAGCAGTTGGCAGGCAAGGGTGCTAAAAATACCCTGATTATGGACTCGGGCTATTATTCAATTTCAAATTTCTGATTAGATACTTACAACTATAGATTACTTGCAAGTGAAGGAAGAATACGAAATCGAAGGAACTATCTTATATTAAATTGGACATTATTGAATTTTGTGAGAGTAGAAAAAAAGGTAAAGAAACAAATGAATTAAAAAAGTGATCATTGAAAGCATGTATAAGTTAGATTATTTGTAAATAAAAAGTAAAAAAAAACATGGAGGTTAATAATATATCAGATATAGTAGCTAGACTAGTTATTCAACTTCATGAAGCATAATGCAACTAATATAGATTTATGGCCGGACAAGTTTTTATTGTGATAAAGAAGTAAAGAATTTTTATATGGGTAAAAAAGATGCTTTTAAATATCAGATTGACAATTTTAATACTATAATTAATAAACAAGTGAAAGATAAAAGAACTATGGGACAAATGTGATATAGTAAGAGAAATGCAAGAGGACAGAAATCTATGAAATTCACAGAAAAAAAAGTGTATTTTTGAATTATTTCTCAATAAAATTCCTAATGGAAATGGACATAGAAAATATCAAAATGAAGATGCAACTACCAGAAGATATGTATTTTAATATTGTAATGTTCTTAGTAGATGTATCACAATAAATGATCATCAATTAGTAAGATGTAACATTTGTCTTAATGTCAAATGAAAAAGAAATAAATAGTATTAATAGTTGATATCCCTAATCTTCAGAAATATTTCAATAAATTTAAATTAGATCTTGCAAATTGGCTTAAAGTATTAACTGATTTTGAAGATGTTAGGAACATGTAAGAAAGATAAATAGTTCAAAAAAGCAGTAAATTACCAGTACATTTTTTTAGAGACAAGACAATATATATAAAGAAGGAATAAACATTTTAAAAAGTGATCCATTAAGAAAATTGAATATCTATACTTTTGTAGAATGAAATGAAAAAGAGTTATTAATGGGATAAAAATATATAATTGTGAATTAGCAAGAAAAACTATAAAAATATAAACAGTATCTTAGTATTAGATTAGGTTGTTTAGTAATCTGGAAACATATAGAATTATTACTGAAAAGAAGATGACATCATCAAATGTGTAGAAAAGTACTATATAGTAATAAAGAACAAGAAAGTACAGTATTCCTCACAATTGCTAAATTTTCTGAATTGGTATTTTAAAAGAAAAGGTGAAACATACAATTAATTGTATGAAGAAGGGAAAAGATCTGAGAAATAATGGAATTATTATTATTTTTAAAGATGAAAAAAATGTTGGCAATGTTATATATCAAATGTCTAATTATAAAGATGCTCCAGATGATTGGAAAAATGCAATTGTAAACTGAGATTTAAGAAAGGTGATTAAAAAAATTAAAACTACAGACCTTTATTTTTCTATTAGTTCCATATAAAATCTTTACTAAGATAATTACCAACTGATCTACAGCAAACTTTGGATTTTAACGGATCAAAAGTACAATCTGTATATAAAAATGGTTTTAGCACAGTGGATTACATCTAAGTACTGAGAGAAGTTATAGAAAAAACTAATGAATATTATTGCCATTATGATTTGGATTTATAGATTATAAAAAGACTTATTTTTATAAGCATATCTATAGTGATTAAAGCTTTGAATCATGGAGATATAGACCTAAGATATTGTCATATGCTGAACTAAATTTATCAAAATGCAATTGCAATGATTGTATTGTATAGGGATTCTAAAAATATTAACAAAGAGAAGGATGTATAGCAACTGATTCCATACTTTCAAAACATTTTGCAGCAGTTTTGAATAAATTTTTTGTACCTTAAGATGGGGTAGTAAGGGAGTAAAACTAATGAAAATTACTTAAGTCATCTAGAATTATCAGATGTTGTGGGTGTGTTTAAAAATAAAACTTCAGACCTTTAGGAAATGTTGCAAGAGTTATCATATAAAAGTAATAAAATAGAATTAATAATTTTCAACAGATTTTTCTCAAAAGAGAATAAAAATTGATAATGATGAATTACAAGAAGTTAATAGCTACAAATATTTGAGTCAGATTATTAATACAGATCGAACACAATGGATGAAATTAATCATAAGATTAAACATGGGTAGAAGACATTGGATAGAAATAACTTAATAAAAAGAAATATATGAAGTGATTGAAAGGGAAAGATTTTAATAGATGTGTTTTATAATTTCTTACTTATGGATCTGATACTTGGACATTCAGCAAAATAACAATGTAGAAACTCCAGACCATTCAATGAAATATGAAGAGATGTGTGTTAAAAATAATAAGAGATTGATAACAAAATAATTAAAACATAAACCAAACAAATATTACTGATGATATCAATGAAAGATTTAAGAGACTGAAATGGAATTGGGCTGGATATTTTGCTGGAAGAGATGATAATAAATGGATAAGTAAAGTGTTAAATCAGAGCTCTAAAAATTGTTAAAGACCTAGAAATATACCATGTGTGAGATGGATAAATGAATATATGTATAGAAAACTTGAATTTTCCTCATGCAGTATATCGATAATCATTAAAAATGATGATGATGACAGTAGAGTTGTATTGCTCATTTTTTATATGAAAAAAATGTATAATATGGTATTTGCATGTATTTACAATAATTTTTTTTCATAATGACATATTGACAATATTTGGATTCCTGCAAACTTAATCAGAGATAGCATTATATTGTAAAATTATTTAGCATTAATAGCAGTAACATATAAAGAACATATTTTTATATATGTATTTGCCATATAACTATAACTTTTTTATTGCATTGCCAAATCCATATAATATAATATTAAATCATTTATGCTCTTTATTACTGTTTCATAATGCTTTATTGCTGGGACAATCAAAACTATCAAAGAGGGTTTTCTTTGATAGTTTTGATTGTCCCAGCAATCTTCTTCAGAACTACAACATAATACAAATATATGAATATAAATATACATGAACTAACAAAGAGGGTTATAAATAAAGCATTGTGAAACAGTAATAAAGATCATAGATGACTTAATATTATATTATTTGCCTAAACAATAAAAAATTGGTTTCTTATCTATTTATTAGCCTTATGTATGCATAGTCAAAATAAGAGTCATAGATCACATGACCCTATACTTAGATCTGAAAGTGTGAATCTTAAATATCTTCACACTCAACTCACTGAGTTCAAATTACAAACATACAGCATGAAATCTTTTGATTTACTACACAGTAGTTTTTCAATGTTATAACTTGCAGCAATATACTTAAATAATATTTATTTTATAAAGCGCAGACGGTATTGAAATTAAACTGAGAGACTGCAACCTCTCAAGTGCTTATGACTATCAACAGCTAATCATATCATAAACACTGAGACAGAGAATTTAAAGAATTTAAGATTCACACTTTCAGATCTAAGTACTTTGGACTGGCTTGGATATATAGAAAGACAAGTAAAGAAGAGGTTGGAACCATCCTTTTCTTGTTAAATTCTCTGACTCAATGTTTACAATCTGATTGGCTGTTGATAGTCATAAGCACTTGAGAGGTTGCAGTATCTCAGTTTAATTTCAATACTGTCTGTGCTTTATAAAATAAATATTATTTACATATATTGCTGCAAGTTTTAACATCGAAAAACTACTGCGTAGTAAATTGAAAGATTTCACACTGTATATTTGTAATTTGAACTCAGTGAGTTGAGTGTGAAGATATTTAAGATTCATGCTTTCAGATCTAAGTACTTTGGACTGGCTTGGATATATAGAAAGACAAGTAAAGAAGAGGGTGGAATCATCTTTTTCTTGTTAAATTCTGTCTGTGTTTACGATCTGATTGGCTGTTGATAGTCATAAGCGCTTGAGAGGTTGCAGTCTCTCAGTTTAATTTCAATACCGTCTGCACTTTATAAAATAGATAAATGCTTATCCAGAGCCAGCACTTAAAATATCTCTGTCAGGAACCCCTCCCCAAACCCTTGACCATGTTTTTATGCTTTGGCACTCCTCAGAGAGGTGTCAGGGTAGGTTCAGACACTAGATCTAAAAATACCAACCCAAAGCCAAGCACTTATCTAAAAGTTATCTATTGAGTGAAAAATCTGAAATTTTCAGACATTTATCATAAAGCTTGTAGAGGAATTGGCAATCCTCATTGTTCATACTTGCAAGCTTAAGAGATAGGGTCATGTGATCTATGGCTCTTATTTTGACTATTTATAGTCTCTGCCATAAGTCTTATGCAATTTTATATTGCTAAGACTACTAATATATGGTATCACTGAAGATCTATCAGCCCCATATAACTATTTGAGTTGGATAGCAGGGTTTGAAGACATATAGATGTCTGAAAATTTCAGATTTTCCACTCAATAAATAACTTTTAGATAAGTGCTTGGCTTTGGGTTGGTATTTTTAGATCTAGTGTCTGAACCTACTCTGACACTTTTCTGAGAAGTGCCAAAGCACGAAACCATGGTCAGGGGTTTGGGGAGGGTTTCCTGACAGAGATATTTTAAGTGCTGGCTCTGGCTAAGCATTTATCATAAAGCTTGTAGAGTAATTGGCAATCCTCATTGTTTTGTATGCATTTTAGCAGATTAATATATATATTGAATTGTTATATATATATATATATATAACAATTGTTCAAAATATATATTTATAAATATATAATTCTAGTTAACAATGATTTTGTCCAAGGATTTTAATAATATTTAAGTATATTTTTTGGGACTTAAGGATAAGTCTTTTCTTTCAATATAAGTTTTCTTGGTACGCCATGTTTATATTTTTGTTATTTAGCATAGTAGTATAAAATGTCAATGATGTATTAATACTAAGCAACAAATTTTTTATTAAATTTAATTCAACTTGCACTTGTAAATTAACTTGATTAAATGAAAAATCAATTTTGAATTATGGGGGTATTAACTTGATTAAATGAAAAATCAATTTTGAATTATGGGGGTATTGTGTAATACTATTAAAAGTAATTTTTAACAATAATGATTTGATACATGTTTTTAAAATATATAAAAAAAAATGGAATATCTATAGCTAACACTTTCAAAAATGCTGGTTTCAGATACCAATAGAAACAATTCTTCTTGATCATTGTCATTTAAATTATCTATTTATAAATAACTACAGAGTATGTATTTTTTCTATACTCACACTTGAAAATGAAATTGATAATTAATACGATATATATATACTGTATTTAACTTTGTTATCTCTTTAGATTGAATAAATAATAGAAACAACTATTCTCTATCATTACATTTTTGATGTTATATGGTGCTAATAGAACTTTAAGAAAGTGGCTTGTATTATATGACATGAAATTGATAATTTTATAAGGTTATGAAAAGGTTGGATCTATACCTAACCTAGCTGGAATAACAAAATCTATAACTACTAAGCTCTTTTATGTTTAAATATTAACAATGATAAAAATATATTTTTTTATTAAAAATAGATGAAAGAAAACTGTTACAATTCTCTGTAATCAGATATTAAGATGAGAAATTAATGATTAGGGAGAATCGTTATAGACATTAAAGAAGGTTGTATACAAAAAAAAAAACTATGGTGAACAAATCACTATAGATGTCACATAAGCAAACATCTCATTGTTCACCATTTGGGGTAAAGATGCTATTTCAACACCAGTGGTTTTTATTTGTTGCTATACCACAAAAGTAGTGATACCATGAGTATAAAAACTAAACAATGAATGATTTGAAGAATATGATATAGTCAGGAGAATCATTGTCTATATTTAATGAAAGGGTTTTTAACTTTTTTTACAGTATAACCACAAAGTTAAAATGGTAAAGTAAACATTGTTAGCAATATGATAAGTAATGATAATTTATCACCAATGACAAGCATATGTTATTGCTTTATTATAATATTCTGTTACCTAATCTATATATATATACATTCATGTCATTTATTGCAAGGGTGTATATCTGGTGATTGTCAAAACGTATTAATAAATATCTTTAGTTCAATTGTGAAAGTCTGTTATTAGAATTGTCATGATATGGGAAGATACGTATATTGTCCTTCTCTTGGTTTAATGCTTACTTTGCATGGATGCATCACAGTTGAAGATTAATTGAATGTTTTGCCTGACTAAGTTTATGCACAGTATAAACATTGTTGTCAGACAATCTGAAGATTAATTGAATGTTTTGCATTTTCAAATTTATTCATAGTATAAACATTGTTTCCAGGCAATAGTTTTATTTTGCAAGAATATAACATTCCAATTCATATTTCTGTATTTTAATACTAGCTTGAACAAAATTATTATGCTGTTGGGCAAATCTTATGGGTTTTCACAGGTATACCATTCTTGACTAACTGAAAAGTCAACATCTTCCAATGACATCTTCAGAAAGCTTGAGGATTTCCGGTATGAGGAATAATGATGCAAACTGGTGGCCTATATTATTAAGTATCTGTAATTTTATTTATTTCCAAAAATATTAAATAAAATATATATAGTATTCATAATATCATACATTGAATGTATCCACAATACATTGTATGTGCCTGTGTTTAAAATGCACATAATAATGTGTAATTCACTCTTAGACATGAATTTTAATATCAGTGAAATAAATTGGAATGAAATATCATTACTATAAAGAAACTACAATATTAAAACAGGCAAAACTATTCAAACAGCAGTGCCACTCAATGGCAGCCAGAGTAATCAATGGATGCCAGAAGGTTTGTGCATAAAATCCCCATCTAGTGCCTACTCATTCAATATTCCCAGACTAGAAGAGTTTTCAGTATAATCAATGCAACTTGCACAAAGTGATTTACATCAATGTTGTAAAGCAAAAAACTTGAAACTTGTCAATTAAACTAATTTTCTATCTGTATACTAATGAATGATGAACATGTGTAAGAGATTGTGATCTGGGCCAACTATGCTGGTTCAGTACAAAATATGCACCTTGGGGATCATTGATCTTTTTCACAGTCTTTGATCATGTGTTTCAGTAGTATGTGATGTAATAGAAATTTGAATATATTCAAATCCATATTTTATGAAGATAAATTTAAGTACCTCCAAAAATAATATGTATATGAAGTTAAATTGTAATGTGTATAATATGGATTGTTTGAAAAAGTATATGTTTTTAATATATCTGTAGTGTGAGAGGTTAGTCGGTTTCTGGGCTGCTGGATGTGTGTTAAAAATAAAAAACTTGCAAGTGCAAGGAGGTTTAGTAGCTAAGAAAACTAAGATGGTCACATGACTGAGTGGCATAGGGAGTTTTGCCTGTTTTAATAAGTTATAAGCAAACATAAGAAATGGTGGTCATGTGATGGTCACAGGAAATTATTATTTTTTATTATTTTAAAGTGAACAATATTAATCTTATTACCCCTTTATTGTGGTATTACTACTATGAAAATAAAAAATAAAAATAAAACAAAGTTTTATTTTAAAGCTATTTTATTGATATTATTACAAATAGCAAGAGAAAAAGTAAAATGTAAAACAAACTTATATTTGTTTATCGTTTTGTATCAAACAAATTCCATGCTATTAAAATGCTTATTTTACCAGCATGAACTTGTTGATGAAGAATTTATAGATAGTAAAGATGTAATGAGGCTGAAAGAAAGTAAGCTGAAGATTAAATGCATCCATTCCTGTAAGTAACTTCGAATATTTCCCCAAAACTATAGTATCTACAAAAAAAAAAAAAAGTATATAAATAAATATGTCCCATTTTGACTAAGGCAAATAAATATTATAAAATAAATTAACTATTTCATTAAATGATTTTTCTCAGTTTTATATGAATAAAATTAAAAATGAAAATAATTGGACTTATTCCTTGAAAGTTCCTAGTAAGTCTGAGTGCTGGAAAAGACCATAGAGTCATTATCCATAGATCTGGAATAAGCTTCTGTGGATTTTTAATTCCAAGAGTCTACCATTTTTCCACTGTAACAATCATCCGAAGCAACAATGTAAAATGTATATTACTATTAAAACAGTATTCATTTCATATAACTATATTAAAATTATTTGGATAAATATTTCTTCATTTTAAATATTTGGGAGAGGGGAATGAATACAATATTATGTTCTACAAATTTTATATGCTATAGAACATAATACATGACAAACAAATAAAGAATGGAATCTATGTGTGAGTCATAATTTAGTAGGAACTGAAGAACATTTATTGACACTTAGGGTAGCCACCATACTACTTTTGAAAATACCAACCAATAAATGGAACAGGTAGTGGGAGTATGTTTGTTTGTTTTCAAATGAAATTAAAGACAAGTAATATGTGTTATGTAAACAAAATATAAATATATATATGTTTTAGAAATGGTACTGCATCACATGGCCATCATTTGTCATGCTTACACAATCTGTTAACACAGTAGCAACCTTCTCCATACAATATTGTCATCTAAAGCAAGCCATAGTATGCTAGCCTGGTGATATTGGATGAGTAGGCACTAGAAAGGGAATTTGATGTGACAACCTTTTACCATGTATTGATTACTATGGCTTGAACTAAGTGGCAATATTGTATGGAGAAATTTGCTACTGCGTTAAATGATACCACAATTAATAATTAGCTTAAAAAATTAATAATTTAATTAAACAAAAACAAAACTATGAATTAGTTGTGCAAATCCAAATTTACTTGTACAAATTAATTTTAAAAAAAACAACAGCAAAATAAAAGTTACAAATAAGCAAAAAAGAATTACAAATTTTATTGTATAAAGTAATTAAACAAACAAGAAAAAAATATGAAATGAGTTATACAAAGTAACTTTTTTTTTTTAAAAAAAAAAAAAAGTTGTGGCAGAATTTATCACCACTATTTTTTAGTAAAGTCAAACATCTGCTAGATTTTTTTTTATTATTATAATTTGACACTTCTTTCAGGTCAAATATCCTTAGATTTTTTGCATACGTATGCAGATGATGATTACTGAAATTTGAGACATAAACATTTTTTGTAAAATTAAAGTGGAAGAGAAAAAAAAAAATATTTCTTGACCAAAATGTGGTTTCGATTGAAATAATACTAAATTGGAGAGGTGGCATTTAAAACGACAATGGGTTTTTCTTGGCTATAAAGGAACATGAAGAAAAATAGTTAATGGAATATAGGTGTACCTTTTTTGCAGATAAACGAAGCTAAAACAATCACTTTCTATGTGTTTTCTAAAAATAGTACTACAACTAGTTTTAAAAAACTTAAACAATTTTAATGAAATCTAAAAAATAAAGCACTAACTCTCAATGTCATAATAAATTTGTATTTGCATAACTAATAAATATTTTCGTTCTTCTTGTTTATTTATTTAATTAAATTTCTAATTTTTTTTTAGCTAACTGTCAATCGGAGTATCATTTCTGAAAAAGTACATATATTTTAGTTTTATTTAATTTTGTTTACATAACACACATTTCTTTGTTTTCATTTGTTAACAAAAAAAAAAAATTCCCATTAGTTGTTCCATTTACTGCTCAGTATGTGATGCACTGTGACTTCTTATACTGAGTCAGGAATCTCTCAGCAACTATGTCCAGAGAAACCTGTTAGCCACTTAATCTTCCCTTTCCATTCCCCACTCTAAGTTTCCATATATCCTGCTCCATCCCATTTCCACAACATAATCTTTGTCAACTTCATGGCCTTCATATCTAAATCCCCCTTATCTGTTCCCAAACCCAGCATAAAAACCAATAACCCACTTTCTCGATAATCCCTTTCAGTAGTTGTCAGTGGCTCCCCTCAGTGTCAATAAATGTTTCTCAGTATCTATTAATTAATTATACTAAGTGTGTATTAACTTATTAGTTACAAAATAAGTAATATGTTTCAAAACTGTATGATTTCATCTTTAAATAAATAAAGTAAAAAATATTGTAGTCATTGATGAATACTACTGTTATCCATTGCAGCAAAAGTATTCTCAAATTATTTTATTACATAGATAAATTTGATTATAGATGAGAGATTTATAGAGATTTAATATAATTTTGAATAATCAATAAATAAAATAAAAACAAAAACATGGTCTTTGTTGTTAAATAAACACAAGCAAATTCTCAGAAGCAAAACACAATTTACATATTGATTTGGTCAAGGAACATACTTTAATTAATCAAAAATGTTTATAACAATATTTTAAATTAGCAAATTTCTCACTGAAGATTATTCATAGCATAGAATTTATATGGCAAAATCTTATTATCATGGAAAAAATTTTGAAATATTAAAAATAAAAACATTGACAGGAATATGCATTAGCTTTAACTCTGTTGTTCATTTTTATGGCAATAGTCTTTGAATCAGTTTACAAGAGGCTTTATGAAGAAAATGGGTGGAAATGTAATAGCACCAAGGTAAGCCATCATTGCTATGCAATAAGTTTACAAGAACAAAAATCTTTTGTAGGATTGATAATCCAAAAGCAAGCCACAAAAAAATAGCACCAACCTTGATTATTCAGAAAGATTCCATTAAAAATTGACATATAGCCTTAAATATCAGACATAGATTAAATAAAAAAAGTGGTGAAGTGAGATACTGGAAGAAATGAAGCAAGAAAGAAATGATGTAAATATTGGAGTCCTGAATGCATTTTTTCATTGTAATTTATATAATCTTACATGCAAGCCAATCATGTTGCTTTTTAAAAATAATGATTAAATCACGAGTTAATAAATATGCTCTTCTGACGCACCAATAAAGAATTTCTGGGCATTCTTCAACATGATAAATGATTAACAGCTGATATATTAAAAAAAAATTAATGCATTTTGGAGCTTTCCAAACAAATGTCCCTGGTTGGTTACTGCAGGTGAGTTTGATTATTGTTATAATATTAATTTGCAACTCTGACATACAAAAAAATTCTGACGAATGTACATTTTGGCATTGTTTAGCACAATGATAAACAAATGATCGGATAGTTTGATTCACTCAACAAAGCTTTTCCTGTTATGATGAGAGTAGCACCAATGAGAAGATTTTCTAAAGGAGTATAGGAATAGTTTGCTGAATATTAAGAGAATGGAATAAATATATTATCTGAATATGCCAGTGAAGATTATGAAAGAGATAAATCATATTCATAAGATGCAATATCAGTACACGGTAAGATCTAGAAAGGATTAGAATAGTGCAGCGATAGAATTACAAGCATGTAAAGTTATAAAAAATGTAAAATCACCATAGACTTAAATATATATATATATAAATAGTTTAAAATACAGTTAAAAAAATAAGCACTAGTAGAATAACTTTTATCGGTAATTTACGAGAAGGATACTGTGACCACCATGAATCAATCACAACACTGATATAAGTTTAAAATAATATAATAGTATGCTGTGGAGTAAGTTAGAAAAGTAATTAAAAAAATAGAGGTTTTAATGTTAAGATATTAAGATCACAAGAGATCAAACAAAATTTAAATAGAGTAAATATATACATATGTATTTTATATAAAAGTATGTGACTCTAAATATATATGCATAAAGGACACATTTGTCACATTGAATGAGTTTCATTACTCATTTATTTAATTATTTATAATATATTGAATCTGTAAGAAAAATTGAAAAAATGAATTGTGTAAACAGTTTTTGGAATTATTAACGGTTGGAAATTAAAATAATTTTAATATTCGAAAAAGCATTGTAGGAAATAAAAATTCACAAAACTACAGAGGTAAAAATTCTATTTTTCATTATAGAAAATAAGAGAGTTGCTCTTTGCAAATACATATTAGCTTATATTATAATGGTAAGTCTAGTCAGTTAAAATGTAATTCTCAAATATGTAATCTTAAAAGCATTTAACTAATGAGAAAAATCATAATTTATGTCCTGAATTTGTTATACTGAATTCGGTTTTATCCAATCATAATGTTAAACAATATTTTCAAATTACAGATTTTTATTTGCTATAAAATTAAAAATAATAAAAACTACAAGTTGAAAAGCATTAAATCATAAGAAAACAAAGTGCAAAGATCAAAATTTTTTTGAAAAATATCTTGCACAGATGAGCAAATTAACTTCTGAATTATGAAAAATATGCTCTTTGGTAAGCATGTGGATGACAGTGTAAGAAGTTTATAAATGGCTTCTCAAAGAAAATCTCTTCATTTCGACCATTTACGGATTGCAAACTTCAAAATATATTCAGTCATCAAATAATTTTCTGCAGAAAAACAATGTCAAACAATATAAATGAATATTAACAATGTTTTCTGGTAGAAATAGTAAATTTAACTTCATCAGTAGAAAAATAAATTGCATCCTTCACTCTGGTGGTGTAAAAATGCAAACTATCAATATGAAAGATTGCCATGACAAACTATATTTGTGTTCGACTGAATAAGAAATAGCAAATTCTTTGAAACACCACTTTCCTGCTATGTTGTAGTGCGCATGAGAAATGAATAACTTGCCTTGTATAGAATCTTAAATTGTAGCCTATAATCTGCTTTACCAACTAGTGTGTTACACATTAAGCTGTTTTTATAACTGTAATCTATTTATCAATCAAGACCAAAAACTATGCCAATAAGTTAGAAACCAGGCTGCAAAGATGATACTAATCTATAATTCATATAAAGTTTTAAAGAAAACTTATTATACACTAACTTCAACAAAATAAAATGATCTATAAATATTTTGGAAACATTCAGACATAAAAAATATATAGAAGATACACCTAATAATAATTATAAATAGAGTGTCTAATTAAAAAATGATATCTATAAGAAATTTAATTGTTTCCAAATTGAAAAATATCTAAGGTTTAAAATATAGATAGTTTATAAATGTATTACATTATAGATAAAATGGTTTCTTCTATTTTGAGAATTTAGAGGGAACATTCTCGCCTCCTATGAATGTAGATCAAGATTTTGTACTTAAAATGCCAAATTTAATGTCGTCGTCCCCCCCCTCTTCGCGATATTTTTTCTTCTTTATTTTTATGTTAACATTTAATTGGTAATTTGAATGAAGCTAAAGGATTATTCAGATATGATCAAATCTGTAATTTAAAGAATGGTGATTCCATTGATATTACAAATCACAATGAAATAAATTAAAAAATAAAAACTAGTAGTTGACTAGCATTTGAACATATTCTATTTTATAAATATATCCCCTCAAATCAGGCACCAATCTATTGATATCTTTTATTAATTCTTTAAACACTGCTTTGAGGTCATAAAATGATGATTGTCGTAATTACGACTTAATTTATAAATTCAATGAGTATTATAAAACCTGTTACTATTAATTTTTATTGATGAAGGGGGAAGTTGGGAAATCTTTCAATAGTATTGTTGTTTTTTTTTCAATTTTTTAAAAAGGCAAGTTGTAAGTATTTAAGATTTCTTAAATTTCTCATCAATGTCATATATCTAATATCAGTTTACACAACTGATTGCTTTAGAATTTCAAAGTTCTTCTTTATAATTGACAGATTTTAAATTTTTATTATACTATCTTAAAAAATTTCTGTAATTTTATTTTTCTTATTAGCTTTTTACAAAGTGAGGAGAGAGAGGAAGGTGAGTGAATGGCATTTGTACTATTATCCCTATTCAAACAACCTGTCTTAATTTATAATAGACAGATTTGATTTGTTGTATGGTTTTGCCTTTAAAAATTACTTAAAGTTGTCAAGCATTGGTGGTCAAGTTGTCAACACAGCTGCCTTATAAGCAGTTGTCCTGGGTTTGTGGGTTCACTTCCAGGATGATGCTTTGAAGTTCTTTTTTATTGTTTTTTTTTTTAATGTGGGTAAGGAGGGGGGAAAATGAATTGCATGGGTATATTACCTATTTCAAAGAAGTTCTTTTGAAATGACAGATTTGATTTGGACATTTTGGGGATTTTAAAAAGTTGTACTTTTTGTTTTTCTGAAAACAGGCAAAACTCTCCATACAGTAGTACCACTCAGTGCAAAACAGAGTAATCAATGCATGCCAGAAGGCTTGTGCATAAAATCCTATCTAGGGTCTACTCATCCAATATCCCCAGACTAGTTTCTGGCTTGTAGCTTTCATCAGTGATGAGCCTTTAATCTGAAAGCACTGCACCTAGAAAGATCTAGGTTTTTCACTGATGAAAGTCACAATCCAGAAACTAGTCTGTGGATATTGCATGATTTCAAGATCTAGGTGCAGTGCTCTCAGATCTAATGCATCTCACTGATGAAAGCCACAAGCTAGAACCTAGTCTAGGGATATTGGATGAGTAGTCACTAGATAGGGATTTTATGCACAAACCTTCTGGCATCCATTGATTACTCTGGTTTGCACTGAATGGCACTACTATATGGAGAGTTTTGCCTGTTTTAATAACATTATGAGCAAGCATAAGACATGATGATCATGTGATGTTTAGTGGGTTTTTTTCTTTCTTATTACTGGCTTTTTAAAAAGAAAGGCAGGAGGAGTAGAATGAACTGCATCTTTTACTTAATTTGAAAAACTTGTTTTGATTTCTAATTGAATTTTAGACATATTTTGTCTTTAAAAATTTGTCTTCTTTCATATTGGCATTTTAAAAAGTAAGATAAGAAAGAGAGGAAGCAGAGAGGGGGGTGAATAATTGCTCTGTGGACTTTGATCATTCAATACACATCCAATACACTTCAAATAAAAATAAACTGGATGGCTATTAAAAAAAAGCTTAATATAAAAAATTGTTTTTGGATTCTTTTTAAATTAAAATGAAAGCCAAGACTATTGTTTCCAAAATCATTTTAAATCAACAACAAAGTTTATTTTGAAATTAATTTCTAACAAGTTAAAAAAAAATTTATGTGATGCAGCAACAGGCGAATGGGGTGGGAAAATCTTGATGCTTTTTTCCATTTTTGAATTATTTATTTTTATTAACATTGAATTTATAAAAAATAAAAGTTGGCCATACAAAAATATCTATCAATGAAAACTAATTCTAAGAGATTTTAGATTGCAAGGTGAATTTATATATTTAGTCATAGCAGTATTTACTGTTACAAATACCAATCCCCGTTCTCTCACATGGAAAAGAAGCAAGAATTTTTTAAAGTCAAAAGAAAAATAATCTAAATTTCCAAATGTTTTTTTTTTTTTTGCAATTCCAAATAAAAAAAATTGGTTATTTGAAATTAATCCACATTTTGTAAATTGCGTATTTTTGGTCTTCCCTCCTATAATCTCATTTCTTCCCTTCCCTGCATATCCATCTTCTTTAAATCCAATGAGAAATTAAAAAAAACAAATAAAAATGTGCCAAAAAAAAAAAACAAACAAAAGGCCTGCCAATGAATAAGTATACAAAAGTTTTTAAATTAAACAGTGAATTTATAAATTTAATCATAGTTGTATTACCACTAGAATAAATCATCATTTTTGCAAAGAAATTACAATTTTTTTTTATCATAATCCAAGTATTTAAAAACTCAATTAAAAAAAAAAATTCAAATGTAGTTAGCTGATTAGATTGATACCCCTCTCATATAAACAAATAGTTACACAAGTTAATTCTATTTGCATTAATAAAAGTGATTAAATTGTTAACCCAGTATATTCTCATTGTTATACATGTGGTTAGAGTGTGCAGTTTTTCCATGCATAGTGTGAAAAAACAGTGCCACATAGTGGGCTAGAATCTTGATAGTTGCCGGTAGCAGACAATGTAAGCTAATGGGCTTACGCATGGCGATCAGCGCCACCAAGAGGGCAGCTTTGTTGCCAGCTAGCTGGTGGAATGTTCCTGTGCTTACACATGGTCAACAGCGCCACCTAGTGGCTGGAAGAAGCATTGCTACTTTGGGCCCCTACTGTGGATATTTGTACGTGTTTACACAGAAACAGCACCTCTAGTGGCTGGGGTACAGCTAACCAAAGACTGCCATAATTAATAATTTTCTGTCAGATAGCTCTGCATGGTTTAGTGCAGTGGTAGAAGGCTAGACTCTAAAGCATAATGTTCTGGAATCAATTTTAGTTCTGGCACTTCTAGCACTCAAATTTGTTATGAACTCTCAAACAATAAAGTCACTTGATTTTTTTTTTGCACTGCATGATTTAATGCAGTTATAAAATGTCAGCCTCTGGAGTGTAAAGTCCCCAAATCAATTTTAGTTCTGGCATTTCTAGTATTGAACTTCTGAGCAATAAAGCCATTTGATTATTAATTTCATTAGCTGACATTAGTTAATGGGTGCAATCATCAATCTCCATGTTCATATTTTATGCTAAATAAAATCTAAAAGCAACAGCAAGGATGAGTTAATAAAAATTGCAGTAAGTTTATGATCAAAGCCTATAGGATAACCCATTGTTAGAAATTGACACCCAGTACCATTTTACTAGTGCCATATATAAATACTCATCTTTAGTAAATTACTAACAGTCTGGTGCTAGATAATGCATCAGGAAACTTCTTAAAAAGATCTTTCAAAGGAATAACTTGAAAATATAGTAGCAAGTTTGGTTGATCATCAATAATAACTTGAAAATTAATTATCACACTATTACATAATTATGTAAATTATTATTTGTGCAGTCAATTTTCTGTTACATTTTGTTGAGTATTATTGGATGTTATTTATTTATATTTGTTAATTTTTAACTTGATACTCTACCAATGTTGAGTGAACCTCCAGGTAAATAATTTATTAGTAGCTCTCAAGATCTTCCCATTTCCAATATATATATATATATATTGATCACTCTCCCCCCTACTAAGTTCTTTCTTTGTAAACAAAGATAAAGCCTTAATTTAATGGCACTGATAAGAGATAATTTCTAGTCTATACGCTGCAAATTTGTTATATATATTCAAATCCAGATTTATTTAAACAAAGAGTTATCACAAATAAACATATTTAATTTACTTATACAAAAATGAATAATACAATGGTCATTTTAAATTTTGAAATCTAAACACAAATATAGAATTAGTGCATATTGCTAGCTGAAAATTTAAATATAAAAGATCTATTATTCCTCACCACTATTATTGCTAATTTAAATTTCATGTTGTTTAAATAAATCTGGATTTTATTTTATATAACAAATTTATGGCATGCAGACAAGAAATTATCCCTTGTCTGTGCCATTTAATTCAGACTTTCTTTGTTTACAAGATAGTGCTGCTGAAAATTCATAATGATGGGAATTGATAAATATTTAAATTTCAGCTAGTGATGTGCACTGATTTGATTTCATATATATATTGTACCAGTCCATTTTGTTACAGAGAATGTTAAGTAGGTTATAAAAGTGCCATTAAAAAAAATTAAATTTAAGGTCTTTGATAAGCCATAATTATATAAATAAAAGGACTCGAACTTGGTAAAAGAAGTACATATATAGGTTATAAAATATTTTAAAATTATTTTAACTATAAAAGTAAAAATAAGAGTAATGTAATCTATTATTTTATAAGTAGAGTAGATGTGCATCTGCTATATTTAAAAGATATAGTTGGTATTTTGTTTAATAAGCATCGTGGTGAAGTGATAACTTAAATACGTTTGTAAATATTTAATAAAGTATTTAATACCCCAATGTAAATAACTTAAAATATTTAATAATTCTTATTAAAAGGTATGAATAATATTGTGTAGTGTTTAGATGGATCAATTTTATTCATTACGGTATAATAAATGGAAAATTATATTCTAAATTGCTTTATTGCATTAAATATTTTATAAAATGCATTTCAATTAATTATTTGGTTAAATATATTACAAACATAGTAAGTTAAATTTTGTTACAGTATGTCTGGAAAGTTATCATGTGACTGATAGATATATATGGGTGCTTCCCAGGATCTGAAATAAAGTTTCAAATATTTTTTAAATTGATGATCTGAACATTATAAATGAATTTAAAGACAATATTTTAAGTTAACTTGGAAATAATATTTAAACGAGTAAATAAAATTGGATACATTAAACCAAATATTTTATTAAGAATTAATGAATTATTTTCTTTAAAATGTTTTTAAATTGTTATAATATTCATTAGAATTAAATATTTCTATTAATGATTTTTATTAAACTATAAAATTTAATTTATATGTAAATGAGTCAACTTGTTTAGCTTTATTCATCCATTAGGATTAATGAATAAAAACTAATATAAATAGGAAAATCGTCAATGTCTAGAATGTAATATAACAAGGATTCATAAAAAATAGTTAAATTATAAAGTTAAAATTTTAAAATAATATTATTTTTCTTTAAAGTTTTAAAAATACAAAAGATTAATTACTGATCACACATAATGTGTGAATAGAAAAACTATTATTCTCTATGGAGAAATCTACTCAAAAGCTTAATTCAAACCTCTGAATGTTTATTTTTAACATGCAAATATACATTTATCTGAAGATGATACCAAGCAATATAATTTATTACATGATTATTTATTTATTTCTCTTATAACATATCGTCAGAGCAAAATACACTCACAAAAGAGTCAAGTTAACTAAGATATATTTTAAAGATATTTTATATACTTTTGAAATCTGAGTTAAAGAAACAATATTTCTCTTATCAAACTGGAAAGGTAAATTTTCGTAATATAATTTTGGACATATGAATATTCTTGAATTTCATGTTGATATTTTTTTTATTTATAATATGTAAACTTGATTTAAAACTTCATATAGCTGGAGTGAAGGCTAATATATTTTTTATTTATTTATCTTGTTTTGATTTATTATAAGTATTGTATTTATTAATTGTAAGATTTTCTATATAATATTTTATTTTCATAACCAATATTGTAAATTAATTATAACAAATTTATAATTTTATGTAAAGTTATATAATGTTTAAATTAAAATAAATTTGTTAATGTTTTTTATGAAATTCCCTTGTCAAGTATTATTTTATTGATTTCTTCATCTTCACAATACATGATCCACAGAAATTGAATGAGTCATATGATATGTTTGCACATTATAAATTTTATAAATTATTTAATCATTTTAATGTTATTTTATAATCAGAGCTGACTATCTAAAATGATATGAATTAAATATATTTTCATATTGCCACTCTACCCAGAATACATTATACTTTTCCAAATACCACATAAGTGAATCAAATTTGCACAATGTTTAGGATTATTAATATTATATTTTTTATTAGGTATTCAGCATAAAGATAAGTAAAATTAATTGAAGGAATATTTTAGTTGTTTATTATTGTTGCTATTATTATTTTTATAGGAATAAATATAATGTAAAATCCTTCATCATATTTAACTACAGGATTTTAAATTGATTTGTTTATTTTATATTTAAAAAACCTGGATTATATTTTAAAGATAGAAATTTAATTTATTAGTATATGTGCAAAGATGTAGGAATATTACTTAGTTGTGTTATTATATGAATTTAGTAAGGTAGTATTCTTATGCCATTGAGGGTATATCTTTTGGGAGGTGTTCTCAATGTTTTGCCAACCATTGTACCTTGCTAAATGTCTCATAATCATTATTTATTATAATCGAACCACATATTTTAGAATTATAAAGTATGAACTAGTTTAAAGATATGATTTATATTTGAATATTTATTTTATTTATTTATTGTATTTATTAAATAATAGCAAGCTGGAAGATACTATTTTATTGTTAGACTGTTGGTTAATATAAATATTGTGCCCTTTTCTATAGGTCGGTAATAGTTCATAACAGTCAATTACTAAAAATTTTAAATTTAGAATATATTCTTTTAATATGGTAATTGTATTAAGTCAATTATATCTTTAAAGTACAATTTGAAGCTAAAGCAAATACGTAGTATATAAAATTATAGCGAATTATTTAAAAATAGTTATGTAAAGATTAAAATATTGTTTCATATGGTTGTAAAAGCTGGCCATATTAAATAACACAGCTATAAATATTAAAAGTATATTTAAAAATTCGATTTTAATAGTTTAAAACTTATAGTTAATAAATGCTATGTTTAAATTTATAATCATATTTAATAATCAAAATTAATATAGTATATTTTTAAAATAAACTTTATGATGGTGAAAATTATATCTAGTTGTATATTTTTAAAATTATTCTTCCAAATTTTTTATAATTATTTTATATAATATAATAAGTGTATCAATTTTATAAATCTAGGCAGAGAAATAGATTGAAAATCGTCTGTCAAAGTTATTAATCATGTGACTTGTATACTAATACTTTCACACACATGCTTGTTTGTATTTAAAGTAACGAAGTTTAAAATATTTTAAAAGTTATATTATAGAATTGGATAGAATTATTGCCTATCATAAAAGCAAATAATAAATATTAAGTTAACTGTTGTTATTGCATATTTAAATGATGTAATAAAGACAAATACAGTTAATAAAAAAAATTAAATATTTTGTTTAAATAAAAATAGATAAATGGAATAAGTTATTAAAATTGTTTTAAAAGTTATTTTAAATGTTTAAATAGTTTTAATAAAATAATAATTTATTTAAAAGTAATATATTTTAAATAATATTTTAAGTTCATTACGTCATAATTTCTAATTTTGAAATTCAATTCTAATTGAAATTGAAAATATGTAAATTTGTTCTCAAGCTAAAGTAAGAATTAACCAATAGGAATAGGTATTCTTACAGACTATAAATATGAATTGCACGGGGGTATAAGGGGAGATTAATAATGTATTGAAACTAGAGAAAGGTAAATTATAACTATCAAAAAGATAGTATTTTTAAAATTTTTATTTAGTCAATTTTTTTTTGGTACTTTCTTATCGTTTATTTTGCAAAAACTAATTGATAATTTTAAAGAAGTATTTTGCAAAAGGAAAGTTTAGAAAAAAATTATGTATTTAGAAACTTCGTGGAGATGATTTTCTAATTTTTTAAAAGTTACTTGCCAGTCGTATTTTATCTAAAAGTTTAACCTAAACTTCGCAATAAAAATGGATATACTGTGGAATAAAATGGATATAAATTGTAATACTGTAAAAATGTTTGGAATATTTATTGATACAGTTTTATTAATGCATAACCAGAGAATTGTTTTGGTACATAAAAAAAAGACAGATTCGGACATTATACGGAGTCTAAAAAAAAAAAATATTGAAACGTATTATTTATAAGCTGATCCAAGATTTATTTTTAAAATAGTAATAAGACAATTATATTTCATGAATTATTTTATAGAATATTATATTCAAAGGAGTAAAATGTTATATACTTTCTGAAGGTAACATTTTTAAAAAATATTTTCAAGAATTAAAGAAAGAACCCAGGAAAATATGTTACAGAAGCGTTTTTGATATTAAAATATCCGTTCTTAGAATTATTTAAAATGTATTTAGAAAAGATTTGTTTAAAAGTACTTGAAGTTTTTTTTTATTTTTAAAAGAGATTTATAAAAAATACCAAATGAAAGTTTAAATGTATCAAGAAGAAAACATATATAAAAAAGTGAACACATAGTTGAATAAAAGATGGATCCATGGAAATACAAATAGTACTTAAAAGTTCATCGAATATTTTTAAAGTTAAATTAGATGGATTGATGCATTGGATATGCAGAGAATATTGGTAGAGAAGATTAAGAAGCTTCACGGGATTAATTAATATTATGATTTAATAATTATCGTCCTAAATACTAAAACCAAGGATTATTTTCTATAAATTTTACTAAATGGATTAATAATTATTTTTATTTTAAACTTTAACGCGCTTGGAGGAGAACATTTTTAAAAACTCTAGAGAAAATAATAAATATTTTGGACTTATCAGGAACTATCGTCAAGAAAATATGTAATTATAGTTTTGATTCCTTTTATTTTGTTAACCTAGTTTAAATCTAAATTTTTATATAAGATTAGGAAAAACATAAAAACATTAATTTATTAATATTAAAATTTTATAATATAACAATCTAATAATTTAGCTAAAAATATTTTAATATAAAGTGTATGGGTGTGAATTTTTTATATCTGCAATGCTCAAGTGGATAAAGGAAGCCTACTGAACACGATGACTAGATAAAGGTTATTGGTAATAATAATAACTATTGATAATTTATAATGTATATTTTTTTGTTTTCTTTAGATCATTCATAAATTGGAAGAATGAAGTGTAAAAGTTTTTTAATTATGTAATGCATTTCATACAACATTTTAAAAAAACATGAGATAGAATTGATTTGAAAATATGCATACGATGATTTTTTTTTTTATTAGTGATATAATCCAACATAACAAATAATTATGTGATTCTTTTAAAATTTTTATGTTATTGGATATTGAAATATTGTCTAAGTAGATTGTATATGATTAGATGTATAGAATAATGAAGTAAGCAGACTTTTCTTGTGGAACAGCTAGATTGTTTAACTATTAATGAATTTTATTTATTGTTTTGTAAATGCAGATAGTTATTTATCGATGTAAGATGTGGAAAATCTAGAGAAATAATGTTGAGATAGTGGCTTGGAAGTACTTAGTGAACAGGAAACCAAGATGATGTTTTAAGAAATAGGATGTTATAAGGAATGGAAATAATATTTAGTCTTTATGTGAATATCAGCATAGTTAACAAAGCCCTATGACTGATACACATTTTATTTGGACAGTGTTTATATTTCTTTAAATATTTGATGTTCTAATAAAGCTGAAGAAATAGCTTTAACATCGTCCCTGTACTAGAGGATATTAGGCCGGTAAATGTCATACCTCTTCACACTGTGCCATGGTTTTGAGATATGTTAAGAGTAATACTCTGGCTTTCTTCCTTAATCCTATGCATCTGTTTTCGCTATCTTTATTTCATGTAACTGCATCATTCAGTAAGGTATGTTTAAGAGAAATGATAAATAATTTAGAACTTAGGTTATGCTACCGTTTTGTATAAGATTGGTTTATTTGCTTAGAAGGAATATGACATTATAACTTAAAATTGAAGATCCAAAGTATCCTAAGGAAAGAAAAGAATCATAGAATATATTTTGAATTTTATTTCGAAATGAAATATAAACTTTTTTAAAATAAAGCATCTAAACAAAGATATTTTCTTTAAAGTGATAATAATTTTAAATGCTTTAGTATTATTTTTTTAAAGAGAAAAATAAGTATTGCATATTTTTAAAATACAATAGTACAAAGTAAATTATGTAAACAATATGCATAGAATATTTTTTGTTTATTGATTAATAGAAATATATTGATGATTACACTTATATCATACTAAAGTAAGGCTTAAATAAGAATATATTATGATTAGTAAACATTGTGTGATAAATACTAAAATCTAGTACTGAATTTTGGATAATATTTTGTGTAACATCTTTGACTTTGCAAGATGAAATTTTTTTAATATTTTGAGAAATCCATACTCATTATAAAATTTTGTTTTCTATAGAATATTTTCTAAGTATGAATTTTTAAAAATAAGATAGTTTAATAATATTAAGGATAAAATGCTGTTGCTAATAAAGTAGATAAATATATTTGTAATAAGTTAACCATAATGAGAAACCAAATAGTAATATTTTTTTAAAATTTTGTCCTAAATCTAAATAAAGATATAATTGAAATATAAATTATTTTTTTTATAACCCGGTAGATCAAACTGTAAAGTAAAAAAGTTAAGGATATCCACTGTAAATAGTGTAAATAAATTGTTTATTTATTTGTTGTTAGTAATAAACTTTGTTAAATTTTGTTATTTAAAAAATTTTGTGTCCGAGTTATTTATTTCTCCACATCGCTGCATGAAATCACGATACATGCATAATAATTGAAACAAATATATAAGTTTGCACAAAAGATAAATAGAGAATTATTTTAAGAATTTTAAATATTTTATTGGTATTCATTATAATTAAATAATCATAATCTTACATTATTTTATTGGTCATAAATCAGTTATCACAATATTATATTAAATTATATGCTATCAGTTGCCACACATATTTTGTTTGTCAGATTATTAAAATGCTACCACGTATTTATTATATCATTACATGAAGATATAAGATCATATTATATTATTTCATTATGGTAATAAAATTATAGTAAAAAGAAAAGATATCCAGTAATAATTAAACAATGAAGAATATTATTACTGTTATTTATTATTATTAGTTTCAGTGTAGTAGATTATGACATAAAATCCCTTCTCATATTTTACTACCGTATTTTTAAATTAACTTAGAATAAACTTTATGAACCTGAGATTATTTTATTTGAGCTAGATTATTATTAAATAGAAGATTAAGATTTAATTATTAGTTTAATCTTAGTGAGTAGAAGTTATTAAAGTCATAAGAATACTATGAGTTTGTTATTTGAAATAGTAATAAGGGGGGATAGTGTTCTTATGCCATTGAGGTAGTATCTTGTGGGATATTGGCTCAATGTAATCTATCTTGTCACCTGTATTTTCACTTCAAGTCTCATGAAAATATTAAATATTTATTTAATTTATTTTTATAAACTGAACCTTATTCGTATTTTAAATTTGAGCTAGTGAAATATTTTAATTTTAATGCTGAATATTTTAGTTATTAATTATTAACTGAGATAGAACCCGTTTTATTTCATATCATATACTATTCTGAAGTGGAGGTGCACGAGGTGAAGGTTAGAATATATTACCACAAATGTTTTTTTTAATTATGCTCTTTATAGAAATTTATAAAAACTTGTGATCTTATATAAGCAATGTTTAATGAAAAATCAATTTTTTGCTGGTCATATTTCTGTCAATCAAATCTGATGTCATCAGCTGCTCAAGAGACCAGTTGAGTTTATATCAATGATAACACATCAGTTTTTATTTAACTATTTAAATAATGCTCAACTTGATATCAAAGTTTAAAAATACATTTTAGTGGTAATTTAACTAAACTTTTCTTTGTATTGAATTAATGTTAATTGAAAAAATAGACATTATAATTCAACTCGTTTTTAAATAATGTTATCTTTAAATACACATTTTAAATATTAATTGATTAAATACCACATAAATGTGTAATCTATAATATTTTATTTACATCCTAAAAATATATAAAATATTACCAATTTTATATATGGAAATATTTGATGAAAAATCAACTAACCTCTTGCAGAACACATTTTTGTCAATTAAACTAGACATCATTAGCTGTTTGATGACTAATTAAATTCACATCAGCACATAGCAACTCAGTTTCTGTTTAAATAGCTTCAGAACCTCCAATTTGACATTAATGTTTGAAAGTAAATTTTAGTGGTAATTTAAATAAAACCTTCTTTGTATTGGTTACTATTAATTGATAAGGCACAATTTTTATTACAATTCATTTTTAAATCATCTTGCCTTCAAATAAACATGCAAGAGGTTAATTTATTTCTCATCAAATGTTTCCATATATAAGACCATTAATTTCTATAAATTTTTATAGAGGGCATATATGTTATAGATTACATTTTAATGAGGCATTTAATTAATTATTATTTATATATTTAATATATCTATTTGAAGACAAGATTATTTAAAAATGAGTTAGATTATAAGTTCTTCCTTGCCAATTAAAATTAAGCTGATACATTTATATATAGCTTTAGTTAAATTAATACTAAAATTCACATTCAAACTTTAATAAGTGAGTGTTGCAAGTTTATTTAAATAAAAACCGAGTTTCTAGGCATGATGTGATCTTAACTGGTCTCCCAAACTGCTACTGGCATCAAACTTGATTGACAAAAATACATATCCTACAAGAGAATATTTTTTTTTATCAAATATAGCTGGGCATACGATTGTAAGTATCTCTACATTTCTATATAGGGTGTAAATAAAATAATCCTATAGATTATACATATTATAGTAAAGATTTTCATTGCGGAAAAATTAAATAAGTTTTGGGAAATATTGAGCAGTATTTAAAAAATCCTTCTCTGAAGAAGTAGACTCCCAACATATGGATGAAATCTCATTCATTTTTATCAAGGAAATTGTATACTGATTAATTGTTGTGTTTCAAGTAATACCAAGATTGTGTGATAAATTAAAGTCTTTTCATTAGATATTTTATTAGGTAGTTATCCAATCAGTCAAAGAAAATGTAATAAAAATGTATGTATTTTCCATTTTTGTTTCAAGGCTAACAGACTGTTAAACCTTAGCATAATTCTGGAGACAGAGTAAATATAATGGATTTTTATATCGATTCGTGTATTTTGTAAATCGTATTTTTTTAATGTAATATTTTAGTTTTATATATAGGCTTTTTAAAGAATATTTTTTTAAAAAATCATTAAACAATGAAAACATAAAGTTGTACATTTCATTTGTGCTTTCCCCCCCCCCCCCATATTATTGATATTTTACTGGGCAAACTAATTTTTATGAAGCGCATGTGTGATATTCAATATGATTTGTGTACATTAATGTTGTGAGACAAATGGAAAATTGTTTGGTTCATTAAACAAGTTATCACAGTAAGCTGTTGTCTTTATTACCATCATTGTCAATAACTATAGAGCTAAGATTTCTTCAATTTTTTTGGTCACATTTCATAGGGACTTTCTTTATAGCCAAATAATCATCAGTGAATTTGATATGGCACAGTTCATGATTAGTCTAAAAAGCTTTTAAACTATTAACTTGGCAGGTATAGAGCTAAGTCGCACCCTGACACTACTTTTAAATATATAGGATCTTCCAGTTCTTTTTCTAAAAGCAATCAGTTTGCAAAAACTTTATGCAAGGACATAATACTATTGGACTTGGGAGATCTATCTTAAACTTCGTAGTCTTAGTTTAAACTTTGTACAAATTAACATTAAAACATGCATAACTAATTTTTTTTCAAACAGTAGCTATTTTCACAATAAATGTTATTTTCCTCAATATTGCATTCTTATTGGCTTTAGAAGTTACAAAAAATCTTTTTAAATGAAATTAAGTCTTGTTTTCCATTGAAAAAAATAGAGATTTATTAGCAAACTGTAGTTGGCACTAATAAAATGAAAGCTATATGAAAGAATTAAAAAAAAGGAAGTGTCTAAGTGGAGTTATTTTAGTATAATAGTTTTAAAGAACAAAAAATGATAATAAAAGATGATTATTGTGTTTGTTTTGATTTCTGACAGTTTTAAGAATTAAGAAAAAAAAGTTAGACATGTTAAAAAAAAGAAAGAATTACTTTTAGTTTGCAGATTTTAAAAAAGATAACTAAGACTGATTATACATTTTTTTTAGAAAAGTTATTTTTTAAAAGAGAAAGAAAACAGCAAAAATATTTTCTTTAAGTAATTAAACTGATAATTGCATATATTTCCCCAAAGTTCGGACTTTAAAATATGATATAACCCCTAGAAACCTGAACGGCCATTTTGAATGTCAAAAAAAAATTACAGGACATATAATTTTAAATGAAATTTCTAATTATTACAATAAATATATATATATCATCATCATCATCATCAACCATTATCAATCCACTGCAGGATGAAGGTCTCTCCAAGTTTAATCCATCTTCTCCGATCTTTAGCTTCTCTTCTCCACAACACCCCTGCACATTTTCTTATTTCATCCATCCATCTCACATGTGGTCTCTTTCTGGGTCTTTTACAATCTCTTGGAATCCAGTTTAAAATTTCAATTGTCCATCTATTATCATTTCTTCTAGCAATATGTCCAGCCCAACTCCATTTCAATCTTTTAATTTTTTCAATAAGGTCAGTAACACCTGTTTGTTGTCTTACCCATACATTGCGTTTTCGATCTCTTCTTGTTACTCCCAACATACATCTCTCCATACTCCTTTGAGTGGTCTGAAGTCTCTGTATTGCTCTTCTATTAAGTGTCCAAGTCTCAGATCCATAAGTAAGAACTGGTAAAACACATTTGTTAAAAACCATCCTTTTCAAACACATAGGCATATTTCCTTTTAGTATCAAGTTATTTCTACCAAAAGCACTCCAACCAAGTTTAATTCTATGATTAATTTCCTCCATTATGTTTCCATCTGTATTAATAATCTGACCAAGGTATTTGTAACTGTTAACTTCTTCTAATTCTTCATAATCAATCTTTATTTTCATATTTTGAGCAAATCGATTAAACATTACTTTAGTCTTTTTAACATTTATCTTTAGTCCTACTTTTCTACTTTCATCTGCTAACTCCTGCAACATTTCCTGCAGCTCTGAAGCATTATTTGCAAAAACAACTACATCATCTGCGAAATCTAAATGACTTAAATACTCTCCATTTACTTTCACTCCTTTAGTTTCCCATTTTAATCCACAAAATACTTCTTGCAGCACTGCTGTAAAGAGTTTTGGAGATATGGAGTCACCTTGTCTTACACCTTTCTCAATGTTGATTTTTCCAGTATCATTATGTAATCTAATTGTTGCTGTTGCATTTTTATAAATATTCTTTAAAATATGACAATATCCTGGATCTATACCTTGATGATCCAATGCTTTAATCACTGAAGAAATGTGTATAGAATCGAATGCCTTTTCATAATCTACAAATCCAAAACATAATGACAACTCATATTCATTTGTCCTTTCTATGACTTCTCTCAATACCTGGATATGATCTATTGTACTAAAACCACTTTTAAATCCAGCTTGTTCTCTTGGTTGGTGGAAATCCAAAGTTCTCTATAGACGAGTTGTAATTATCTTGGTAAAAATTTTATATAAAACTGATAAAAGGCTGATAGGTCTGTAATTTCTAATATCTTCCTTATCACCTTTTTTAAATATTAATATTATTACTGCATTCTTCCAATCTTCCGGTACATCTTTATCATTTAGACATTTGGTATATAACTTTGCTAAAATTGTTTCTATTTCTTCACCTGCTTCTTTTAATATATCAATTATAATTCCATCATTTCCTGGAGCCTTTGCTTTCTTCATACACTTAATTGCATGTCTCACTTCTTCATTTAAAATTCTGGGCAATTCGGAAGATGTAATAGATATAGGAGGTACTTGTTCTTTATTACTATATAATTCTTGATAAAAATCTTCTACCCTCTCTTTTTAGTAATAATTCCATCTTTTTTTCTTATTGCAGATATAAATTTCCTACCAATACCAAAATGTTGTTTAACATTTTTGAGACTTTTATTTTCTTCTACAGCTTTCCTTGCTATTTCACAGTTATACTTTCTTATATCATTTTCAACTCTTTTCCGTACCATTTTACAAAATTCGAGATATTCAATTCTTTTTAATGCATCATTTTTGACGACTTTTTATTTAGGTACTTACAACTGCAGATCACTTTCAAGTGAAGGAAGATTGCAAGAATTAGAAGAAGAACTGTCTTATATTAAATGGGACATTATTGGACTTTGTGAAGTTAGAAGAAAAGGAGAAGAAACAATTGATTTAAAAAGTGGACATATACTCTATTATAAAGGCACACATATTGGAAATACAAGTGGAGTAGGATTCATTATAAATAAAAAGTGGAAGAACAATATTGTGGAGATTGATGGTGTATCGGAGAGAGTGGCAAGATTAGTTATACAACTTAATAGCAGATACCAAATGCAGATAATTCAGGTTTATGCCCCAACAAGTTCTCATAGTGATGAAGTAGTAGAAGATTTTTATATGGATGTACAAAAGGCCTTTGAACAGAGTAAACAACATTTTAAAATTGTTATGGGAGACTTTAATGCTAGAATTGGTAGACAAATGAAAGATGAAATTGCTGTAGGTAATTTTGGTTATGGTAATAGAAATGAGAGAGGACATAGATTTGTGGAGTTTACAGAAAAAGAAAAACTTTATATTATGAATTCATTTTTTGAAAAAAATGTTAAAAGGAAATGGACATGGAAGCATCCAAATGAAGGTACAGCAGAATTGGATTATATTTTGACTAACAGAAAATACATATTTCAAGATTGTAATGTTCTTAATAAATTTAACACAGGAAGTGATCATCGATTAGTAAGGTGTAAGTTACGTGTTAATGTAAAACTAGAAAGACAAAAATTATTAAGAAAAACAATATTTACAGTTGATATTCCTAATCTTCAGAAACATTCTAATGAATTTAAATTAGAACTTACAAATAGGTTTCAAGTGTTAGGAGATTTTGAACATGATACAGATTTGAATGAAATTAATATGAAAATAACTGATACACTTTTAAAAACTGCAACAAACATAGCTGGTAGAAAAAAGCAGCAATTGACTAATAAAATTTCTACTGAGACTAGAGAATTTATGAAGAAAAGAAGGAATATGAAGATATATATATACATTTTTAATAAGTGCAAATATGAGATATATATATACATTTTTAATAAGTGCAAATATGAAAGAATGTAATAAAGCTGATAAAATAGTCATTACCAAAAAAAAATAATTAAAAAAGATTTTTTGTATTTTTAAACATATTTATTTTTACATTGGTTCACAAATTCTCAATTTTGCAAGGTATAACTTAAAATTACAATTTCATAGACACCTTCATCACATGCGTCTCAAAATGCTGAAAAAAATGATATATAATGTCATACCGGAGATAATTTTTCTATGCAAAAATTACAAAAATAGTGTGATTGGTAAGTTCCATTTTTACTAGCTGCCCTACATGTTCTACTTTTATAACAGAGTATATGCTAGAAATGTTTGGTTGTCCTTGCATGCAGGTATCTGTTAGAAATATGTTTGGTTTTTGGTGGGGGAAAAAATAACAGAAATAATTTACAAGATGTTGAGAACTTTAGTAAATTATATAGTAATGTATAGTATAGTATAATATTATATATTACTTTTATTATATTATATTAGTGAAAAATAGTGTGTGACCTAAAATGTGTATTCTTTTCAACTAAATAAAATGTACTCAAAAAATAAATATCAAACAAAAATTTCTCCAAGGTAAAATGAACAAGAAAAATCAATAACTATCAAAATAAACAAATTTATTATGAACACTGATTATATATGTGTGTGGGAGATGAAATATGAGAGTGGATGTCTCAGTATATGATGAGTGTGGATGTGCATGCTTTTATATTATTCAAATGTATTGTCTAAAATTCTATCGTATATATATATATATTGTTTTCTATATGTATATATCAAATTCTATCGTATATAAATTCTTTTTGTATGTGTATATATATAATAAAGAGTTATAAACTAGGTGAGAAAAATAATTCAAAAAAACGTTTTTATATTATTTCAACTGTATTAAATCATATATATTGAACCGGATTGATTTCTGATTCAATGGTTTTATTACTAAAATTAATAAGGGAAAAACAACTTCATTTTCATTAAATGTCTAATGCTAAATTACTTTTATTATTATTTAAAACACATACGCGTTTATATGTAAAATAGATCATTTTCATGTTTATAAAATTGATTTTAAAATAGTTTACTTTCACTACTTTGTTTATAAAATTGATTTTAAAATAGTTTACTTTCACCGCCTGTTTTAATCAATTTGATTAAAAACAGGCAAACTTGCTAATTATATATTCCTGTTGCTTTTATTTTAGTCATATTTTTAAAGTTAATTCTAAAAAAGCTGAAGTTTAATTGTGTTGTTGTTTTTGTTTCAATAATCCCTGGATGGAATTCTTAAATTAGATTGAACGGGAAATTAATATTTGCCCTACAGGAGATATAGAATTAGAGACTAATGAAAGTTTTTCATGGGAAATGTAGCGAGGAGGATAGCCCGCCAAATTTTTAGATAGAGGAGGTTCGGTAAGAGGATACACACTTGGATTAAGGCCTGCTGAGAGTCACACCATTTTGGATAGCAGTTCGGACATTTAATTCCTGCTAAAAATTTAAACCATTATCGACAAAGTTCGTTACTATGCCAGATATCAAAATCTACCGCTATGAGTTTTGCCATCATTAGAATGTCTTGCTAATTTACACAAAGGACGGATCCACGCCTGCCAGCTCTCCTTCAGTCATGCCATGAGCCTCTAAAATAAATACTACCTCTACCTTGCCGCTGTCAAAGGACCTGAAAATAAACTAAAGACAAACATGCGCACTCTATGTGAACTGGGCTTTATCGTAAGATGAAATTTTCTTTTATTCTTTCCAGGGTAAATTTCTTTTCATTAAATCTCCGCACAATCTAATTATAAATCTGTATTCATAAATTAATATTTAACTTCATTTTGATTAGCTATATTTATTCTCTTTTATTGTACTTTGCCGTGTGTCTTGGAATCTTAGTTTTAAGATTCCACGTTTGCTTTCAGTTGTTGTTCATTGGAGAGTGATGTATGAGTTTTTCTATTTTTATGCTTACCTGTAATTATTTTAGTAGCCCAAATTAATTTTAAATACTGTGTTTGCGCTTTTGCAAACCACCAAATCTTTTGGCTGGTGACCTTATTTTCATAGTCTTCATTTCTTACATCTCTGAAAGCGGAAACTATAATTGTTTTTGCTTTGTAATTTTTTTTAAGCCGCCAGCAGGGAGACAATATTTATCCCTTTTGTAAATTACAGGTGAGAGAGACTTTTGCTGCTAAAGTATTTATAGCTTTCCTATTTTCATACTCATGTGCACTCTCCAATAGATTTATTTTGTATTTACTTGTATAGCTGAAAATTTATTAGAGCGTGTACTCACAACTTGTGTCATAAATTTATTTTTTAATTATAGGTAATTCATTTTCTTTAAATGCTGGGGCAGACATAACTAATTTTCTAATAATTTACTTGTCTCCTAGTGAGATCTTTAATTTTTAGATTAGTTTTCGCCAATCGTTTGGTTGGAGATTTGCCAGTCTTAATTGTTTGTTTTCTTTTCATTGTCAATCATATTTTGCGGTTGTTCTTGAGGCAAATCAATCACCTTCATTTTAAACGTAATAATAGGTGCAGCTTCTACCAACAGATGACATTCGTGGGTCGTCACATTTTGCGGACCTCGGAAAGCTTGCCGGTGCTCGTTTCGTTGATTTGTTTTGGGAATATATTGTTTAAGTATCTGAAAGTGAAATCCAATGTTTTGGTGAATCTTCTGCTGAATGAAATTGTTTCCTCCCTGTAGAATTCGTTATTAGAGAGTCGGTAAGTCTGACAGAATTGCGTTTTGTCTTTCTGGTACATGCCTGAGATAACCCTATTGATTTTCATGTAAACTTGTTTAAACTTAATTTGGCTGATGTTTGTCTTTGTGCTTTGATTTCTCAGCTGTCTAAACAATACTTAAGATATCTTGTTTCTCCCTGAGTTTAATTCAGCGCATTTTGGTTCGCATATCTTGTCCACCCTTAAAATAAATGTTTAGTTCCGATTTTTGGACTAGTGGCGCCCTCGTGGTCAGTATATGCGAATCTAAGATCATTCTCCCGTTACAATATATTATATCTATATTTATATATTAAAAAAGTAATAAAAAGTAGATCAGAAAACAAATTGAAGTAAAAGATTTTACATTTCAAATGTGCTTTTTATCTAAAAGTTTATTGTTTTTATAAAAAGAGAGTTCTAAAACTAGGTCAGAAAAATATTAAAATAAACATTTTTATATTATTTCACCTGTATTATATCATATATATTACTTTTAATTATATTTAATTATAGAAAACAATAATAATAATAATAAAAAAAAAATAATAAAACGAATGCAAATACAGAATCCTGTCTAAATGTTAGCATCAGTTTCAAATTTGAATCCAATTATGAAGACATCAAAAGTTATTATTATTATAAATAAATCCAACAGTAATCCTTATATGTTTTAGATATAATCTTTTTTTTAAGCTTTTAACTTTTTTTTACAAAAAAATTTGTTTCTACTAAGAGGGCTTATAAAAGCCCTTACGTAAATGAATGTAATTATTACACTGTAAAACAAGTTCAATGGACTGTAAATCATATTTATGGTTATTAAATCTAAAAAACAAAATAAAAATATTAAAAATTGTATTTTACAAAAACTTTCATAAAAAATCCAAATTTTATTGTAAAAATAAAAATTATAGCTCATTTTAATCGTAACAAGATGGCGGATTGAATGATCTGAGAACCGTAAGGGTACTACTTACTGATTCTGTGCAAACTCAGTTGAAAGTCTAAATTTTTGTTCAGGGGCTCGCAGGGGCACTTCGGGCTCAAAGGGTAAAGATTTAATTAATTTTTGTTTCATTAATTTATGAAGTGCTATAATTAGAAAAAATGTACATTATTATTTAAAAAAACCTAATCAGATTGTCATTTATGAATTTTTACCATAATCAGATTAGATAATTTTGTTTTTAATTAATTAAAATGAAAAAAAAAATAAAAAGTGAAGTTAGGTGACTCAACGTAGACAATAGTTAGTTTGTATATAAAAGAGCATTAACGTTTTTATTATTACAATTTCTCGTATTTATTCTTTACTCAGCCAAACTATCTTTGTAAATTATATCTGTGATTGCTGTTCATTGAACTTCATATTGATTCAGTAGACCATGTGTGATGAATAAAATCCAGTTATAGAGTTTTGATGGCGATGCATTGCTGAATTCCTGGATATGTCCATTCATCTGGAAACAATATAGTCCCTAGTTAGTTATCTGGAGAGCATCATAAAAAGCATGAAATGTGACTGAGCTTAACCTACTGTTGCTAAAAAGTATTGTCCTAAACTATAAAGTGCTTGCTAAAATATATTATATGGAAGCCATCTCTTACGAAGAATGTTAAAGTATAGCCTTTGTAAGTAACTGGGTCTGAGTTTATTTCTATAGTATAAAGCCAGATAAAGAATTCTAAAACCTTTATTTGTCTCAAGAAAAATCAGAGAAATCTATGAGAATAGAATAATACCAAAATTAAGAAAACCAAAGAAGACTGGAAAAATGTTGAGGTCAATCAAAAATGACCTTCAGCCAAAAATTTTTAATAAAAGACTGTCAAAAGATTTCATAGAGATGGTCATCTAACATGTGGTAAAAATTATAATTACTTTCTTGTTTTACATTTTGTATATCAAAATTCAAGTAAATATTTATAAGTTTTATTATTAGTTGTATTATTGTTAGTAGTAATAAATTAACTAGAATTCAGGCTATATGATTGTATTGTGTTTAATTTGCTAGTGAGTTTATTACTGTGTAATAAATATTTCATTTAATTTGGCCTCTGTTCTCTTAATTTTTTACCATTTAAATTTAGCAAGCTATTTATGGTAAAGTCAATATATTGTTTGAAGATACATTTTAAGAGGGTCAAATTTTGATAGACAATGAGACATGATTTCTTTTACTCAGCAGAGCTAATCATGGTATAGCTTTAGAAATGCTGAAGGGTATTCAAATTTCTTCTATGGATTTTCCCAGTGTTCAAGATGACACTCTTAATTTAAATCTAGTATAATTTTCATATTTATGGAGGTTTACTGTTTAGTTAATTAAAGGTGGGTTTAATGGTCTTGAAAATTGGTCATGGTCTGTTAGACTTAAAATTAGTACCCAGTCTGATCATTAGTATTATTTATAATTTAAAATAAATTATATCTCTCCTCTTGCTGCAAGTATCATTTTTAGGAGATCATTATATTTATGTTTCCCAATATGAAAATTGGCTAGTTAAACCCCAGCTTTTATCATTCTCTATTTAACTGGTTACTCTGTGCAAGATTATAATGTTACTGGACTTAAAAATCTATGTTAAACTTCACAGATTTAGTTTAAACTTTGTACAAATTTACATTGGAACATGCAAAACTAATTTTCAACAGTAGCTATTTTCACAATGTTATTTTCCTCAATATTGCATTCTTATTCTGTTGGGGGAAAACCCATTTATATAAAATTAAGTCTTTTGTTTTTCAAAATATTGAGGCCTTTTAACATACATCAATGTATTTGACAAGATTGATGAATTCATAATCCAGATTATAATCTTTATTGCTATTACTCTTATATCCCTCTTTTGCCAATAAAAATAGATTTACTGAAGTATAACAGATTACGATTTATATATACACAAGGTGTTCTTACTTTTTCCCCTAAAGAAATTGAGAATTGGAAACCCCATGAAACAGCAAATATAAACAAAACCTAAAGACAAATCTTAATCAATTCTATGCTTTATGTAGTTTAGTGCAATCGTAAGGTGGTGGACAATAGTTCATGTCTCCAGCTTTCACTTCTGCTGTTCAAATGTTTCATGGAACTCCCAGTCAATAAATTATTCAATGTATTATTTTAGAAAAGTATGTTATTTAGTCACATATATTATATAAAATTTCAAGATTGTACTTCAAACAGTAAATAAATTTTCTAATGAAAATAAATCTATCTGTTCAACCTATCAATAATTTTCTTTCTAATAAAAGAATCCTTATGAACATAGATACAATCTGCTTATGAGATAAAGAAAAGTCAATGGGCTTATTTTTTAAAAATAATATCCTTGACAGTCCTAATGTACAGCATATGTCTTTTTTCTAAAATTAGGATTACAATATTCATAATTGATACTCTTTGATTTCTGAGATGTCATTTCTGCTTTATTCAATATCGCCAAAATTGAAATCTCTTTTTTTACAATTAAATAAAATAAATATTAGAGTGAACAGGCTTATAAACTTTCTAATATCCATGCAATGACAGGGAACATATACTCATAAGTAGCACCTCTCTAGTTGTCAATTAAATACATTTTCTATTTTTTAATGAATGTTTTGTGTACATATATTGGGGGGGGGGGGGGGCATAATCTTTTATTTTTGTTGTTTTGTTTTTAGCCAAACAAATTATACATAATAGCTTGTTTATATGTTATACATCCTGTTATTTATATAGTGATATTGTAATAATTCTGTGTAAAAGATTTATATATTTATATAATTTTTCTACTCTAATGAATAATTATTATCCAGCAATGAAGTTTTATAGTACAAAAGTAACACATCCACCTGTATACTTATGATCTGGGTTGAATGAACTTAAAAAATTATTTTCAATCAGCTTGGATTTTTTTTTTTTTATATAGATGGATCAAGGAAAACTTAGCTAACTATCTAATATTAGTTAATAAATGAATATGTCATATTCTTTCTAGAATATAATACATGGATAGAAAACCACTCAAATATTCATTGCCTATAATTAGGAAGGTTGGTGAATAATGCCTTGATTTTTCTCTATAAATAACTGTTGAAGTCTACTCTGCTGTGAGATATATCTAGGCTGTCTTATATTTAATCTTAATTAATAATGCTACTGGACTAACATGATTTGTTTAAAACACCTAAGTCTTACATTATTTAATACAATTTTTCATTTTGTACTGACTGAGGAAGCAAAAGTCTTACATGTCCAAGATGGATGTTATTGACCTATATCTTCAAATGACAAAATTGATATATTTTTTTAGTGTATATTAAAATGTAATAAAAATGTTTCAATATTTGATGAACTTTCTTTGTGTATATATCTTTGCTAATTTACCAGTGGACAGAGTGAACCACTTAATAAGCAATTATACTGTAATCACCATTGGTTTCGATCTGTTAATGTTTGCTTCTCTCTTTTTTTTCTCAAAGTAACCTTTATTCATAAAAGATTACAAAAACTTTGGGTACACTTACCCATTGGGGATTACACAGTGATTCAATGTAACAAGGTAAAATGTACATATGTTCAAAAATAATTACATCCATAAAAATTGCTGTAATGTGATTAATGTGTATCTGTATGTGGATCCACATGGCCTGGCTGTGAGAAGTTAACCATCACCCAATGATCCCACCCCTAGAGCCCCGAAGCGAAGACTCAAATGCTTCAGCTGAATAGGTGAAGTCCAGCATTGTGCCAACCACCACAACAGACAGCGAGGTCCAAGGCCCAAGTTCACCAAGCAATAAACTCTCGAACCACAGCTGAGCCATGTCAAGACCATTCTGAATACCTCTGCCTCCCAATTAGCAGGGACCACAATCGGTCTACCTGCCCAAAATTGGAAAGCCAACTCAGGTAAAAACTAAGAAGTAATAAGTAAAGAGCCAGTTCGACACTGCCCAAAACCAGCCTATCAGGGGACACAGCAGCCAATGAGAGCAGGAATAGCACCAACTTTGACCATGTAGCCCCCCAGCAGGTGTTCTGGGCAGTGGCAAAATTGTTAACAGCCCACACCATAAACCAGATACCTAATGTCTACAACCAGACACCCCTGAAGAAGAAGAGGGGAGTGCAGACCCATGCCCACCAAACAGAACTCCATCAATGTTACTTCTGTCTTAACATAATTAATTCTAGCATATGGATTTTAAAGATTCAGCAAAAGCTTTAATGAGGTTTTTATATAAAGCTAATAGTTTAATATTTTACTGTCGGTTACAGTGTAAGCATAAGCTTTCATGTAGATTTTAATGAGCCTTTGTACATGACACATATATGCTGATAGGTGTAATTTGTCTAATAAATTTAAGTGATTAAAAAAAGGAAATAAAATACCAGATTTATTTTAAAAAAATATATATATATAAATAAAAATTATTGGTAATGTGTATATACTATACTTTCAAAAAAAGTCAATAATTATTTTATCAATACCATAAATATGTAATTATATGAAGTGATATTAACTTCTTATGTGCTTATTAGAGAATATTCGAATTTTTTCAAGTGTTACCTATTGATCAAAAACTCTACAAATCTCTGCATGATAGTATTTCAAAAAGAATGTGGCGATGTTGAAAGAATATTGGTCATTTCAGGGTACTTGTTGAGGCAGATCCCAAAGCATATGTTCTACCAAAATCAGATTGAGGTAATGTTTGATAACTTCAAAGGGAATAGTATAACTTGTTGAAGTTGCTTAAAAGATTTTACTCTTTTACAAATCTAAATTGTGAAAATAGCTTTTTTTTTTTAAATAAAAACTACAAGAAGTAAATGAATGCGGATGCACTTCTAAAATGATTTTGTTTACCTTAAATTATATGCATGTTTGTTTGTTTCCTAGATAGAATTTAAGTAAGACTTGCAAGAGAGTAGTATAGAGATATTGTTGGTTTCAATTGATAGCTTTTAAAATTGAGCTTAATATATTTTAAATAATGCACAACTTGTGCAGGTTTCAATTAAAACTTGATTTAATGATTTATTACACATATATAATAATGCACACATCATCATTTCCAACCATTATTGATCCACTGCAGAATGAAGGTCTCTCCAAGTTCACTCCATTTTTTCTGATCTCTAGTCTCTTTTCTTCACATCACCCCAGAGCATTTCATTACTTTATCCACCCATCTCACATCTATTATCATCTCTTCTAGCAATATGGAGCCCAACACCACTTTAATCTCTTAATTCTTTGAATGATGTCAGTAACATTTATTTGTTCTCTTATTTCATTTCTTGTTAATCTTAATGTACATCTCTTCATATTTTGTTAGTCTGAAGTCTGTCTATTGCTCTTCTGCTAAATGTCCATATCTCAGATTCATAAGTGAACTGGTAAAACACATTTATTAAACATCATTCTTTTCAAATATTTAGACTTTTTTTTTTACTATTAAGTTTTTCTACCAAAATCAAAATATAACTGAATCTGATATATACATATGAGGTATTCATATTAACTTATTGCAGAAATATCAAGTGATATATCTATAAATTAGAAGGGTCACATCAATTTAAAGTAGGTGAAGGGTTATCCAACAACTCTTTATAAAAAAAAAATGGAGAAGACATTACCACCAGGTTTTCCAATTGCTGGTACCAAAAGTTGAAATGATTTTTAAAATTCTTGTTATATCTTCTAGATAAGAATAACTTGTTAAAAATAGGCAGAGACCCTTTTGCCAACCAAAGTTGGATAGTTGGTTGCATTGACAAAGGCTAGATCTTGAAAGTAAAATCTCAAGTTTAACTAAAACTAAAAAAAATTTCTCTGATTTTTTAACTAAGGTTCAAATCTTTTGAAGTATATGGAAGTCAAAACAAAACTTAGATATCTTCTTACCAATATTTATAAATCTTTACAACTAATGCTAGAGTTATTGTTGATTACTAATGAGTGAAGCAGATTTGTTAGAAAGAAGATAAACCAGTTCACTATAGAATATGTGACAAATCAAAAGGCTAACTAGTAGATTTTGCAGAGGAAAAGAAAATAACAATCACCAAGATTGCCAACTGCTAAGTAAAAAAAAAAGTTTTGTTTAGTCTTTAGATATGAACAGTTGGTTATCCACTTAGCCAACAAAAGTGAATGATTAATTGTATTGGCTATGAGCTAGCTTTCAAAAAAAAATGGTAGGCTAATTAAACCAGAAAAAAATTCATGTTTACTCAGTCAGCCTGAATTTGAACTCAGGCCATAAACATGGTGGTAAAAGGACTACAATTACACTGAGGCTCTCAGTAGCAAAAAGTAAATTGCTTCAAAAATATTGTGACTGGAACAATTACTTCTTAAAAGAATTTAAATCTGTTAATAATTATTCTTATGCTCCATCATTACAAAATTGTACAAATTTTGTTACAGGTAGTGGGAATTTATGTACTATATAAGATGAAAGGAAAATCTGCACTAAAAAACACTACAGGAAAAACACCTTTCCAACCATTCCTCATACAGGAAAAATGAAGAAAGCAGTGTTCATCAAGTACACCAATTTCTAGATGGTGACGGTTTGAGAATAAGTTTTCCATCTTTGTTTTATAGTTTTAAACGTAATTAGATGATGTCACTTTACTGGTCAATGTTGGATGGTCTGGTCAGGTTGAGCTATGAGACAACTATCCAAAAAAAGAAAAATACTTCAAAATTTATTAGAAACTGAAAAAACATACTTGACCCAGATTCGAACACCAGGTCTTATGTAAGGCAAGTAGATGTGTTACATACATATTTAATGGACAAATAAAATATACATTTTGAAAATATATTTCTATGTATAAAATAAATTTGAAACAATTAAAAAAATTAAATAATTTAAAACTTTCACTGCTTCAAATATATACATATATATATAACTTCCTTCTGCATTGTTTTCCCTTTTGTATATAAAATAATGAAACTTTTCTATTCACAATTACTATAAAACAATGCATCATTTTAAAATATAATAAAATGTACAAATACAAACATTAACATTTTTGCAACACAATATAATTTTTCACAACATAATTACAAAGACATTATCTTAAGTGTTATTTGTAATCTTTATATGCATTTATCAAATTATTTAATGTAAAATATTTGTAATAAAATATTTTTGCAATTAGTACTATCTCAATAGTAATGTGTTTCGTTTTATTGTATTTTCTTTTTGCCAATGGATAATAGTAGTCAATATAGTTCAGCGATGACTGTTGGTAAAGTCAAAACATCAAGTAGCTGTAATAACAAGAAAAGTTATAAAAAGAAATGAAACAATCATCAAGTATAAAATCCAAGAGTGGTTTTGGCAAAGGCAACTATGACATTAATAAGCAAACAATTTTCATCATTTAATAGTTTGCGACTATCGTTAATTCCATCTAAAAATCAAGCTTATGTAAGTTTAATCATAAAATGTAAAACACTTTATAAACATAACTTATAAAATAATTAAATGGTTTACTGCTTGGCAATTCATAAAAAAAATTTAGCCCAGAATTATCAGAACTGGTCTGTGATCATTGGATCTTGAGCTTTAGAATCGGTCATTCTACCATTACACTGGATATACCCATATTTTTTAGATACTCGTGCATATCACCTTCCTTAAGATCACCCACTAGTTTATTTCATTAATTACAATTTCTTTTATTCTATATTATTTAGCATATGAAACACAGCTATTACCAAAATATCATAAAGAAACCTGTAGAGATTTCAATCAGGCATTCACTAGTAACAACACTAGTTATAAATCTGAGTCATTAATGATGTAGATTATAGTTTGCATGTCCACATTACTAGATTCCATTTATAAAGCAGATAAGCCTAATGACTATGAATTGTCCTGAATCTGTTGACGATGCTTCATTTGTATCTATGCAGATTAATTCCCATCCTGCAAATAACATGCATTGCTCTGTGAAACTAATGTCTCTACATACAAATCAGACTTCATTTTAATGAACTCCTGATTAAGACAGTACATTATTCTGAATTAATCCTATAAAAATACATCAAATACAATGCTTTTTTTGAATGTTTCCAGTATGAAACTTTTCCCATATCCACTTTTGTTTATTCAGGAAAATTTTATGGTTGGTTTGTTGTAATAGTATTTTACATATAATTAATGTAAGACTATTTCAATCATCTAATGAATTGTCAAATGTTTTTAGAAAAATTCAGTTTTTATTCATATTTTTCCCAATACATTCAATTGTTAACAATAATTAACCTGTGTTATTACTAGCAGCTGAAGGTATGTAGAAATATATAAAGTATTAGTCATCTTATGATGAAAATAATCCACTGTTAACTATATTGTAATGTTATTTACCTAATTTATATTTTCTTGCATTTCATATTTCCAAAACTTAAAAGTGCTTTTACTCTTTTATTACATACCAATATTTGCTTCCTTATGAAACTATTACTCTCATACCTTACTATACATAAAATTTTATGATGCCAAAAATCAAATAACTACCCTTGTTTGCTGTGAAAATTGCATCATAATAAAAATTGATACAACTGTCTTTAATTAGCCTACTGCGGGACAAAGGTTTTTCCAGCAGCTGTCAGAAAGATAAAATGAAAGCATTTCTCTTCAGGTTTTTCACTGCCACATGATGAGAGTTGGAGCAATTTACTTTCTAAATTAAAAATGACTAATAATCATTTTAATAGATATATTAAATGCTTGGTGATGCAAAGCAAAAAAACTTAACAGCGTAAACTTTTAATTTAATATGCTAAGCATGTTTTCAGTATCTTTGTATTAATATCACAATCATAGCAATGAATGAGTAAAATTGTGGGTGAAGGATGTCATATAAATATCATGTACAAGATTTCATGTAACCAAACCAACTGTAGCACTATTTTCTTCAGAGAATCTTGTGTCAGCCTAGCAACAAGACTTTCCTAGTACCTGTATGAAAGGACCAAAGGCAATTCAGACCACAAATCCTTATTTCTAGAGCACGAAAGCAAACTTGGTCATATATTTAAACCTACATTAGCTAGCACTGTAGGTCTAGAAAAAAAAATGCTAAACATAAAAGAAATTGATCTATTGCCAATAATCATAATGCTATAAATAAAAAGGAATCCTGTTTTCCCCTCTCTAATATGTAGATTATGTAAACATATTTGCATGCAATTTGAATACAATTTATATCACATCCTTTGCCCACAATTTCACTCATTCATTGCTATGATTATGATATCAATACAAAGATCTTGAAAGCATTCCTAGCATATTGAATTAAGTTTTCCCAGTTAAGCTTTTCTTACATTGCATCACCAAGTGCTTAATATATCTATTACAATCAATTAAGAAAAGTGCAAATAACACAATACAGTAAAACTCATTTTCTGACTTATTGAATAGTTAGCTGAACAGACGATTTTGAATCATTATAATCCTGATTAGAACAATTTAAATTTTAGTTTGTACAATGTGCCATATGGATGAGCTATACTGGGTCCTGAGACTCATTATGTTATAGCTCATAATAGAATTTCTTTACACCTTGATGTTTTGGTGATTTTTTTAACCATCCAGCTACCTAAAAAAATCCTGACCATGTTTGGAGAATAAGAAGCTTCTTTAAAAAAAAATAATCTATGCTTCACTTTTAATTTGAACTCCAGATCATGGATACATTTCCACTATGGGCATAATAAATATCCATGGTCCTGGGTAGTTTAGTACAGGATGACATATTTAAAAGTTCCTTGTATATAAGTAAAAAAAAAAAAAAATTGGATAATTGATAGAAAGTGCTCTCCTTAATCAACCATTTGGGTACTTGTCACATAGTATTATTTAATGATCTTTAAATAATTTTGTTTTTCTAGCAATAGTCATCATATTTCTTAACCATTCTTAACCAAGAAGTAGAAGAGGACTTCAATTGACCTAATTTTTGGAGGTTTCTAAAATATAAGGAAACTTTCTTGATCCCAAATCTTCTAAGCAATAAAGTTAGCTTGGGTTCAAATCCTTAGGATTTTTTTTTAATTTCAGGTTATCTTGAATAATATGAAGAAGTAAAACATTTTTTTAAAGCTGTGAATCTCAGCCTTTGTTAAAAAAGGGGGACCTAGAAACTAGTCTGGTGATATGATAGCACTACATTATCTAATGTTTACTGATTATTCAGGCTTACAGTAGATGACTCTAGACTAGAATGAAGATAACTGCTTTCTAACGGGATCCAAATTGAAGCTCAAACTATAATTTTTGATGCTCCAACACCACATAACCTTCCATGTAACTAAATTTTCGATTATTCACTTTTCTTAACTGTTCAACCACTTTTTAAAATATTTCAAAGCTTGAGACTATTATATTTACTTTTTTTACTAAAACTACTTATATATATATATATTAAACATATTTATTCACGAAAGTATAGCTATTTCATAAATAAATGTCGGTAACTAATCAAATTTACTTTAGATTACATATACGAATATATACATCGTGTATATGATATCATAGAAGATACTTACCGTACATATACAAGTTTGATACTATCCTAAGTAAACATTTTTTTCAGCTGTTGAAGAGATGGTAAAAGTGGACGAAGTTGAAATTGAGATAGGTGCGATTTAGCTGGGGCAAAACGATTAGAAAGTATTAGATTTTTTTTCGCCACGAGCGGAGATGTGCGGATTTTTGTCAATTTTTTTGAATTCACAAAAGGTTCAGATTTGGCTGCTTCGCTGAAAATTGGTCGATTAAATTTGCGTTTATTAAATGATCCTAAAATCTTCTCTCTGGCTAGCAAGATGCTATTACTTAAAGCTTTCTTGTTTACAAGCCTTGGTTTACTTTCTCCCAAGGAAAGTGCCACCAAGATTAAAATGGTGAAGATAATGAAGGGTTTCATGTTTTTCAGTTTGTAAAAATAATCAGAGTAATTAGAACTTTTAAAGAGAAAAAAAAAAAAAGAATATTAATTATTTCAGGAAGTCTGAACTAAAATTTTACTGATAACGTGTTTGCTTTCAGTCACTGATAAATATTTATGAACAGAAAGTAGTACTGATATATAATAAGATTTTAAAAAGTCAGTTTATTTAATTAGTTAAATATTTTTTAATCTCATATCAAACGGTTTTCCATATTTTTAAAAGGCTATAAATATAAAATTATTACTTACTAGAATAAATAATTATGTTGTTGTAATTATGTAAATCTAGATTTTATTTGAAAAAAAATAAATTTATTTATATGCACTCAGAATTATTAATGCGTGCTGTATCAGTATCCAAGTGCAAAACATATATGATGTTTCAACATCAATAATGTAATCTTATAAATTATTGAGGATTTTAAGATAGTTACGTAAACTGTGGCTCTCACAAGTTGGGATAGAATTCGAAATACCGAACTTAAAATTTCTTTTAAAAGATATAGAATTTTTCTTTCTTATAACTAAGCATCCAACATTGATCAGAAAATGGGTATCAAACTATTCTTAACTGGAGTAATATTTGATTGAATACAATCTATAATTTATATATTTGGTGTTAGGATGTAATCAAATATTAAAAATTCAGCCTGTATCCTGCCAATCTCTCTTCTGTGCATTTAAATGGATAAGGTCCTTTACATGTGACACCAGAATGACTTAAAGTCAGCATGGGCATGACAGTAATATTGGCATCAACAAGGGATTCGAGTGTTCCATCATCAGATTTTCAATAGTATGAATGATTGAAGAGTTGGAGTAAATTGAAGCCTGTCTATTAAAGTTTGAAAATTTGTTATCTTAATATAAACTGACCATTGATTACATATATGTGTGTGTGGGAGATAATGATCTGGACCTACTGATTCAGCATGAAATTCAGATATTAAAGATCATTTATCTTTTTCATGTGTGTGGTTATGTGCATCGGTTGTATAAAATAGTAGATAGCTGAAGGGAGCTTGAAATTCTGTGTTCAAGCCCCTTATGGTTACATCTTAACTGGAGTGTAAAAAAGCTCAAACCTCCACTATTCACAAGTGATATAATTGGTAATGCCTTTTTCTTCACTTGCTTCTCTATTAAGGGCTTTGGGGGGAGGATACTGCTCTACAGAAAACTATTTATATATAAAAAAGGTTGCTTTAATTAAATATGGAATGGTTATTCTAATATAGACATGAGGGAGGATAGCTAATATCATTAGCAACAATTTCTATCCAAGTATGGAATATGGTTTTTCTAACATCCAGAGGCAATTTGCCTTGCAATATCATCACATTTTAAGCTAAAGAGGTTATACTATTTGATGACTTCTATGCTGTATTTTAATTCCAACATTTCTTTTAATGAAAGACCATGACATTTTTACTAATTGCATCTCACATTATAATATTTTTAACATTAATTTCATTGACGTCAATTAATAGTGCGTACCTTACCTTTCCCACAAAAACCACATTCAAGTTCATCATAAAATATTTTTTTAGGAACTCAGTTGCTATTCATTCATTTCCAAATACTTCTACCAAGTTGAGGAGTATACAAACTGATCTTATCATAGCTTTTTATGCACAGTGCATTATTTAATGCAAGTTTTTGAATGCCTTTATGTTATGTAATTCAGGTTTCACTTTTGTCCAATAAATTTAACAAAAAAAAAAAAAAATTCACTTTCCACCAATGTATTTAAAGTAGTTAGATTGCTAAGATAAAAAATATTATTTTGTCAAAATGCAGGAGCACCCTGGATTTTATATTACACTTCATTAGTCAATTACAGCATTCTTAAACTGTAACTATCCAAGGTAAAAGTTACTGAGGTTTATTGCTAATGCAATACCTGAATTTTTTAACATTAGTTATTAAATCACTCAAAAAATTAAAAACATTCTGCAAATCAGTACTTAAACTAGGAAAAATAGTACAAACACCAACATACTATAAGAAACCAAAAAGTTGTTCTTGATTTTGTTTTAATCAGTTCAGATTAAAAAGTCTACATCTTGAAGCACGTTTTATAAAGATATTTATAACTTGTTTTAAAGATTATCATAAAAATGAAAAACAAAGTTGGATTTCAATTGCCTGACTTTCCAGTTGTATAATACAAATATTTTTCTATGGATAGCCAACTAATTCAACACAATACAACATACCTTTTTATTGTCTGAATCAAATTACTTGGCTAAACTGAGAAAAAGTAGTATATATATCGCGAGACTTTTCTTGCATTTGTTTTGACAATGAAAACCAAAACATACACACTAATTATTTGATAATCATATTACAATATAAATATTGCAGACTTTTCAACCTTCTTTATTCTTAACAAGTGTAGCAATAAAAGTATTCTTAAGATCAGATAGTACAACTTCATGGATTATATACACCTAAAATAATTTTATATATTTGAAGTTAACATCTTTTTTGTTATGGTTTAGGACTTCTCCAAGTATCTCAACATGATTTGCAACTTTTTCATTTTTAATATCACACAGAATTGTTTAAGTTTCTCAATCTGGATAACTTTATGCACAAACATCAAAAGGATAAATATGTTTTACAAACCAATCATTTCTTATATTACTGTCTAAAAGATAATCTAGATATTTCTTCAAATCTATTTAAAATATTATCATCATCATATAGGAAATTAATTTAGTATACATTTTATTTGCATTGTGTTTACTTTGCTCTTGGGAAGCCTGCATTGGCAGTGAAAACAGTACTTGTGAAATTGTAATTTTTAAAAGTTGGCCAGTTTTGTTTTGTAATTCCGAATTTGCTGCAATTTATTTTTCATTGACTCATTTAGCTTTTGATATTTTATATTTTTAAGGTTTGAATGTAAATTTAGTGATAACTTTCAAAAGTCTCTTTTATAACAGTTTGATGTTAACAAACAAGATAGAGTTGTATTTATATATTGTACTATTTCCATCATTTAATTTTAAATATTGAATGTTTTAAAAAAAATTAAACTTTATTTAAATTTTCCATTTACATTGAACTATTAGTAATAACACACAGGTTAGTATACGCACAATGTTTCAAGTGATATTATTCTCATTTCTTCTTCATGCGTTGCTGGCCTGATAGCATGGGAATCAAACATGGTCTTTTAGATTCTTGAATATTGAACCGAGAAAGAAAAATAAAACACTCGAAATGATTTGCATATTCTAACCTGTGTGCAATTACTGACAGTTAGAAGTAATTAGAAAATTTAAATAAAGTTTAATTTTTCTAAAGACATTGAATACTTAAAATTAGATGAAGGAAATAGTTCAATATGTAAATACAACTAAAATACCATCATCACAAACCTTCAGGAGAACAAGATAGAGCTTTCAAATAAACTCATTATTTAAATCATCTTGCTTTCAAATAAACATTTAAATGTGTAAATAATTAATCAATACCAAACAAACATTTAACAATATTACTAATTTGAATTTATACCTGAAATTTTCTCCAATCTTTCAAGCAGCAACATTTAAAGGAAAAAAATCACCAAGTTTTCCCCAGGATATAAGTTTCTGTCAATCACTGATATCACCAATAGCCTACAAACCAGTCAAGACCTAATCAAATATAGCAATGCAATTTTCTCTAATAATGTGAAGTGCAATGTTTAATTTGGTATTAGTATTTGAATGTAAATGTAGAATAATTGAGATAAATCAAACTCACTTTTAAATAACATTGCTTTTAGATAAAACATTTAACTATGAAAACAATTAATCAAACACTTCATAAATTTCCGCAATCTTTCATGCAAGAATATTTCATCAACTAATCTCTATTGGACATATGTTCTATCAATAATTGTCATCAGCAGCAGCCTGGAAACTAGTTGACATCCCAATAAATATAGCAACATAATTTTTTGATATATTTTAATATCTAATTAAATGCCATAATTATATTTAAAAATGCATTGTAATATTTAATGGTAACTCAACTAGTTTTGAGGCATTTGATGATATTAGTTTTTGACAAAAATATGTAACAAAAGATTACTTGATTTTCCATCAAACATTGTCATTTTGAAAAATTTCTACCGAGAACATAAGCTAAAATTAATGTTATTAGTATTATTACATACGTATATGAGTTTGATTAATTACATGCCCAGTAGAGATTGGTTAATTTTTTCCATCAAATATTGCTGCTTGAAAGATTGTGTAAATCTTTTATAGAACACTTAAGTTAAAATTAATGTTAGTAAATATATATAGTTGTAAATATGAAATTAGCATAGCTTAATGTACAGTATATAAAATTCATTAAAGAATAAATTACTCCTCAGGTTATGAATGATTAATATTTTATGTTTTGCAAGGATATTCATTTTGTCTGAGGAAGAATGATTTACTGTTTAATTACATATATATTAAGACTTGCTAATTTCATGTTAAAACTTAGTTAGATTCTATTGTCTTTCTTCTATAACTGATTATTAGTTTAATAATTATTAATGCTATATTTTTATCTGGCTGATATATTAATTTCACTCAGAATTTTCATTAACATTGGCAAGGATAAACTTATAAATATCAAAAGCTTAAAGAATACAGGGGATCCATTCTATTCTTGATCCTTGCTAAACATACAGAACATTATTCATATTTACATAAATTATCATCCACTTTTATTCTTACAAATAATATCTTCAGTTCAAAATTTAAAACAAATTCTTAAAAATTTAAATTCATATACACATATTTTATCTATACTTGATTTGATAAACTAAGATCACTGAATTAGATAGCTATTCATAAGATATAACCTTGATTCTAATTTAACATGGATTACATATTCTGTTATGCTAATTTTAGTTTGCTTAATGAGCACCATAAATAAAATCAGTAAAATATACAATTTAACAAGTTTAATAACATAATAACACAAAGAACTATTATAATAAAAAAAATCCACTTATTATAAATTCTTGATTATGCCCAAATCACAATTTTAATAAAAAATAATATATAGTGATTCATTACTATAAATGAAATTTATACCTGAATGCATTTCCGCAGACAGCTCAAATTTTACGTAATTCAAAACTTTTCACTGAAAAAATTTTCAGTCAGCTAAAAAAGCAAATCATCATCAAATCAATTTAATTATGCACAATCAAAAATCTGCTTATTATTTCCTAAAATCTTGTAATAATTTTCGATTCTATTTTTATATCAAAGCAATACAGTCACTATCTATAGTCTTCAATAATGACAATTTTGCACTAGAGAAAACCATATTATCTTTAATCAGATACTAATTTTTTCTATTCAAGCTTGCTCCCTTACAAACACTTTTTAAAATAATGATTTTTTGTTCTAAGTCGTTAATTCTCAAAGAAACATTTTAGCAAATATTTTAATTAGCTCCTCAAAAAAAAAAAAAAGCTTATAAAAAATTGTAAATAACCTATTGTTTCTCCTTACAATTACTAAACAATAATTAAAACATGTATAATCAAAATAATTTACTATTATTCCAAGTGAATGCTTTTGGTTCCAAGATTTCTCAAGGATATCCCAAATCATTATAAGAGCAAACCCTATATATATATGTACTATTAAGGATTTATACATATAAACATATTCATGGAACAAACAAATCTGAATCTATTACTAAGATAATTCACAAGCTAAATTCCTAAAGAATCATTTAAATGAAATTGTAAATAACATCTTTTGGTATATCAATGGCAATCTAAATTGTCAAATAAAACGTGAGCATTGTGTACAAGTTCATTTGAATGATTCTTTAGTCAATCTAGCTAGTAAATTATCTTAGTAATGAATTTGAATTAATTTGTGCCACAAATAGGTTATACTGATAAGCTACAAAATTATTTATATGCCCACTAAAATTATTAAATATATATATATATACATCTATAGTATAATTTTAAAAATGTATACATTAAGAAATTAATAAAAATAATAAACAAAAAAATAAATTACTGTAATTGTGTAAAAGTCAGTTTAGTAATAAATCGAAGAATTTATGAATGAACAGAAAGAAGAAATGATTGTACAGTATTCATATAAACTAATATATACATATAATTTTTGAAAACCAAATTTATAAATTTCTACTTTTTTAAAATGTTATTTTAAACTATGCATTACTGAAGCTGGCGAATATGAAAAGACTACAGAACTAATCTTTGTGATAACCATTTTATTTCCTTATTGTCATTTCAAGACTGGATACTTTCAAAATAAAGTAACATACACTTTATTTTCTAAAGACATAATTATTGAGTTATTACATAAAATTACCAAGCCATTTTTTTATTAATGATAAACTATCATATAAAATATAAAAAATAACAGATGCATATAAAGAACAGTGATAGAAATATTCTCAAGATTGTTTACATTTGATATATCCTTAACAATCAGTCTAATATTTTTTTAAAATGTTAGAAACATGACTTTTAATGGCATTTTAAAATTTACAAGAATATCAATACTTTTATTATTTGGATTGTTCAATTTACCTTCAAAAATTAGCCAATTTAAAATTCAATTGTTCAAGCAGAGGTAATCAGTGAAGATGGGTTGAATATGGGATTTGTATATAACAGGTATATCCTCAAGCATTAGTTGGCAACTTCTGACTGTTCTTCATATAGTTCAGACCTGCTACTTGTCATTTTTGCCTTTTTTTGCACCTGCTGGAAATTTTTGGATAAACAGGTATACCATTAACATAAAAGTGAAGTTAAACTGGGGTTACATTTTATGATAGAAGTGTAAACAGTAATTGTAACAAGATAAGAATTATGTATCAATATTAATATTTATATATGTAGTGGAATTTAAATATAAAGTTGTTGAATTTTATTTGCTTTTACGTTTTGTGAATTTGAATATATTATTTTAACTTTTGTATTTTTAGTTCCTCTAATTGAAGACAAATAATGAAGAAAAGCAACTGCACTTGAAGGTTAGCTGAAATTAATAGCAATAATAAAAAAAAAAATTCTTTTTTTTAACAAAAAGGTTTCCTGAAAAGAATTGATTATCACCTGAATAAAATGACTGCCACAATTCACAACAATTAGACTGTGAGATGCTGAACAAGTGATATACATTACAAAATAATTAAGTTGAATATTAATAAAACACATTTCAATTTTAAAACAATCAAGCTTTGAAGTGTTCTTTTCCATCCATGTATACTTATAAATCTTTTAAGTTTACAATATTGAAAAACAATTTTTTCCTCTATTCCAGAACCATCTATTATAAACTTGAAAAATCACTGGATATTACATGATAGTAACATTATATCAATATTCTCAAACTAATTTCTAGTCTATAATTTTCATTAGGGTGAAATACCATCTGTGGACAATTAATTACTCAAGCTTACAATAGATAACTCTGGAATAGAAAGAAATTAAGCACAAAGAAAACATGTTATGTTTTGTTGGTATAATTTAGAACTCCGTTAAGAATCATGGGGCACTTTATAACATTAAAAAAAAAATGCAAATATTAGCATTAAAAATAAAACTTAACTGAAGTTTGGACTATCTTTATTCTAGATTGGTTCTCTTTAGAAATGATTTCCATCTTTTACTTGAATCAGTATTATTTACTAAGGCAATAAACCTTCAAGCATGTGCGCTTGAAAATACAAAGGTAGGGACCTCTACAGGTCTTAACCACAAGCTTACTCTTTGGAAAAAAAGAGGAGAACCCAAAAGTGAAAGAGAGGAACCCCTTCCTTACTTCAACCTACTTTCTATATAAATAGATGAAGCTGAAGCGGTTAGAACTGAGAGCGTAAAATCAGCATTGTAAGGGAGGAGTTTCTCCACATAATACTGATAATTGTTTTTAATTTCAGTATAGTAATTTTTCAGCATAAATAATTAATTATACCCACACAACCTCACATCTGCAATCAGATAATTCTAAAGTAATACTACTAATTCATAACTGTTTACTTATTGTCCCTCAGATAGTAGACACAACACAAGAGATGATCAGATTTTTAAAAATCAATAATATTAAACAATCCCATGTTAATTAAATTTATTGTTAAGTTTCATGAAATTAATACATCTAGAATAAAAATCAAGCACGAATTAATAGAATTTAAAGTACTTAGAAGATTACGGGATAAAAATTGGAGATAATTTAAGAAAAGAATTTAAAACAGGCAAAACTTACTTTACTTGTTTATTGGCTTAAAATAATTTAAAGTAGTTAAATAATTACATTAATAGAATTCAATTTACTAGTGCCATATTTCCTGAAAATAACCATTTAGATATTAACTTGATATAATTGCATTAATAACTTTAATATAATACTGAATATTGCATTACATATTTAATATATCTATTGATTTTCGACTGTATCTCAGTTTTCTTCAAAAGTTTTTGTTTTTACAAATGTAAAAAAATGCTAAAACAATTATTACCAACCATTTACATACATCATTTGGCTTTTCCAAATGTCTATATCTAGATGATGTTTGTTTTCATAAAGGTTGGAAATGTTGAAATATAATACGATTTATCATTTCTTTTAAGAAATATTCATTTCCTTTGTAAAGAACTTGCAGAAAAGTCGAAGGATACATAATAAGAATCAAATGACTTTATTATTTAATAGTTCATAAGATGTGCAAGCACAAGAAATAATAGAACTGGATTCTATCCAAAGATCTTAGCTTCAGAATGTGACATTCTACCACTATTCTAAACCATGTAGAAGAAAAATACATTAGAAACATTTAGAAGTTCAGCGTAACAATCCCTTAATTTTCACATACTAAGCAAGTGCTCTAGCAAGAATAGTAAATTTTTTGCATTATATGGATGATCAGGTTGCAATAACTGATGATTAGGAAGACCTACATTTCATGGCTAATAAATTCTAATAAATATAGTATCAAGCAGTAAGCCTAAAATGAAAATAAAAAAGACAGGAAATAGAAGAGTATATTGAAAGTTATGGAACATTAGATTGTTAAGGAAACAGAAATATATTGTGACTATATTTAAATATAAAAGAAATAAAAGTAATACCATTTGGATTATTACTATAGTTCTGAACTCAAATTTATAGAATAGATAAAAAAAAATCAAGTTCATTAACACCTTTTTTAAAACAGGCAAAACTCACTATACGTATTGCCACACACAGCAAGCTAGAGTAATCAATGGATGCCAGAAGACTTGTGCATAAAATCCCCATCTAGTGCCTACTCATCCAACATCCTCAGACTAATTTCTGGCTTGTGGCCTTTGTCAGTGAGGAGCCTTGGATTTGAGAGCATGGCACCTAGATCTTAGGATCTAATGCAACCCTCTAGCAGTCACCTTTTATCTCCAATTAACTACAAAACTATGAGTCTTAAATTGAAAACACCTTAATATTTCCAATTTAAGCTCATCAGCTTATATAGTCATATGGGTCTGAACTCAGTTCAGTATCCATACTAATAGAATAATGGTGGCTATGGTTATTAATGAACCAAAGACACCAAAATGTATGGGTACTGAACTGAATTCAGACCCATATGACTATATAAGCTGATGAACTTGAATTGGAAACATTAAGGTGTTTGCAATTTAAGACTCATAGTTTTGTAGTTAATTAGAGATAAAGGATGACTGCTAAAAGGTTGCATTAGATCCTAAGATCTAGGCACAGTGCTCTCAGATCTAAGGCTCCTTACTGATGAAAGGCACAAGTCAGAAACTAGTCTGGGGATGTTGGATGAGTAGGCAATAGATGGAGATTTTATGCACAAGCCTTCTAGCAATCCAGTGATTACTCAAGCTTGCTGTGTGTGGCAATATATATAGTGAGTTTTGCCTGTTTTAAAACAGTTATAAGCAAGCATAAGTAGTGGTCATGTGATGTTTATTGGCTTCATTAATACCTCATTTTAATCAGTGAATGTTTTGTGTAATTCAGTTTATAATTTTAAATTATATGACAAAAGAAACATGTAATTACATATTTGTATTTGTAAATACTTGAACTATATGGCATGTTTTACAACACTTTCACGTAATTTGAAATGTATATTAATAACACTTAAAAATCTGATTACCACAAATGTGCAAAAAGAGATTCATAAAGCTTCTACAAATTAAAGACTAACAAGCATTTGAAAAAGGATCTGAGTTTATATGAGAATCTTTATTCATTTATCTCAAAATATTTTTGAAATAAAAGATTGACTATGAATGCTGATATAAATGTCTTAATGTTTGATGCATAGTAAAAAAATAGTTAGTACTTTCGAGATATGCATGTTGAGAGTCAGAAAAAATGTATATAAAACCTTTGTTGAACTTTTCTTTTAAGGCAATAAAAATTCTATTTTATTTTGTAGCATTAAACATTTCTAATGTACATATTTTTCATTTTTTGTCATCCTTGTGTGGTAATAAACTCATATACCAAATTTTTTGATCAGCAATAGAAAAAGTTGATGCATAATGCAGAAGTATATTTAAACATTTATAACAATTTCTAAAAGATCAAATTTTTATTCGTTTGTAGCTAAATGGACTTTTCACATTGAAATCTCACATAAGGTCTCCAATAAGTCTACTGGGATTCTAGTTTAAAATTCACAATAAAGTTGTTTGAATATAGCAATTAGCTGTGAATGCATTTGTAAACTGAATTACTATAATTATCAGGTAGATACAAAACTGGCAGTAGGTATTGGGAAGGGTATTGTAACTTGGCTAACTGATGATCATACTTCATGTTTTGGGACTTATTGAAATTTTTGCTGTGATTATAATCATATGCTGGTCAAAAAATTTGGAATATGAGTTTCAATTTTCCCCCTAATTACTAAATATTTATTTTGTAAGAAGGGTGTAATATTTACATTAAACTGTTATTTTTTTTTCACTTGTTATATTTTTTAAAGGGAAAAACATTCAAACCAAATTTTTGAAAGAAATTTTGTTAAAAGTATATATGCTAATAATAAAATTAATCTTAAAAATAAAATATAAACTTTATAAACAAAAAAAAATATTTAGCAATAACGTTATTAACACAAAGAACTTAACGCCCCTCCAAAAAAAATAATGAAGTCTTAGATTTTAATTAAATTTCATTAAATCCATATTTAGAAATAATAAATGTTAGAACAATTATTAATTAATTTTCCAATTAAAGATAGCACACATATATAACAGCATGTTACAAACGTGATGATTGTAAACTGAACTGGTAAGTATAATCCATTACAATGATGCAACTGTGCAATACTTTCTCAGAATTGACTTCAAAATTTGTTCAACAGTTTATTTAGAATTACTTAAATAAACTATTCACTTAATTCTATCTGAATTTTTTATTTAAAATTTTATTGATAATAAATAATTGCTTATCTCAGAAAATGGCAGTGCTATTTGGAGATAACTGCATCATAGATTGAACCTGAATTCTTGAAATAGTAGATAGCTCTGATGCAACATGCAGAGTAATGTTGAGGTTTGCTGAATTACAGTAGTTCCACAACCATAATAAATATTTATAAAAAATCAATATCTATAATAGCTTTATTTTGGTGAGCAGCAAATATAAAATTCTGTTTTAAAAAATATAAGTGATGGTTTATGTAACTATATAACTTATTCTAATTAGCCATCATCCAGTTTTTATGATAATATTACCATTTCCACAAAACAGAAGAACAGCAAATTTAATGGCTTTGAAATAATAACTCAGAAAGATTCTGTCTATCAAGTGGATGATGAATTTCTTCTATGGATACTGGAGTGTTCAGATGTGTGTTAAACTACAATGCTCGTTCTACTTGTGGTTTTATACTTTTTGGTTACAATCCTTCCTAATTTCCAGTAACCACAGGAAGCACTGATTTGTAGTAACAATTGATTTTATTACGATTAATATTAAACACTAAATATTTGAAGATTCCTAAGCTTATTTCAATCCATTTCTATCCTATTATCATTAAGATTTTTCATTGCAACATTTGTTGTAACTTTAGTAGTTTTATTTTAATATTGGTCTCCTATTCTAATGAACGAATAAAAAAATCAACTGAGTAATAAAAAGATAACAATAGAGTTACATATATATGCAGTTAAATTCTCCTTTTAACCCTGAATGTATTATTTAAGCAAAATAATGATAGACACTGTATTTTATTTTAACCTTTTGACAAAAAGAAACATATATATTAAACTAAGGCGGAAGGAAGTAACATAAAAAATACAATTTATAAATAAGAAATATAATTAATGATTTTTAAAAATAGTATCTTACACCAATTATATATAATTAATGTATAAAATTACGATTTAGAATTAATATATGTCTAAGAAGTTCAATTCAATTCAGCCTCTTATACAATATTTATATAGGTTTAACTTTCTAACAATGCTTTTTATTAACAGTTTCGTTTCTTTGATGTTTCTCTGTTGCCAGTTTAGAAGACTATTGAATAATTGCAATTATTTAAGAAAAGACATGTTTAATAAGAGAATGATTTATTGCTTTATTAAATTAAAATATATTTACAATTAATAGGACAATTTTAATCACTTGCCTTTCGAGGCTGAAGAATGAACTTTGACACTCAGACATAGGGTAATTCAGCATATTCATAAAAATAAAATAACTGAATATATTTTGTAATAATTAAGTAACAGACTATTAGCTAATAAATTTCATTGATGAATCTATGCCTTATAAATAATTAAGTAATTTTTATCACAGTTTTACTCAGTTAAATTATAATTGTACAGGTTTTTAACCAGTTTCAATATGGCACTGCTATCCAGTGCCCATCAATTACTCAAGCTTACAATAGATGACTGATGTAAATAGTATTCCATGTTTGTGGTTTCTATTAAACTTGATTAATTCTTAGCAAATAAAAGTAAATATTTATTTAACAATGACTGAAGGTAAATAAATACTAATGCCTTGAGTTTTCAAACAAATTTAATAACTTTATAATTTATAAATAGAAGCACTATTCAAACATGCAAATCTGCTGCTTAAAAAAAGATCTCAAGTTAATACTTGAGCAATGATATGTTTCAGTACATTGAATTAATATTGCCATTTTTATATATTTACAAGTGTTCTTTTAGTGAATTATTAATTTTGTTTATGTAGCATACAAATAATCTTTTATGTAATATCTGTGAAGCAAACTTCTATTACATTTTATGGAGCATATGAAAAGATGGGAAGGCATCTTTATGGATTTGAATATGTAATATTTTCTCATGATATTTGTTCTATGTAATTTGATGCAGTGGGAGACTTTAGAGTTCAAGATCCATAGATTGCACCTTCTGGTGCTTAAACTTCACAAAAACTTCCAAGCAATAAATGATTTGATTATTTTTATGAACATATTCAATTATTCATGCAGTTTACTTCATGAACATTTCTTCACCAGACAGAAGCACAATATTCACAAGTACAATATATTAGTACTAAGACAGCTGTCCATAAAATATTTGCATCCCATCCCAAGTGATAGGAGTCAACTTTCGGGGAAAAAATTTCTAGGACTTATTTTAATTTATTAACCATAGATATTACTTCACTATTTAAGACATGATTCAATCAAGATATCTTTTCAGGATCCTCAACCAAAATTGTCTTCAAACATCCAATAATGGAGTCTAAATTGCCTTTTTGTGAGGTCCAAATTTCTTTTTTCACATGTAACAGTAAACCTGTCTTTGATTTTCAAGATGCTATTGGAGCTTCATTAAATAGATTTATGACTAACTATGGTTGCAGTGGGTATCTTTTTCAGAAATTGGATTTGAGAGTTTGTGATTTAACACTATTTAGACAAGTGCAAATCGTGTACTATACAGATCTGCACATGTAACAGCAGAATTAAAGAATTTAATAAAATCATTAATGAATCTATATTCCAGTTGGGATCTTTTTAGTTTATCTGGAATCATTTTGAAAATTAAAAAATGAGAATCAAAACAAATGAATTTGAAAAGTAACTGGAATATCAATTAGACTTTGTCAAAAGGATAGAAAAAAAAAAGATGATCAACAACATGATTATTATGTTACCAAATAGTTTTTTGGAAAATTCAAAAGCAGACGTTGTAGTTTTAGGAATGGTGAGCGAAACAAAGAAAACTAATATCTTAAAAATGAGGTTTATGATAATTATACAAACTATTCTGTAAATCATAAATATATCCATTTATAGTCTTTTAGTCTATTTATATGGTGCTATATTTTAATCAGTTCTAGAATAAGCTTTTCCTGAAAAACTTCAATACATATTTATTTAATCAATATTGCATGTCTTTATAAAGTCAAATACATAGGCTAATCATTATAACATGCATAAGGTCTTCCCTCAAGAGATTTTGTATTCATCCATTTAACAGGCCCAATACAATGTCGATGTATCCTCACAATTGTAGATTCAATACCTTCATCACACTCAGCCAACCAAAAAATGGATTGATTAGTTTATTCTTGGTACCATATTTTCAGAATATTAGAAAAAAAAAATTAAATTTTTCTAGTGCCATTATGAATAGGTCCATCCCATTTTCATATAAACATGTGGTATAATAACTATATATAATTAATTTAGTTCAAGTACTTTATATTATTATAAAATAACTTATCTTCCAGCTTAAAAGCCACAGCATATTGCAGACAGTCTTACACCTTATCATCTGCCTTTTTAGTTAAAAATCTTTCAAGATGTTTAAACTGATCAATGCCATCAAGCTGATAAGCATTTTTCATTATGAACTCATAAAACACTCAAGTTTTTTGAACTTTACTTACAATATTGAAAATCATTCTTTATATTGATAAGAATAAAATTATTATCAGTAGACTATAATCTTCAAACCAACAAGATGAACTTATTTTAGTTTTTAGTAAGTTCAAATTAGAAACCTTATCATCAAATCTGTCATAGCTTGATGCCTGCTTTATAAAACTGCCTGTAAAGTCAGCAAAACCATACTCAACAGATTTTCATTTCAAATATTCAAATTTTCCATTACCAATCATTACATTTCTATCTCTATGTAAAAAAAAAAAAAGATGCACCCCTATTGTTATATACTTTGATGTTGGATTTCTTGATTAAGGTTTTTAATAAAACAAATCTCTTATAGAATTTATATTAAAATTATAGTGTTAAATATTCACATTTTGATATCAAATCAGTTTGCCATTAATATAAGTTGACCAGCTTTAATATTTGCACAAATTACTGACAACTGCTCCAAGATAGCTGATGAAGGAATCTAGGAATACATGTATATTGTAGTTTTTTTCATGTAGTATAGTAGGTTTAGTAAAAATATATTCCATACTATAATCAGAACTGACATCGAATATGTAATATGAATAAGCTTTTATATCCATCTATTTAAAAGCATTGCTACAAACCTTAATTAAAGAAATCAATTAGTTAAACCACATCAAAGAAAGTAATACATATATATGTATATAATCACATGATAACAATCACAGCTTATTTAAATCATGAATCTGCAATGAAGGTAACTCTACAATGACGGATCCCCATTTTTCACTCATCTAAAAAAGTTGACATTTGGACCAAAACAGACTGAGATTTTTTATAATCCCCAAAAGTTTAAATAAATCCTATAAAGGCAAGACAAATAGTCATTAAACCCCACTGTTATCAATTATTTAGACAATAAACCTGATTTTTCTGAAAGACAGCTGGGTTTACAAAAGCCATAACATTGAACCATGAATCTTCAATCTCTTGTCAAGGAAATCTCCATACTCATCTCTATATATATATATGTGTGTGTGTGTGTGTGTAAATGTGATAAATTGCTCACCTTCAAGCTTGTAACAAATCCTACATTATCTCTTTGTAAAACTCTTTCAGACCAATCTTTCTTAATGCACATAAATTTCACAAGAAAACCTCATTTATCAAATGAGTTAGACTTGAAATACTTTGAGGGCTTCTCATAAAAAAAAAAAACAAACAAACATATATAGTGAGATACATTGATCTGAAAGATTTCAAAGTGAATGATTATTCAGTTATTTATATATACACTGTAACCTTCATGCCTGAGTTTAAATGCATAGCCTAGCCTTTATGTGCATTTATTTTTTATAATATATTCTAGTATAAGTGTATAAAATAAATTTTAATTGTAAAAAAATAAAATATAATTTTATTTTAAAATAAAATTACTATTTTAAAACCAAAGGATGCTATAGAAACCAATAGCAAAATGACTGGGAGGGAGAAGAGACTATTCAATCATCTGCTTTACAAAAAGGGCGAGAATTATTACTTCTTCATCGTGTCATTTACAGGATAAAAGTAAAAAGAAATTGTAAAGATTATTTAAATAAATAATATGAGAGTTTCTCATAAAAAACATACTGTGATAGATTGATTTTAAAGTGAATGATAGTTTACGATGTGTTATAAACTTAATACATCCCAAATCTGAAAGATTTGACTGATTAGTCAATTATTTATATATACTGTAATTTTCATGCCTGAGTTTACATGCACGACCTCTTTTTTTATAGTATATTCTAGAATATGTTATACAATAAATTTTAATTGTAAAAAGTAAAATTGGTTATTTATTTATACATGCTGTACCCTGCCAACAGGATGATAACCTCTAGAAATTTTACAAGTGCACAGATTAGGGTGTACTTTTACTTTCTTTAGGTATAATTTAATAGTCTTATTATTTCCAAATTATTTTTAATTTGTATTAGCAAATATGAGACTCAAATATCATATTTGACAAGAACACAAACCTTTTAACATTAAAAAAAATGCCAAAATACCTGCTCAATGGCATAAGAATACCAAGATACTCCTCTTTATTAAGTATCTAGAGATTCCTATGACTAACAATAATACTTACACAAATATAATAAAACATCTATAATCATCAACTTTTATGTGAATTAATTAATAAACTTATACTATCACTTTACTATATATTTGTTTTCAACTATTACCATTTTTATACAGCTATAATTAATAATAACAATAATAATATAATGAGATCCCAGGATTATCAATGATTCTTAATTAGCTACATAAAGAGGGATTTTACTTATTTCTATAGGTAAGGTAATAATTAAGAAAACTGTTAATTATCATAATTATAAATAAAATTATCTTACAATTTTATGTTTTTATGATTTATAATACTGTAATCTGAGGAAATTTAAGATAAAAAAAAACACCATGGTCTTTCTTATCAGTTGCCAGATAAGGCAGAATAAATGTTTGTGTAAATGAAAATATTTTTCCAATAGATATATACAATTATGACAAAAATAAATCATGGCCCTTATTCCCAGGAGGCTGTAAAGTAACCAACCAAGACAGCGGTTGGTGTCTGAAGGTGCTAAGAATCTCAATTGCAGACCCAGGCTGCCATTTGATAATGAGTTTTTTATTTAGGTACTTACAACTGTAGATCACTTTCAAATGAAAGAAGATTGCAAGAATTAGAAGAACTGTCTTGTATTAAATGGGACATTATTGGATTTTGTGAAGTTAGAAGAAAAGGTGAAGAGACAACTGATTTAAAAAGTGGATATGTATTCTACTACAAAGGCACAAATATTGGAATTACAAGTGGAGTAGGATTCATTATAAATAAAAAGTGGAAGAACAACATTGTGGAGATTGATGATGTATTGGACAGAGTAAAAAGATTAGTTATACAACTTAATAGCAGATACCAAATGCAGATAATTCAGGTTTATGCCCTAACAAGTTCCCATAGTGATGAAGTAGAACATTTTTATATGGATGTACAAAAGGCTTTTGATCAGAGTAAACAACATTTTAAAATTGTTATGGGAGACTTTAATGCTAGAATTGGTAAACAAATGAAAGATGAAAGTGCTGTAGGTAATTTTGGTTATGGTAATAGAAATGAGAGAGAACATAGACTTGTGGAGTTTGCAGAAAAAGAAAAACTTTATATTATGAATTCTTTTTTTGAAAAAAAATGTTAAAAGGAATTGCACATGAAAGCATCCAAATGAAGGTACAGCAGAATTGGATTATATTTTGACTAATAGAAAATACATATTTCAAGAAACAAAAAATATTAAGAAAAACAATATTTACAGTTGATATTCCTAATCTTCATGAACATTCTAATGAATTTAAATTAGAACTTATAAATGGGTTTCAAGTACTAATAGATTTTGAACATGATTCAGATATGAATGAAATTAATATGAAAATAACTGATATTTTTAAAAACTGCAACAGATAGCTGGTAGAAAAAAGTGGCAATTGACCAATGAAATTTCTGAGACTAGAGAATTTACGAGGAAAAGAAGGAATATGAAGATATACAAAAATGATGCATTAACAAGGATTGAATATCTCGAATTTTGTAAAATAATGTGGAAAAAAGTTGAAAATGATATAAGAAAGTATAACTGTGAACTAGCAAGGAAAGCTGTAGAAGAGAATAAAAGTATCAAGAATGTAAAACAACATTTTGGTCATTGATAGGAAATTTATATCTGCAATAAGAAAAAAAGCTGGAACTATTACTAAAATGAGAGATGAAATCATGAAATGGGTAGACTTTTATCAATAATCATATAGTAATAAAGAACAAGTACCTCCTATATCTATTCTTCCGAATTGCCTAGAATTTTAAATGAAGAAGTGAGACATACAATTAAATATATGAAGAAAGTAAAAGCTCCAGATGATAATGGAATTATAATTGATATATTAAAAAAAGCGGGTGAAGAAATAGATTTTTTTTTTAGCAAAGTTATATACCAAAGGTCTAAATGATAAAGATGTACCAGATGATTGGAAGAATGCAGTATTACTATTTAAAAAAGGTGATAAAGATATTAGAAATTACAGACCCTATCAGCATTTTATCAGTTTTATACACATTTTTTACCAAGATAATTACAACTTGTCTATAGAGAACATTGGATTTACACCAACCAAGAGAACAAGGTGGATTTAAAAGCAGTTTTAGTACAGTAGATCATATCCAGGTATTGAGAGAAGTTATAGAAAGGACAAATGAATATGAGTTGCCATTATGCTTTGGATGAAAAGGCATTTGATTCTATAAACATTTCTACAGTGATTAAAGCATTAGATCATCAAGGTATAGATCCAGGATATTGTCATATTTTAAAGAATATTTATAAAAATGCAATAGCAATAATTAGATTATATAATGATACTGGGAAAGTCAACATTGAGAAGTGTGTAAGACAGGGTGACTCCATATCTCCAAAACCTTTCACAGCAGTGCTGCAAGAAGTATTTTATGGATTAAAATGGAAAGCTAAAGGAATGAAAGTAAATGGAGATTATTTAAGTCATTTAAATTTTGCAGATGATGTAGTTGTTTTTGCAAATAATGCTTTAGAGTTGCAGGAAATGTTGCAGGAGTTATCAGATGAAAGTAGGACTAAAGATAAATGTTAAAAAGACTAAAATAATATTTAATGGATTTTCTGAAAATAAAGATTGATTATGAAGAGTTAGAAGAATTTAACAGTTACAAATACCTTGGTCAGATTATTAATACAGATGGAAACATAATGGATGAAATTAATCATAGAATGAAACTTGGTTGGAGTGTTTTTGGTAGAAATAACTTGATACTAAAAGGAAATATGCCTATATGTTTGAAAAAGGCTTTAATAAATGTGTTTTACCAGTTCTTACTTATGGATCTGAGACTTGGGCACTTAATAGAAGAGCAATACAGAGACTTCAGATCACTCAAAGAAGTATGGAGAGATGCATATTGGGAGTAACTAGAAGACATCAAAAATGCAATATATGGGTAAGAGAACAAACAGGTGTTACTGACCTCACACTTAAGTGGAGTTGGGCTGGACATATTGCTAGAAGAGATGATAATAGATGGACAATTGAAATCTTAAACTGGATTCCAAGAAATTGTAAAAGACTCGGAAAGAGACCATATGTGAGATGGATGGACGAAATAAGAAAGTGTGCAGAGATGATGTGGAGAAGTTAAAGATCGGAGATGAATTGAACTTGGAGAGACCTTCATTCTGCAGTGGATTGATAATGGCTGATGAAGAATCATAAATAACCAATTTTACTTTAAAATAATAATATATAATCTTAACCATAACTTAATTAATAATCTGATTTTCCTATAAATAAATATAATTTGCTACATTTAGAATATATACTTATTGATGATTTATGTGATAATAGTAGTTTGTAATAGATTAATATATCTTTTTAAAGTATATTATTCTTAAATAATTACTATATATTATCTTATACTTAAGTTAATTCTTATTTAAGATTTAAGTTTGATAATTTAATTATCTTGTATTAACACCCTGTGAAGATGGTGTCATGATGATGATTCGGATCGATGATGATTCGGACCAAAGAAACAACTCTATGTAGTTAATTCAACTTATAAACATTAAATTTATTAACATATTATTTACAAAATTTTTAAAAAAATTATATTTGAACTAATAAATGATTTAGCAAATAACAATATACAAAAAAAATTATATAATAATATAACATAATAAAATTATTTATACATTCAAACCTTTTTATTTTCACTTAATGATAATTGTCCAGAACTAGAAATTAAATATTTTCTTTTCATAATACAAGATTTTATTGTTATAGCTTAACTTTATTTTCTTATCCAATACAATTATGTATACCTATTATGAAATATTATTCTTTTATCTTCTCCTTTACATTTTTTTGCATTCCCTTCATATATATTACTTTTTATAAAGCTCCTCATATACACTCTAATGCCAATTTTTAAATATAATTCCTTTAATTTTCTAACAATTTTGGCTATCCTGCAGTCTTCATCAGAGCTACAACATTTAAACATATAACCATTATTCTATATACATATAAAAATACATATTTTACATTATTATTCATAAGCATGTTTTATTTTTAACCATATACCTTTACTTCTCTTTTTTTTCTTAATTATTTTCTCATTATTTCTTTCCTATTTCTATTTTCTTTTTTACCTTTTCTTCCTATTATTATATGTTACTAATATATTTTTATCACCTTTTTATTTTACTTTTAATACCTATAAGTCTAATTCCTATCCTTCCTTTTTATTATTTAACTATACTTATTCTTTTATTAATAATTTTTATTCCTATCTTTATTCTCTTTTATAATTTACTTATTTATTTTATTCATCTTTTGCATAACCTTCTTCTTCCTTTTTAAATTTATAATTGATTATTTTATCAAAATCCTTAGCCTCTTTTTCATATACTCCTTTAATACAACTCCCTCTATTATGAATTTCTTTAACTTTTATCCTATTTTAAATATTTTATTTTACAAAACTTTATATATAAACAATTTCGCTATTATTATTAATAATATTCCTATAAAAATGTCTTTACCACCCATCTCTATTTAAATTTGATTTTATCTTCTTAATTAATATAGCTTCTTTTATTTTTCTATCTCTTCTTTTATTAGTATATCCAATCATTCTTATGCTATCTCTCTCAAATATATGTCCTGTTTCCATAGCATGCATAAAAATTAGTGATTTTTTTATTATACCTATGCTGAATCAATCTTGTATAAACTGAATTTTTCATTTCTGCTACATATTTAGTTATTATTTTTATATGATCTACATTCTATTTCATATACTCCATTTATAACTGAAATGAAGGCTTATTATATACCTGTATCAATATATGTAATATGGTATATGAGCACAGACTTTCACCTGTCCCACCATATTGTATATTGGTGATTATTTATCTTTTCGACACATATATGTTGAAGTGTATCAGTGTTATGAGATAGAGTGGTGGGTCAGGTTAAAGTCTGTGCTCATATATCCTATATACTCCATTTATGTTTTTCTATTCCTTTAATACATTTATTATCTAATATATCCATTACATTTCTCCATTTTTATTTACTATCTTATATTTAATTACATTATTATATTTTTTATTAATTTTTTAAATAATTTTATTAATGCTCTTAACTATATTATTACTATATATTTTAACCCCTATATATTCATCCTTTTTTATGCTTTCTTACACTTTCCCTTCTCTTCTTCTTTACTTTCTCCTTTATATCTTTTTTCTGATATTTTTACAATTTTCTCTATTATTTTCTCTGGGTATTCATTCTCTTTAAACTCTTTAACTATTAATCCTACCTCTTTCTTATACTCTTCTTCATTTGAACAATAATTAATAGCTCTACATACTCTTGAACAAATATTACTTATTTTATATTTATTATCCACATAAGAATTCCAATTCATTATATTATTATCCACATTCATTTCCTTATATACTGATGTTTCTATTTTACATTTTCTCTTCTCATATGATTTCTTTAATAATACATCCAAATATGACAACTTATTATCTTTTTCTCTCTCTACTGTAAATTTCATATTCTCAGTCCAATTTGTTAATTTTTTCTAAATACCTATTTATTTGTCTTTCACTTTTATTAAAAATTAACAAGTAAAAAATAAGTAATTATGATAAGTATAGATTGACAATGGTTAAGATAGATGTAGTGTCGATGTATACAAATATGGATGTAGAGAAAGTAATAGAAATGGCAATTAGTAAATATAAGGAGGATAAAGAAATAGAAATACCGATAATAAAGTTGAAACAAATTATTAAAATATGTTGTAAAGAGATAACATTTAAATTTAATGGAGAATATTTTAAGCAGAAGGAGGGGCAATGAATGGGATATTAAGCAATATATATATGGAAGAAGTGGAAAACGTAATGATGGATGAGAAGAATGGACCACTAATGTTAAAAGATATGTGGACGATTACTTGTTAATTTTTAATAAAAGTGAAAGGCAAATAAATAGGTATTTAGAAAAAAATTAATAAATTGGATGAGAATATAAAATTTACAGAGTAAATGACAAAACATTATCGAATGAGAAATGACATGAGATCAAACTCATTTTCTATTTCAGTTTTCAATTTCTCAACTTTAGCATTCTGAATATCAGCAACACAAACTTTGGTTTTATTTATTATATGCGCTGAGCACCATCAGTTATTGTAATAGATTTATAATTAAAACCATAAGATCTCTTAAGCAAGTAAACATACAATTACTATTTCAATTAAGTACTTCTAACAGTTTAACCCAGTGGTCATCAACCTTTTCACACCTGCGGACCGGTAAAAATAAGGATAAGGTTTCGCGGACCAGCAAAAATAAGGATAAGGTTTCGCGGACCAGCAAAAATAAGGATAAGGTTTCATGGACCAGCAGAAGTCTATAGATAAATTTTCTTAAAGATGTAAACAGCTTAGCCTTAGATGAAGTTATATATATATGGAGTTTGTATAATAAAAAACTTTTTTTTTTTTAATTTTGAATTTTTTTAGAAAAGTAATAAAAATTTAATTCTACCCCCCCCCCCCCATAAACATCTGTGATAACTAGAAAAACAAATTAATTTATGTATGATTGATTAGATTTTGTTCTGTTTCTTTTTTTTTAAATCGGGTAAAAGTGCGATGAAAAAATAAATAAAAATTGTTTATATTAATTAAAAGTTTAAAATCTTATTATTTTGTTATTAAAAACTTTCTTGCCAGTCTAGCACGGACCAGCAAAAAACTTCTACGGACCGGTGGTTGAAGACCACTGGTTAACCTGTCCTTATTGTCGATTCTCAACACTATGAACTGTGAAGATATTCACAGTCATGTATATTTTTATACAAAAATACAAAAACGTTTGCAATCACAATTGCTGTATTTAACTAAAAATAAAAAAAAATGTTTAGATATTTTTACTATCACTGTTAGTTCAGAGATGATCGATGGAATAATAAACTTGTGACACAACTAAATCCTGTATTATTCTAATTGGCTAAATATAATAAAATAAAAAATGTAAAAATGATAATAAAAAAACCATGAACTGTTTGTATAAAAAAAAAACATTATGAAACCTTTGTGAGCTATCATTATATTCATAAAACAGTAGGAAATACTCTTAATCAGTCTTAATTATTGATTATTCAAAGTTAACTATTATCACCTAAAAGATCATTCTATTATCCAACAACTGTGGGCTTTATTGAGCCTACATTTAGCATATGAGTTTTGAAAAATAAATATTATAATTTGTCATCAAGTATATTTTATTTGTAATTTGGGAACAATTATTATATAAAATAAAGCTTCATCACTGTCTAAGAAAAATAAGATTACAACTATGGACTTGTATTTGGTAAAAATAAATTCTCATGCATGAAAATTGGTAAAAATTTTCTCTTTTTGATTTACAATAAATAATTTGTCAATTTTCAAACAAAACAAATACTAACTAAAATTTAACAAATATACTTTTTCCAGATTTTGTCAGTAGACAGAGATTTCAGAAAATATCTGCAGATATTTAATAATTTTGTTGATGAGCAACATAACAAAATATTTTAATTTTATAAATGATTATAGCACATATGAAATAACATCTTAATTTTACTTATATAATATTAAAAAAAAGATAGGACAATAATAAAAAGACAAACTATGATATCAATGGCTGAGCAAACTTGTGGGCTGATCAATTTGAAGCAGCAATTTATATAATGAGAAACCATCCATTTCTTAAAATCTCTTTCCCAAAAGCAGATAGAATCTTTAGACCAGAGTTGATCTTATAAATGAAATAATGATACATTGGTCTCAGCTGTTAATTAAAATAGATATTAAAATGAGATATTATATTGAAAAAATATATTGTCCTATTACATCACCATTGTTTTTTTTAATACGTTAATTTAAATAAGGCTTTTCAATAATTTTAAAATGCATATTTTCTAAAACTTGTCTCATGCATCCAAAATGATTGGCCCAGACCTTCCTTTAGGCAATAAGGTAATCATCGATTACTACTTACTATCCTCTTAACATAATTCATTCCAAAATTATAACTACATCATAACAATATTATTTTTTTTTATTATTTACAAATCATTTGAAAGCAAAAAAAACTTGAATTTTTATTGTATAATTCATCAACATTTTTCTGAAAATTTTGAAGAATGTAATGGAAAAAAATTAATTAATAGTAAATTTATCCAATCACAGGAATTGCAGACAGTATGTTTCAAAATTTTCTGAAAAATTTCAACTTTATAATTTATTAGTGAAATGAATAAATAAACTTAAAAGCCATATTTTTTTCATCTCTATAATAAAATTAAATTATTTTTTTTTAACAAAAAAAAAAACAAATATCCTAATTTAAATAATTTGAATAATTGTTAAAAGTTGTTTTTCTTACTGGTGTAATGAAATGATCACAATCCTTTAAATAATTATGGTAAATCAATAAATCATAACAAAATAAAAACAGAATAATTTAGTATTTGAAGAAAAATAAAAAAATAATTGTAAACAATGATTCTATTTAGTTTTTCAGGCATTTTCAATAAAATTCTAATGAAAAAATTGATTTCAATTGCAACATTTATTTAATAGCATCTTTAAAAAAATGCATGAAATATTTCAAGACTTCTGAATTATAAAGATTCATTCTGATTTATTGAAATCCCTATGCAAAAGAATTTTGTTTTATTTATACATTTATATGGTGCCAATAAATATGTAAAAAAAAAGGGGGGGGGGGGATAGGGAGGAAGAATTGGAGGCTCTTCCAGACATATAAATGTATAGAAGATTGTAAAGGATAAAATTAGCAAGGAAGAAATAGTCTAATATTTTTATATAACTATACAAGCAAATTAGTTTAATTTCACAATTAGATATGTGGATACAAAATCCAAAACTCCTTCCCAAGAAACATCAATATTTACAAACTGACCTGGGATTTTTGGTATAGCATTATTATTTAGTATTCATTTTTAAAGTTTATATGATATGGGTCTAGAATAGTGAGTCATTCATTTCTGTAATAATTTTCATTATCTTTGCCAGTCTCTTCCAAATTCACACCTCTAAAAGCCTCCAATTCTTATTTTTTAAAAAAACTGTTCATGTTTATCTGCTCTACTTAAATCTGTACTTCAATACTTTTAACAAATGTTTTGCACAGAGATATTCCATAAATCAAAATAAATCACTATACATTTTTATTCCTCATGCAGTAGGGTCATAGAAAATAAAACTTTTTTGAAAAAATTATGAAAAGGAACTCCACTAGATATGTATTCAAAGGCAAAGAAATTATGAAAAATGTATTGGAAAAGATTGTGAGTTGAGTTATGATATTCGAAGAGAAAAATAACATTTTAAAAACATACAGCAAGAATCTGAAAGGGTCGGAGAAGAGATCTAATATATGGGATCAGTTTTGACAAATTAAGTGTACAATAACGGCAAAAAATATTGATAAACTATCTAATTTTAGATACAATCTACAATATGTGAATAATGAATTTGTCAACAAGAAGGTAGATATCTCAAAGATTTTTGTAAAACAAAGCCTGTTCAAAGTTTTGAAACTAAATTGTAAAAATGCAAATGTATAAAAGATCCTGTTTTGCTAGATGTATACATAATATTGGCAGAACACATTGAGAAAATTGCAGTTTCTAAAACATAAACAAAGATCACGTCTTACAAAGAATAATAAGAGAATATTTTCTTCAGATTATTGCATAGAACCCATACAAATTGAAAAATATTGTAGAAATATACGAAGATTGAAAATGTTTTTTGACAAAATTGGTATAAATATATTCATCCAGTTTAATAATTAACAAATGTATCTAAGTTTTGTTAGATTTAAAAAATAATAAATGAATATTTGTTCAGAGGGAGCTAGTCACATACATAAAAAAAAAAAAACCATTTACATACTTTTTCCAATGTTTCATATATCAAAACTCCTAGAGTAATAATAGATCTTTATAAAACACTAACACTTCGTAAATCTCTTTTTTGTTTTAAAATCGTACTTAATTAGTTTTATTTTTTACTATTAATAGATACTCTTTTTTAAAAAATTGCTTTAATCCTAGAAATAGTTGGAAAGAAAAATAGTCTGCGATTTGAAGTTTGCCATTATAAATTTCTCGGTTTTATCAAATTTAGTATAAACAAAAGATACTCAACTCTAGTGCCATCTATTGCAACTTAGTATAAAAACGGGGCTTAGAAGAAACGTATTTCAATTTCAAAAATAAAAAACATCTTTATATGACTAAAGTAGGAAGATATATTACACATTAAAAAATGTGAAATGGAGTTGAATTAATATTTCTTTATATCTACATTTAATAATAATAAATGCATTAATTTTCAATTAAAATGCTTATCTGGCTAGAATTATTTACGAGTGTTGAAAGTTCGGCAACTTTAGATTGCGAGCATATACATATTATATAATATAATATAGTATTGTATATCATATACATTTACAGCCGTATGTTCTTATAACACAGCATTTTTTTTATTTTAAAAAATCGCATAAATCAAACCTTGGGAAATTTCAGGCCATCTATTTAGAAAATGCAGTTATTCCATTGTCTAATTATCCCCACAACACTTTTTGAGCAGTAACTTTATATACAAGCCTCCCCACCCAACGCAATTACTTAACTCTAAGCATTATGAAATAATTTTTATATTACCAAATTTCTTAATTAAAGAAGTAAATATCAGAGATTAGGATACAATTTTCAACATTTTTGTAGGATTGAAACGATGGCGAAGCTTTTATTTTATTGGTTCTCAAATTAAAAAAAAAAACAATAAAAAAATTATACATAATAACAAATTTAAATGATTTATATTTGAGAATTAATGTTCATTCATATCGCGCAGTTCATTATTTAATTTTAATGCCTAAAAATATTTGTGTTAAAATCATATTAATATAGCGATGAGTTTCAAGATGCGGAATGAATGTCGCCATTACTATAACAAAAGTTGATCATGTTTCTATACAACTTAACATTACAACGTGCTACGGGCATTACACATGCCGTTCATGGCAACTTTTCCGGAACAAAGCAACAAGAAATTGTTGTTTCAAGAGGGAAAATTTTGGAAATTCTTCGTCCGGATCCAAATACTGGTAAAATTTATACATTGTTGACTGTAGAAATTTTTGGAGTTATTCGGTCTCTTATGGCATTTCGTCTGACTGGCGGAACAAAAGATTATGTTGTCGTCGGTTCGGATTCTGGTCGAATCGTTATTCTGGAATATCAACAATCAAAAAATATATTTGAAAAAGTACATCAAGAAACTTTTGGGAAAAGTGGTGCCCGTCGTATTGTACCCGGGCAGTATTTAGCAATTGATCCTAAAGGCCGAGCTGTTATGATTGGTGCAGTCGAAAAACAAAAGTTGGTTTATATTTTAAATAGAGATGCACAAGCAAGACTAACAATTTCATCACCGTTAGAAGCTCACAAATCAAATACAATAGTTTATCACACAGTAGGAGTAGACGTTGGCTTTGAAAATCCAACTTTTGCCTGTTTAGAAATAGATTATGAAGATGCTGATTCCGATCCTACTGGAGAAGCTGCCCAGAATACACAACAGACACTGACGTTTTACGAATTAGATTTAGGTTTAAATCATGTTGTTAGGAAATATAGCGAACCATTAGAAGAACATGGAAATTTTCTTATTTCTGTGCCAGGCGGCAGTGATGGTCCCAGTGGTGTTTTAATTTGTTCTGAGAATTATATAACATATAAAAATTTTGGAGATCAGCCTGATATTCGTTCACCCATTCCAAGAAGACGAAATGACTTGGATGATCCGGAAAGAGGAATGATCTTTGTTTGTAGTGCTACTCATAAAACAAAATCCATGTTCTTTTTCTTAGCCCAAACTGAGCAAGGTGATATTTTTAAAATTACTTTAGAAACTGATGATGATATGGTAACAGAAATACGCTTAAAATACTTTGATACAGTTCCAGTTGCAACTGCATTGTGTGTATTAAAAACAGGATTTTTATTTGTAGCCAGTGAATTTGGAAATCATTATTTGTATCAAATTGCTCATCTTGGAGATGATGATGATGAGCCAGAATTCAGTTCTGCTATGCCCTTAGAAGAAGGAGATACATTTTTTTTTGCCCCACGACCTTTAAAAAATTTGGTCTTAGTGGATGAACTTGATAGTTTGTCTCCCATAATGCATTGTCAAATAGCAGATTTAGCTAATGAAGATACTCCACAACTATATGTTGCTTGTGGAAGAGGACCAAAATCCACTCTGCGTGTTCTTAGACATGGTTTAGAAGTTTCTGAAATGGCAGTTTCGGAATTGCCCGGTAATCCCAATGCTGTATGGACTGTTCGAAAGACTCTTGAAGATGAATATGATGCTTATATTATAGTGTCTTTCGTAAATGCTACTCTAGTACTTTCAATTGGAGAAACAGTTGAAGAAGTTACTGATTCTGGATTTCTTGGAACTACACCAACTCTTTCCAGTTCTCTTTTGGGAGATGATGCTTTGTTACAAATTTATCCTGATGGCATTCGCCATATTAGATCAGACAAAAGAGTCAATGAATGGAAAGCCCCGGGTAAGAAAACTATAATGAAATGTGCTGTAAATCAAAGACAAGTAGTTATTGCATTGACTGGTGGAGAAATAGTTTATTTTGAAATGGATCCATCGGGTCAATTAAATGAATATACAGAAAGAAAAGAAATGTCATCTGATGTTATCTGTATGGCTCTTGCTACTATTCCTGGAGGTGAACAACGTTCAAGATTTTTGGCTGTAGGTTTAATAGATAATACTGTTAGAATCATTTCACTAGATCCTTCTGATTGCTTATCTCCTTTAAGTATGCAAGCTTTACCCGCACCTGCTGAATCATTGTGTATTGCTGAAATGGGAGGTTCAGAGTCGCATGAAGAAAGTGAAGGAGCCAAACGAGGAGTCTTGTATTTAAACATTGGACTGCAAAATGGTGTATTACTACGAACTGTTTTGGATCCTGTTACGGGTGATCTGTCTGATACTCGAACTAGGTATCTTGGTTCTCGTCCTGTTAAACTTTTTAGAGTTCGTATGCAAGGTAATGAAGCAGTATTGGCTATGTCTAGTCGCTCTTGGCTAAGTTACTATCATCAGAATAGGTTTCATTTGACACCATTATCATATGAATCATTGGAATATGCATCTGGTTTTGCCTCAGAACAATGCCCTGAAGGTATTGTTGCTATTTCTACTAATACTTTAAGAATTTTAGCTTTAGAAAAATTGGGAGCTGTATTTAATCAAGTTTCTACTGCCCTAAGCTATACTCCAAGAAAATTTGTGATTCATCCAGAACTAAATCATCTTATTCAAATAGAAACTGATCACAATGCATATACAGAAAATACAAAACAACAGCGTAAACAACAGATGGCTGAAGAAATGGTAGAAGCTGCTGGTGAGGATGAACAAGAATTGGCAGCAGAAATGGCAGCAGCATTCTTAAATGAGAATTTGCCAGAAACTATTTTTGGAGCTCCTAAAGCAGGTCCAGGAATGTGGGCATCTATAATTCGTGTTCTTGAACCAATTGAAGGCAAAAGTTTGCAAGTAATTCATTTGGAACAAAATGAAGCAGCATTTTGTGTTGCAGTGTGTAAATTTGCCAATCATGGTGATGATCAATTTGTTCTTGTAGGTGTTGGTAAAGAACTTCAACTTAATCCACGTCAGTGTTCAGGTGGTTTTATTTATACATACAAATTTATTAATAATGGAGAAGAACTTGAACTACTACACAAAACATCCGTAGAAGAAGTACCAACAGCTATTACGCCTTTTCAGGGGAGAATTCTTATTGGTGTGGGACGATTGTTGAGAATATATGATTTAGGTAAAAAGAAATTGCTTAGAAAATGTGAAAATAAACACATTCCACATATTATAACTACCATTCAGACAATGGGTAGTCGAATAGTTGTATGTGATGTACAGGAAAGTTTTCATTTTGTTCGTTACAAACGCCAAGAAAACCAGCTTATAATTTTTGCTGATGATACTAATCCTCGTTGGATTACTTGTGCAACAATGCTTGATTATGACACTGTTGCAGGCGCTGATAAATTTGGCAATATTGTTATTGTCAGACTCCCCCCAGGAACCACCGATGAAGTTGATGAAGATCCAACAGGAAATAAAGCACTCTGGGATAGAGGTTTGTTAAATGGAGCATCTCAGAAAGCAGATGTAATTGCTAATTTTCATGTTGGGGAAGTTGTTTTATCTGTTCAGAAAGCAACATTAATTCCTGGAGGGCCAGAATCTTTAGTTTATACAACTTTATCAGGAAGTGTTGGCATATTAGTTCCTTTCACATCCCACGAAGATCATGACTTTTTTCAACATCTTGAAATGCATATGCGATCTGAAAATCCCCCTTTGTGTGGTCGGGATCATTTATCTTACCGCTCTTATTATTTTCCTGTTAAAAATGTAATTGATGGAGATTTATGTGAACAGTTTAATTCTATTGATGCGAGCAAACAGAAGAGTATATCTGAGGACTTAGACCGTACTCCAAGCGAAGTTTCGAAAAGGCTGGAAGACATTAGAACAAGATATGCTTTTTAAGTGTTTGGTTTTAGTTTTCATGTTAAATGTTTGATATTTTTTTTTTTTAAATTTTAGTTAATATTACATTTTCATCCATATGTTATGTAAATAACGTAGTCAGAAAGTTGTTATTCTCTCCTATATTTTTTATTTTCTCTGCATTTATACTTGTAGAATACCATTTATTTGAATACCTGTTAATTCAAAAACTTCAAACAAAATTTCAAAAGTTTTTTTGTAAGTTTTTGTAATAAATAAATTTGTTTATATAAACATATTTAGAAACAAAATTAAATATAAAAAAAATCAGTAAACAATTATACATGAGCTTAATTGAAATTGATTGTTTTTTTACGTTTAAATTTACAATGAGGATATCGTAGATCTATTCGTGAAGTTCGAAAAAGACTTGGAATGAGGAATTTTGTATTAATGGTATTTTACCTTTAAAAAATGTCGATTAATGGTATTCTACCTGTAAAAAATCTGTAAATAAGAAAATTTTAATTCCTTCATTTGCAAAAAAGCTATTAACAGTCTGAAAATTGCAATGGTCATAATAATAATTCTGTGTTTATGGCTTTATTCCTTAATGATGTAGAATTTACACATTTATTACTTTATTTGTAAGTTCTATGAAAACTAAATATTTAAAATTTTTGATGGGAGAATAACAAGAATTTAGATTACCTATGCATTATTTTTATATATACATGTGATGAGTAAATTTTTCATGAAAATTTAAAAAATACAAATTGAAAATTGGCAATTCAAAATAAAAATACATTTGTATTGTAGAAATGTATTAAAAAACAAAAAAAAAAAGAACCAAAGGATTATGTTTGTATGTGTGTATGTGTATATACATGGCTATACATTTTAACTCTCATTTTATTTAGTTATTGACAATATAGATAACTCTCACAACATTATTTCTGCAAACAGGTTTATTCAATAGCATGATAAATTTTGGTAATTTCATAAAAGTTGAATAACATGATATCACTAGTATGGTTAGAAAATTGCAATAAATATTATATATTATGGTGTTTATGCACTATTACATGGAATGTATGATAATTTTTCACCATTTTTATTTTTTGCCAATTGCCACTGGTTACCCATGAGCTGTTATGCAAATATTTATAATCTTATAAGATGACATCTGGTTTGACTGATTACAATAATTTTTTGCATAGATTAATTTGTAATATCCTTAGGAGTATGATGTGTATCTTTATAAAGAGTTGCAAATGAGTCCTAAGTTGTTTCTGTTTTTATACACTGTGTTTAGTGATATTTTAATAGTTGAACAACATTTATACTTGGAGTTGATTGTGAATTTATTCACACTAAAAATGAACAAAACACATTTATTAACAATATAAGTTTGAGTTATTTTGCCATTAATGTTGAGCATTCAAATTCTAGTTTTCCTGATGAAGATGGTATATCTAAAACCCTTGTATAATGAGAGAATGATGTTATTATGCTAGTCTTTTACAATATGTTAATTTATTAGGAAATATCCTTTGTTAAGCTGCTTGAGACCATTGAACATTCTAGCAGTGAAGTGGTTAGCTTGGGAAGAATGTTGAGATGTTGAAGACATTTTACAGCAGTGATGTTTTTTTGATTTACGTTTGATGGTAATTAAGAGAAAAATAGTAAGCAAATCTATATCATCTTAAATTTTTACTGCATTTTGAAGACATCTTACTGTTTTTAATAAAAATTAAGACTTGTTATTTATAAAAGTAAAATGGAGTATGTTTTTGTTAACTTTTGGACATTTCCTTTGAAATATAGTCTTGTATAATTTGACAATTCGGCATGAAATTATATAAGAATCTTACTACGTTTTTTTTTTATATTTAATATAATTGTCAGACATAATTAATTCTTATCTATTTTACAACAAATCTTATTTAATTTTTTTTTTTTATTATGGCTTTTACTTTTCAATGATCTTTTTAAAATTATATTTACTATTTTTGGCCCCTAAATTCACGATGAAATATCTAATGTCATAAATTTATTGGGCCATCTATCATTTTAAGTTTTTAATAGATTTTAACCTTCAAAGACAGTAAACATTGTAGCATATAAAACACGTTTTGGAGTCTTTGAATTAGTGGATTGCTTGGTTTGGAGACATTAATAGCAAGTAATTCAGATTAATAATTATTAATAAAAGTCTGTGTTTACAAATTTATTCACTAACTATATTGTTGTATAAGGATTGCCTTATATGGCTAAAAAAAACAATTTTTGTCACTTCTGAGTAGAATTTGATCATCAAATCATATGTAAATAAAGCATAATCATTTATAATTCAGTATTATTATTTTTTTTTTTGTATTTTTTGAAAAATTAAAATTGGAAAAAATAAAGCATATAAAGAGAATATTGTAATGATGTTTTTTTTTTTTTACTGTTAATGTTACTATTAAAGTATAATAAGTAAGATTATATCTAAGTATATGAAAAAAATTATATTTATTTTATACTTGTTCCAGTTTATCAATTGATTAAGATATCTACATTTAATTTATCTCTTGTATGTGGGTGTGTTGATGCATATATCTAATTAAACAGAATGGACAAATATGTTACCATGTTCTTAAAATGTAATACAAATCATCAAAGTTGCTCTTAGATTGTGATATAATTCCAAAGACAGTCAAACTAGTTTATATATTCTTATGTCTGATGTTTGGTTAAAAAAAGCCAACAAAAACCTATATCTTTCTGTATGATATAGTCTGTAGATGTTATAATTCCTATAACTTCAAAAGAAAATTAATTATAATAAACTACTAATTTGTGATATTTCCCAGGGTACATGCCAAGTAGATTAATAACATTCGATATTGGCATAAGAAGTTAAGGAACGGAATGCAGTAAAACTGGAGAAAGTTGATAATAAAAGCATCTACAGATAGTGTTGATGCTTTTTGATAATCAATATTTTTATATAATATTAAGAATATTCTCCTCTGCCTTAAAATAAATAAATCTCATCTAAATTATCGAACATGCATAGACTGTTAGGCATTTTAATAATGTGACTTCTATCAAATTAATTTAAGCTGTAGAAGTTAATGTTAATATTAGCTTTTATTTAATGTTAGACTTACATAACTATGAAAACAAATTGATTTAAATTCAATAGCTTAGGATGTGTCCAGATTTAAAGCTAAAAACATGAATAGCAGAATCAAAGTAAAGATGGCTACTAGATGATACAATGAAAATCAATTGCTTTTACTAAAAGATTGCCAAAAATCAGAAGTCAATCATGATCTCTTTTTATCACTGTTTGATGTTTTATTGATTTTATTCAATACTTATTCTTGTGGGTTTTAAAGTCTAAAGAGATTTGTTACACATTGTACAACATCTAGCTTTGTAATTCAGAAATCAGTATTTGCTATATATAATTTTATCCCTATGATGAACTGATAATAAATTGATTTTACTGATGATATATTGAGGTATTTAGTTTACTAGTGCTGTTGAGCAAAGTTTTTATACTTAAAGTACACACTAATATGAATATTATGAAAAAGGATATACTGCATTTATTATTTTATACAAAGTGTTGCTAGTTTATTTTTAGGACTTCAATTACTGTCTAATATTTAAATAAGTAGGTTTAGCTTTAGCTTGCAGAATGCAGTCTGAAATTTTGAGATTTGGTTGGGAGCTTAATAATGCCATTTTTACATTCTCAAGACTATTTTTCTATATAGACAATTGTAATGGAGAATTTGCACTCCCATATCTAGCAACTAAATCCTTGAAGATGATGAACTGACAAAAACCTGACTGCTGATAAGGACATAGCAGTATCTTTTGGTATCTATTAGTTATTCAAGCCTACACTAGATGGCTCTGGACTAGAATAGAGGAAATCACTGCTCTAAATATTGAAATTTGAAGTAATTGTATGTCATCACTGATTTTGTTTAAATTTGTCAAATAATGCTTTGATTTAACCTTCTTATTTTTTTTTGATATTAGCGGTTTCATCTCTAGTTTTTTTTTTTTTAATCATTTTTATTCAAGTTAGGATGTATAATAATTTGCCTTTTTTTTTTTTTTATTAATGATAATTTATTCAAGATTCTGTCTTTTCTCTAAAACCCTGTTGACATGAAGAGGGAGAATTTGCATTCATATGCATAATAGCCAAATCCTTAAAGATAATCAATGGCCAGAAATCAGTTGAAGGATATTGATATAGCGTTATTATTGGGTATTTAGTTGTTCTATTCAACTAAAGAATTTTTAAGTTAAACCTGTAGGAGAATGAGACTGAAATGTAATAATACTTGAGATGCTCACTTAATGATATAAGGTAACAGTTAAATAGATAGATTGATGAGTAAATAGATGACTAGATAAATAGATGATGGCTATCTATCTATTTATATAAACAAACGCCTTTAGATTACATTATCCACTAGTCTTGGATTACGCAATTTAATGATAAGGATATAAAAAGGAAACATAGTTATCGAAAAAAGAAACAGTTATCAAATTATTTAAAACAATGGATATAAATGCCATTCTATTTTTTGTAGTGATAAATTTGATATATCATCTTTTGAAAAATGTAGTCATGCTGATGTTAGTAGATAGTAATAGTCAAAAACTTACTGTAGACAAGATGTTCTGTTTTTTTTTTTTTTTAAACATATTCTCTTTCTGTCTTATTTTGCATCTCTGACTTTAGATAATAATTACAGGGATTAGTTATTATAGGCTTCTGACTCCAATCTTTTTTATTTTTATTTTATTTTTTCTAGTTGATTTTTTTCTTTTTCTAAAATTAGATTGGCCTTATTCATTCATTATATGAGTGATTGTTAATGATAATGATTATTTTTTTTTAAAAGTCTTCAGCTTATGGATGCTTAGGATTATCATTTTTATTTTATTTTTAAATCACGATCATATTTGTTTCTGTTGCCAAAGTTTCTTTCTAAAAAGTTGATTCTGTATTATAACTCATTGTTTTATATACAGCCAAATAACTATGTTTATTTTTTATTCTATTCTTTTCACCCCTTCTTGTATAATCATTCAGTTCTATTTTTTGGCTTGAATACTATATTTGTTTTTTATTCTGTTTGTACATAGCCTGATATTGTTTATTCAATGCTCATATTACTTTCCTCCATTGTATTCAGGTTTTTTAAATAAAGTTCTTTATCTAGTTGTTTTGTTCTTATAATGGCTAATATTAATTAGCATTAAATAATCATTTACTTTTTAATTTGTAAAAGGTATTGGTACCAATTTTATATGTGCTCTATAGTTTTTTTTACATATCTGCAGGAGCCATCGAATCACTACTAAGCAAATAGTGACAAATTGCCTACTTTTTCAGTTTTTTCAATAAATAATAAGAATAGTTACAATTTTCGTTTATCTTGCAGTTGTTGTTGATTGCCAGATTTGACTTTGTCAGAAATATTACCATGGCAGGATGCTGCAATAAACCAACTATTGGTATTGCATGATACTAGCATCCATGCTGTGAACTAGAGAAATCATGAACCTCAAGTAGATGGACCTTGGGTGTTTGCTTTGAAAAGATGGTCAGATTTCTGCTACTTCTACATGACATATCTAAACAGGTTGATCATGATTCCCATTGTTGAGAGAGAATGTATGTCTCAAAGTCTTTTTTGAATGATGGGTTCATTTATCATGAGAGATTTTCTAATAAAAAAAAAGCGTTTTCATATTTATATCTGAAATTTTGGCTGAATTATTTTTCCCTCTCCCAAACATTAATGACTCCATTAGTATGGATATATTTTAGTCACCTTGATTTAAATAAGCAGAATAGAGAATCCAAACAGTTTGATTAGCTTGGAGAATTTTATAGGTGGAATTCAAATGTTAGGCATTCAAATGCTTTAAACCATTCTCAGGATTATCTATTTAAACAATGAAAGAATTAGTAGTTACATGTTGAGTTATTTTCATAATCTATTAGGCAAATAGCTTAGCTGGTTAGAGCATCATTTAAATCCAATGTTCATGAATATAAAAGATTATGGGTTCAATCCATGCTCTAGCAGTATCATTGGTCAAGTTAGCAAACTCAAAGAAGAGGAGAAAATACCACTTAAAATGTTGATTTCTGTAACAATTAAATGTATTTAAAAAAATGTAAATAAAATTTGAAATTTTCTAAAAAATATTTAATTTTTCAATTAGATAATGGAAATAATTCAATATTTAACCATAAGTAAAATTCTACAATTATAAAATTTCAGACAAGTATTTATTTTGCTATTAGTTTTTTTTCATACGTTAAGCCTTATAACCAAGAACAGAACTGTTATTGACTACATCACCAATTGAGTGCTTTTGGTTATTATGGACAGTTTTTAATAGAAAGAGAACAAAGATTAATCATTTTTATTTATTCTATTCAGAGTCATCTATTGTGATTTCAAGCCTAGCTTCACTGGTTTGCAAGAAATATGTATAGTGAGTTTTTGCTTGTTTTAAGAAATAAAGATGGTTGCTGGATGTTTGTGTAATACAATGCTATTCGTCAATGAAACCATTAGTTAGAATCTAGTTTAGTGATTTGAATGTGGCATTATTATTTAATGTATATCTGTTATTCAAGCTTAATAAGTGGTTCTAAAATAAAAATGGTATAAATTATTACTCTTAATGCATAGTATTTGCTTATATGCAGTGGACGATTGCTTAATCTTAAATAGATAGCTCTTTCATCTACCTCTTTGTTTTGCTTATTTAAAAGAAATTATAAATTACCTACTGGCTTTACAAATTTATAATGAAAACAGTGTAAAAGATAATAGTGCCTTTTTAATTGATCATTTCTTTTATTTAAATTCTGGTTTTTATATTTATTTTTATATGTCTATTATTTTCAGCATATAGACATGAACGTTCTTTGTTCTTTGAATTTCTCATATGTGAAATCTTATGATTTATAACAGACTTATTTTGCTAGATAACATTTTTAACAATTATAATTATATAGCACATGATCATCATTTCATATGCTTACACATGCTGTTAATAAGAGAAAAAAATCCATGCAGTAATTCCACCAAGTGCATCCATTTATTATGAAATGGGATGGTCAAGTTTTCATATGAGAGATGCAAAAAGTAAAATGAAAATGGTTAGTAGATTGCAGTTTATGGATAATAAAAGAATAGCCAAAATAGTATTTAATTAGGTTATGAGTAAAGGGAGGTAACAAGAAAGGTAATGCGGTATGCAAAAGATTTGGATAAAGAATTTATATCAGTATATTTGTACAAAAGATGGGATGATTGTGTTAAGAGGATTGTTGAGTGTTATAGTAGTAAGGAATGGGATAAAAGAATAGATTTATTAATAAAGAATAGGGAGTTAGAGAGATGGAAAAATAATATGGAGAGTAAAAAGAGTTTACATATATATAGAAATAAACAGAATATTAGTTGTGAGTTAATATATGATAATAGTAAGGAAAGTAGTTTATTGTTTAAGGCTCGAACGGGATCTTTAGCTACAAGAGAATTTACATGTAAATGGCAAAATATGGGTGATTTATTTTGTAAATTATGTAAGGAAGGAATAGAAAATATTAGGCATTTGTTAATTGAATGTAAATGCTTGAAAACAAAAAGGGTACATATAATGAAGTTATGAAAGAATAAATATGAAAAAAGTGATTATACAGAAAGTGAATTATTGGTTTTTATGTTGGGTTTGGGAAAAGATAAAGGGAATTTAGATATAAAGGCTATAGAGTTGACAAAGATTATGTTGTGGAAATGGGATGGAGCAGAATATGGGAAAACTTAGAGTGGGGAATGGAAAATTAAGTGGCTAACAGGTTTATCTGGGCATAATTGCTGAGATATTCTTGACTTCGTTTAAGGAGAAGCCACAGTACATCACATCACATTACTCTTATAATTATACATATTTCTCAAAAATTGGAGAAGTAAAAACTTTAATCAAAAATGATTAAATTCCAATCTAATTATTTTTCAGAATGGATATTAAAAAATACATTTTGATTGACTAAAATTCTTTTGAATTTAATATTTTGAAATAAATTTTTCCTAGGTATGTGAAACAGTTTAGAATAGTTTCCGAGACATCATTTTCCTAATGCTATTGAGAATGGTGGATTCACGGAGTAAAGATGTTTAAATTGAAGTTTGATCAATTAGACAGAAGTATCAGCCTGTTGCTTTGATGCACAAATATCTCGTGTTCTCATAAGAAAGAGTAAATTTCATTTTTTGCAATTTTAATTTATCCATATTCTTCACAGCTTGTATATTTTGTTTAGTATTTATTGGTTTTAACTTTCTGGTGTTCAATTTAAGAAAATGTTATTAGGCCAAATTGGTACATTTTTATGCTTATTTATTTTCAATGAATAAACTTTTATTCTTCATAAATTATTTGCATATTTCAATGTATTCATTAAAATGTTAACCTTACAAACAAAAAATAATCGTAAATTTAATGTATGAACTTTGAAATTAAAAAAAAAGAATAAATTGAAACGGCAAAGTGAACAAAAAAAATTATTTTGGCCTTTTCAGCAAAATACATTTTCTTGAAGGAATAAACCTTAATAATTAGTAAATTTAAATTAAATATTGTTTGAATAAAGACTGCATTCAAAAAGTTAATTTTTGAAATGTAAAAAATTCAATTTGAAATTAAAAAAAAAACTAGACGATTTATAATTTAAAAAAACATTGTTTTCACTATAATTTTCTGTTTTACATTAGGACTTTGCACTTAATATATTTTTCTTTAAAAATGAAAATTTTCAAGCATAATTTAATTTTAGAAAAATGAAATAAATATTCTACTGTAAACTGATGATTTTTAATTTCTAGATTTTAAACAAAAGCAAATTATCATAATCAATGAGAAGCCTCTTTATTTGAAATCCTATCCCTGCCCGCTCTTCACTTGAAACTGCAAGTTCTTAATATTGTCTGAATGCTATTGAAATTTACTTTTTATTAAAATTTTTATCAATGAATATGTATTTTAGTTTTTACTATCAGATATATAGAAAAACCGTTAATGAAATTCTACAGAATAATCTCAAGTAAGTCATTGTGGGCCCAATTGCAGCTCCAATTAACAATACCCCATACAGGAACGTAAATCAAGTGTAGTTAATGTAAGCTATTATTTTATTCATTCTCACCCATTTCGTCTTGTGCATTACTACATTTAAAACATTTTTTAATTCTGCTATTATTTAGTAGAAATATTTTTTCATATAATTGCATATCTACTATTAGCTTATATATATAATCAGGACATCAATTTTTAAAAAAAATTAAAGATGATTCAGAGAATCAAATAAATAAGGCTATCCAATTTTGCAAAATTATTATTTTGTTATGTTGTATATTATAAAAAAAAATAATGTAGGAAATGGTTTGTAAAGAAAAAAAATATTTTGAGGAAATGAAATTTCCCGAAATTGAAGTAATAAATTAACAATCTCATTAAAAAATGTATAAATTTGAATGAAAATATGTAAATGCATCGAAATAAAACAGTGATAAAGTTCTATTCAGAAATTTATAAATTTGTACAATTTTAGTAAGTAAATTTTAAATTTATAATAAACAGCAAATCACATACTTATTGCACCACTTGCTTTTTAATATGATGTTTACTACTAATAGTTTCAACTATCCGTAAGTCTTCTTTAAAGTTTTGATTTCTTTTCAACGAGTTAATTATTTAATATTATTAAAATTTTTGACATCTGGAGTTTTTTTTTTTTTTTTTTACAGAAAGAATAGTCAGAGTCAATTTTCCACCTTCAAACAAAAAATGTAATTTGCATACTTATTAATCCCAGGATACTCATTGTTTTTAAACATTTGAATTCTAGTGGAAATATAAAACTTCAAATAATATTTATTTTGTAAAGATATATGGGACACCATTTGAAGAAGATGGAATTCAATAAATCATGATAATGTAAAAAAAAAAATAAAAAAATAGAATTATTTTTGTACAGAAATTTGATTTCAAACTTAAACTATTCTGATTTTTAAAAAAATCCTTACTATGTACTTCTAATAAATAATAATAATTAAAAAAGCACGTCATATATAACGTGACATTACTTTTAATGAGCTTGTAGTTACAAAAATACACAGAGCGTACCAATAGCTCAAACAAGCTCGTAATTAACAAGTGTGGTTATGAGAAATATTTAAAATCTCTATCCAGAACACTCTTATCTCCAGACCATGGTTTCGAGCTTATGGCCCACGTCAGTGGAGGGCTATAAGAGTGTTCTGGATAGAGATTTTAAATATTTCTCATAACCGCACTTGTTAATTACGAGCTTGTTTGAGCTATTGGGACGCTCTCTATGTGAATAAATAATAAGAAATGAATATCTAAGTTTTAGAAGTTGTACTTACTATACTTCAAAATTGTGAAGTTGGGTAACCCTGATGTTTGGGTAATCGTTATCTTAACTATGTATATCATATTACTCGTAATGATTGATCTTAAATATCCATATATTTTATATACATGCAAAGAGACATGAGAGTTAAAAAATAGCTTTCAATTATTCATTACATAGCAGCATCTTCAATGTTTTATGGACATGAATACTTTTCATGCTAGTTAAAGAATCTTTTTTTTGTTTTACTCTCTACCTAAACTGCTAACAATCTATAATAATTATTGAGTTATCTGAACTGATTATGAGATTTCTATATCTGAAAAAAAAAAAATATTAAGCTCATCTGGAACTTGTAGAAATTGTCAGTCTTTACTTGATCTTGCTTCAAATCCTAGTTTTTAAGAGCATAGACAGTATATTATTAAATGAGATATATATTTCGGTACTGTTGTATTAGCTCATGTCAGCCGCTTGATGGCATTGATGCTATGCAAAAACACAGAAATATAATGTTACCGGGCCACTGGCATAAAAGTCAATTTTTAATATCTTTATATATTAATGTAATGCCATCAAGTGGCTGACACGAGCTAATAGAACAGTACCGATACATCTAAATTACATGAAGATTTACAATAGATTTAAATAATTCTATATTTATGGCATCATTAAATCATTTCTTTAAAATATTTAAGTATTTGTATAGAAGATTTCTTACAAAAAAATGAGTTGTTATTTACTGTTAATTTGAATGTTCAAGTTTTAGCATAAAACAATGTACATATTTAGATAAAAGTATTACTATGTTGATGGATTATTGGTCTTTTCTAGAGCATTTTATGTTGGTGGATCTTGGAATACATGTTATGCTGAGATTGTCAATTTTTTATTTCATATGGTAATGAATGAAAATTTAGAAAATCCTCTAGATAGCACAGAGTTAAATTTTGCTTCATATAATTACATATGTATGACATTATAACCGTAGCATACATTTTCAATATATTATTCTTAAATTTCATCTTGATAGGTTTTAACATTTTTTTTTGATGTTATAATTTACACTTCTTAAAAACAGATAAATTTAACCTAAAAGTGAATTAAATGATTATTTGCATGAAAAATTATAATTTTATCAATGAACGTTAGCAAAACATCAAAATCTACTAGTTATTGCCTGAAGAATATAGTTGCACTCCTGTAATACTTCCCAAATGTTCCACACACTTTGACAATGAGCTACTAATAGATTCAATCTTTTATCTGAAATTAACATTTGCATAGGTTATATTTTGAAATCTCAAGATTTGCTGAATACTTTTATTCCCTATTATTGATATGTGCTGAGCCCATCTTCATTAATATTTTGGAATATTTTTAACAGTATCACAAATGTCTTTTATGCTTTTGAATCTAATTTTTTTTTTTTAAAAATTCTTTATCTTCTCACTATACAGTACTTAATATTTAAAGGGCTCATTAAAGTTTAAGATGTAGTCATAAATTGATACATTGGCAAGTAATTGCAAACTTTCATTGATGATTAAATATTATTCCTTGTTCATAATATTTTGTTGCCTAGTAACTTCAATCTGATGTCAGGCAGACAACATATATAAATAATTACCAAACATCACATGATCACCATTATGTTATGCTGAGATCAGACCTATATGATTATGTAAGCTAATAAGCTTGGATTGAAAATATTACAGTGTTTTCAATTTTATTTTCATAGTTTTGTAGTTAAGCAGAGATAAAAGGTGGCTGCTGGAGGGTTGCATCAGATCCTAAGATTTAGATGCTCTCAGATCCAAGGCTCCCCACTGATGAAAGCCACAAGCTAGAAACTAGTCTGGATATTGGATGAATATGCACTAGATAGGGATTAGCCTTCTGGCATCCATTGATTACTCTGGCTTGCACTGAGTGGCACTACTGTATGGAGAGTTACACAACTTATGGAGATGAATAGGAATTCAGGTAGATCGTTATATATGAGTTTTATAAATATAGAGAAAGCATATGATAGAGTAAATAGAAATAGATTATGGGTAAGGTTAGGAAATTTCTGAATGGATGAAGCTTTAGTAAATATTAAGAAATTATATGAAAATAATTATTATATTTACCAATTAGGGGACATAGAATCAGTTAAAGTTAAAAATGGGGTGGGATTAAGGCAAGGATGCCCTATGTCACCTATTTTGTTTTTGTTGTATTTGAGTGAAATGGAGAAAGCAATAGGAAGAGGGATAGAGATACCATTAATAGGTGGCAAGGAAGTATATACTTTGTTGGGTCTTTTTTTGTGTGGATGATATCTTTTTGTGTGCAGAAAGAAGAGAAGATATTGAAATTATGTTGAGGACATGTGCAAGGGTGGGTAAAGAGATGGGGATTAAATTTAGTGAAGAAAAATTAAATATAAAGACAGTTAATACTGGGGAAAGAGATGTAGAATTTTCATTGGGGGATATAAAGTTAAGTCTGGTGGATAGATATAGGTATTTGGGAATCATCTTATGTAATCAGGAAAATTGCTTGGATGAATGGGAGAAAAAATTGGTAAATGAAGCAAAGAAAAGAAAGGGTTTGGTAAAGAAATTAACAGTATTTTCATATAATAAATATGATGTAGCTAAAATTGTATGGAAGGGAGTTGCAGTAGCAGGGTTAACATATGGTAATGATGCATTATGTGTTAGTAAAAGGGTTTTAGATTATTTAGAGAAAGTACAAAGGGAAGTAGGAAGACATGCATCTAATGCAGAGATGTGGACAGCAAAGGAGGCAATTCAAGGAGGAATGGGATGATCAAGTTTTTATATGAGAGATGCAAAAAGTAAAATGAAAATGTTTGGTAGGTTGCAGTTTATGGATAGTAAAAGAATAGCCAAAATAGTGTTTAATTGGGTTATGAGTAAAGGGCAGGTAACAAGATGGGTGAGAAAGGTAATGCGGTATGCAAAAGATTTGGATAAAGAATTTATATCAGTATATTTGTATAAAAGGTGGGATGATAGTGTTAGGAGGATTGTTGAGTGTTATAGTGATAAGGAATGGGATAAAAGAATAGAAGCATTAATAAAAAATAGGGAGATGGAGAGTAAGAAGAGTTTAAATATATATAGAAGTCAACGGAGCATTGGATGCGAGTTAATTTATGATAATAGTAAGGAAAGTAGTTTATTATTTAAGGCTCGAACAGGATCTTTAGCAACAAGAGAATATACATGTAAATGAAAAACTATGGGCGATTTAGTGTGCAAATTGTGTAAGGAAGATATAGAAAATATTAGGCATCTGTTGATTGAATGAAAATGCTTGAAAGCAGAAAGGTTACAGATAATGAAGTTAGGGGAGAATAGATATGAACAAAGTGATTATACAGAAAGTGAGTTATTGGTTTTTATTCTGGGGTTGTGAAAAGATAAGGGGGATTTAGATATAAAGGCCATAGAGTTGACAAAGATTATGTTGTGGAAATGGGATGGGGCAGAATATGGAAAAGTGTGGGGAATGGAAAATAAAGTGTCTAACAGGTTTATCTAGGCATAATTGCTGAGATATTCTTGACTTCGTTTAAGGAGAAGCCAAAATACATCACATCACTTGTTTTTATATATAAATAACTCTGTATTTCTCACAATGTTTGTATTATTTTTGAATCCAATTTTTTAATTTTACAATTTATAGTTAGAATTGGTAAGGGTACATTGATAGCTTTTTTTGATTAACCAAAAAATTATTATTCTTTTAATAATAAACTTAATTTATTCCACATCAAAGTCGTTTTTATTCTGTTTATGTTTTATTTTCCTTGTTTTTTCTAAAACTGACAATTATTTGATTATTTCTATTCCATTTTATTTCAAAATTCCACAGCATTGCAAATTGTTAAAAAAAGTCGCTGTTTATTTTCAAGTCTTGCTTTTTAAAAGTCTAAAATTAATTTACAAATTTTGCTTGCAATTTGTCTAAAACTACTGCAAATTGAATGTCTTCAGATTGAAGTTAAGTAAATGCCATTAATGCTTGTAGCAGACTTGAATTAAAAATTCCTAGAATGAATGGGGTAAAAAATTTCTTAAAAAAAATACTTATTCAAAAAAAATAAGTGAATGGAATAGTTGTATTCAATCTGCCATTTTGGTCTTCAAATATCACTACTTTGTAATGAGTCACAATTATTACTAATTATTTTAGTCTTATTTTTTCACTCTATGAACTGATAAAATAATAATAAAAATTGTACAAATTGTAACATACATTTCTTGTTGAAATTTTCAATAATTTTCTCTAATTTTGTTGATAATATTTCTAAGTTAATAATTTACATGTGTGCTACATATTTAATAGTTGTTTGTTTGCAGGATTGTTAAAAGCAATGGAACTTTATTGATATTACCCCTTTCTTGCATAATGCTGCACAAAGCATAAACTCCATGGTTACCAAGGTGTGTATCAAGAAGATTTCACAGCAATTTCCAGTTTATCAGGGAAAATCTTTCTGTATTGACTATATAGCAGCAAGTTATAATCAAGTAGTACATTGTTTCATGAGATAAATGATAACAATAGCATTTTTAATGATGCCTCTGTCCAACTCAGAATGTGTAGAGACAACTATTTTATAAGTCAAATGAACTATTCCAGCTATAAATTCAGAATCTAGATACATTTCATTGTACTTTATCACATTTCTCAGTAATTTCGTGAGCCAGGAATATTATTACCAACATATTTTGGCATCCATTTGAGAAGAAAACAATCTGTTTCTTTTTCAAAATAGTTAAGATCTCTGCCATTTTCAGTAAGTACTTGAAAAACTTCAAATATTGAGAGCACATTTTCATTTAAGATTTCATTTGTGCCAATTTTGAAAAAATGAGCTCTGAGTATTTCCAACTTTTCACTCTGACCATCAATGAGATGTTTTATAAATGTTAATGCTGCATGCCAGTTGGACAAAATCTCCCATTGTCTTCCAGTAATTTGGTGGAGACAACTTCACATAAATCTTCCATCACAGTTTCTTCTCCAGATAAACGTGTTGGATCCCAAATTTTTGGTTTTTGTATTTGCAGCAGCAGCACACACACACACACACACACAAAACTTTATTTTACCTATTGACTTTTATTTCTGTTGTTCTTATAATCCAAGGACAAAATTTACTTATATTTTATTTTTTGATATCTAAAAGTCCTTCCCATTTCTTTAAATCAAATTCACTTAAACTCTTGTCAGGCAGTTTTTTTATTTCTTCTGTCCTTGCTCAGACCAGGGAATCAACCTACTTCCATGCCTGGCTTGGTATTCCAGGCAGTTGGTTTCTGGTTTATTGCTAGTATATTTAGAACTGCCCCTTTTTTTAGAGCTATATGATGATCTATGTTTATTATTTTTACACCAATCATTATTATCATGGCTGTAATTTACAATATTTATATTTTCCTCTCTTTCAAAGAGTTTAAATTTCTTAACTTTGGTTATATAATCAAGCCTTGTTTTGTCAAAAGCTTTAAGTAACTCAGTCATTTTCTTGGCTGCTTTTATTTCAGCACATACTTTTATTTGTATAATTGTTTTTACATTAGCAGGATTATTCTTTAAATGTGAAACATATCTGTGTTTTATGTTTTATACTGTCAATATTTACACTACTTTTCTTAATTTACTCTTCTCTATTTCTATTTTTTCTACTCCCTTTTCACTATGTTTTATTTCTAACCATATTTATTTTCATATTCTGGGTTATCATTTGGGCCAAAAATATATTCTGGTTCTGGCTTAATTTCTAAGTTGGTCTTATTTTCTGGCTCTGATTGACATTTTTATTCAAAATTACATTTATTTTCTAGTTCATTTTTATTTGCAATATTTCAGCTATTTAATTGCATATATTTATTTAAGCTTTCCTGTTATCTACTGTTAATGTTTATGCCAATTTTTTGTAATGATGAACTTATAACTGATATTTCCTTTTTAAACCTTTCCCATTCACTTTCCATACTACCTATTCTTTCTACTACCTTATTCATTATTTTTCTATGCTCTCATCATGCTATGTTATTTTACAACCTCCACTGTTCTATTACTTTTATCAGCATTTCTGACTGTCTTTCCATTCTTTCCCATTGCCATCTTATCAATTGTTTTATATTATTTTGTGCCACCATTTTTGCTTTGGCTTTATTGCAGATTAATAATTTTCTTTTTACTAACTTTTAAAACACAAATTTTATTTTACTTATTTTTATTTTTAAATATTTTATTTGGACAAAGCGTTCGTCCATCTCCAAGACCCCCATAGTCCTTTCACTTTCCATCTTACCATCAATACCCCTAATATGTATAACATTATTTATCTGTCTAACCTCTCTTATTTTTATTTACATTTTACTATTTAATATTATAATTTGTTTGATTTGGTCTCTTCTCCTTTCATACTGCTCATTGATTTCAATTTTTATCTCTATGCAATTTTACATTTATTTAAAATTTGGTTTCAAACTTTTTTAATTTTAATGTCAACTGTGATTTTAATTACTTTGATAATTTATGGCACTTTGGAACCCACGTTGGAAAGCCAAGTGAACTGTGTCAGAGAAAATCACTCTGATTATATATTTTAAATCTTGATTTTAACTCGGGCTGCCCTTTTTACTACTGCAACAGACTGGACCTTCAAGCAGAGAAGTATAATACTATTGTACTGTCTACAAATAGATGGTCCAAATATATTCGACATTTGAGAATATTTATGAGCTAAAAAAAAAAGTAAATTTAAAGATCTTTTAAATTAATGCAGTTTTAATTTTTATAAACGTACAATGAGAGTTGATTTTTTTGGTTCGAATTATTTATCTGTAGTTTAATAAAAGTTGAAATTGGAAAGAATAAAAAAAAGGCATGCAGATTACTAATCAGATAAACAAAAAAAATTCCAAAAGTACAGAGATTACTATCAAGAAAACCTTTAGGATATTGATTAAAGATGGTGGAAATGATTTACTAAAAGAAGAACTTTGTTACAGAAAGTTAAAAATAAATGTATAAGATTATAAACCTAAGCGTCATGATAATAATAACATGCACAGAAGTTTCAAAACTACATCAAGGTATAAAAAGAAGAGGTCAACTTCGATCTAGGTCTTTCTTTTATTTTCTGATTATGTGTTTTTAGAATAGAGGTTTCTGTGAAAGTGACCTGTTGCAGTGAAATGCGTCTGCACAGGAACACTACTCACTTGCTGAATGAAGCCATCATGCAAGAATGGAAATGAAACCTTGTGAATACAGTCTTTTGCAATGAAGAGACCACTGCAACTGAGTTTCTTGCTCCAGCTATGGAATGGGCCAGATGCCTGCAGAAGAGCTCAATTAAATGTCAAGGAACATGGGATCCCAAAGAAAGACAGGTATATTATAAGAACTGATACAAGCTTACCCGGTAAGTTAAGATTATTTACTCCCAATTTGTGACTTTAATTGTTGGCCAATTACTGTTAACCATGGATGATAATACCAATAGTGACCGATTTTCAATGTTTCGAGGAACTAGCTAGAAGAATTTAAATGGAACAATAACTTTTCATCAGATTAATAGTATTTGGATTAGCATGTTTTTCTTTTCCAAATTTGTCTTTATAAATTCTTGCATAAATATTTTAAATAGATTTTAATAAAATATTTAATATTAATTTAGTGCTCTTCTTGTATGTTCTTAATTTAAATATTAGATGTTGTAAATGTTCATTAATTAATATTTAATTAAATAAATTCCCTTTGCCATTCTATTTAATAGTTATTGATTAAGCTCTGGGAATAATATTCTCTAAAAAAACAAATAAAGTTATGGGAAATCATCCTAATCTCTGAATTACTTGTGTCAAAATTATGGGATATGAAGAAGTTAGGAGTCTATTAACTATGGTGCCCTCTTAAAATTAAAACTAACTTTGTCAGCAATTCTGGTCGCAATAATTAGTAGACCAGTTAATCAGGAAATATAGCTATGTTTTTAGAAATATGAACAAGATATTTTCTTATCCATAGCTTGATTAACTTTCACTTTATAGTGTGTAAAATAAGGCCTACCAGAATCTAGAAAAACATGAAGAATGTTACACTATACATAGATTAAACATCAATGGTATCTATAACCAGAACAAGGCTATAAGAAATATACAATCCTGTTTTGACACTATAGCAGTTCTTATCTGCTAGATTCAAACCCCTGCCATCCAAATCATTTTATTTGTTTTGAGGATTAATCTCAGGCATCTAACCACAGATTATATAGTCAGCATACCTGGGTTACAGGTATACAATCCAGCACTTGATATATTCCCTAACTAGCTCCTGTTCTCATTTGTGAGGGAAAATCTTTGACACAGTTGCCCAACACTTAAAGTTATTTATAAATTAATCTACTAGTGATGCAGTTATAAAAGAGAGAATTGATTAGACAACAATTAAGCAAACATTTTATTTTATACACACTCATAATTATAACACAGTATAATAAGAATTTATGGATTCAATATTAAAGATTACATTGACTAACTATTAGAATTCATTAAAGTTCTTTCATTCACATATATAAGCAAATCTTTAGAATGGGAGAATAAGAATTATATTTACCTAGGACTTTGGATAGCATATGACACTTTCATGGATTCCATTCATTGCTTGTTTTTCTACTTGTCAATTACCAATTGGTTGGCCTTTGATTTCCATTGATAGTTTTGCCTTCTTGTTGATTTTTCATTTTACAATGATGGAGAGAGAAAGATTATTGGTAGATCATAGATCATGAGGTGGGCATGAGTTCCAGGTGGAGAACATCTAATGGTACTGAGGACTGGGATCAAAGACTAGCTAAACACTTTGAGTGTTGTTTAGCATTGCATGGTTAGCTTTCAGTGAAGATAGATTGATATACACACATACTGGAAATGTGGATAGCTTTCCACTCTCTTCTTTTTTAATTTTTCTAGTAATACAGCAGTGTTGAATAATAATTTTACTGCACCTGAAACAATCTGAATTGCAATTATTTATCTTTTGTCTCCTTGGTCTTTTATATTTCTCCCTGTCATTGTTTCCCCATATCCTTATACCAGTTTAATTAATTTTGTATTTCCTTAATTAATTTTTGCATTCTGTTTTAATCTAATCTGTTGTTTAGATTAATCTAATACTTTAATAAAATAGTGTCTGTAGTCTTTTTTAATTAATCCAAGGATTGTGAGTTATCTTTTCTTTTATCAATCAAATAATCTTTAATGAATTGCAATTTAAAAGTTTTCTTTTTTACAAATTATATTTTTAGTCTGATTTCATTTTACATTTATTCATTATTATTATTTTTTCTTTTATCCATCCATTTTTTTTTAATTTTTAAAAAGGAAGAGCTTGTTTCAACTTTTTTATTTAGAAGTGTCTCCCCCCCCTCCCCTACTCGGTCTTTAAAATTAAAAGTTTCTTTTATTATTAAAAGAAAAGGTGATGCAATACTTTATTTTTTCAAGTTTGCAATTAAAAAAAAACTTTTTAAAAACCCATATTCTCTTTTTATTTTATTATTCTCATTTTTCTTTTTAAAATCAATTTGATTATTACATGATTTTAAACCACTAAATATCACATGATCACTATTTCTCATGCTTGCTTATAATTTATTAAAACAGGCAAAACTCTCCATACAGTAGTGCCACCCTGTGCCAACCAGAGTAATCAATGAATGCCAGAAGGCTTGTGCATAAAATCCCTATCTAGTGCCTATTCATCCAATATCCCCAGACTAGTTTCTAGCTTATGACTTTTGACAATGAGGAGCTTTGGATCTGAAAGCACTGCACCTAGATCTTAGGATCTAGTGCAACCCACCAGCAGCCACCTTTTATCTCTACTTAACTACAAAACTATAAGTTTAAAATTGAAAAAACAATATTAGTTTCAATCCAAACTCAGCAGCTTATATGGAGAGTTTTTCATTTTAATAACAGTTATGAGCAAACATAAGAAATGGTGGTCATGTGATGTTTAATGGTTTAATATCAATCCTGCCTAATAGGATAGTGCTGGCTATGGTTATTAAAAAACCAGAGACACCAAAATGTATGGGTACTGAACTGAGTTCAGACCTATATGACTATATAAGCTACTGAGCTTGGATTGAAAATATTATTGTGTTTTCAATTTTAAACTCATATTTTTGTATGTTAAGGTAAATGTTAAAAATGTTATTCCAGAGAAGTTCAATTATAAAAGAATAATCAATTTAAAGGATAAAAACTGCTGCCAGCATTGTGAACAAAATGCCTGATGAAGCACAACATACAATTAAAAGTCAATATTTCCAGAATATAGAATTATACAATAGGCAAAATTATTAGAAATCATAGTAGTATGAGTATTGTAAAGGTAATGCAGGAAGGAAAAGAAATCAGGCAAATAATAAATCTAAAAGAAATAGAGTTTAAAAAATGATTTTATCAAAGGGAGGATAGATGTATCACACTAGTTTATCAAAACTATTACTACAGTCAAGAACAATATATAAATTTTTAAAAAGGCATATGGCATTATTTCTAGGTAGTTCATAAAAAGTTCGAGTACTAGATCTGTGAAAACTAAAATTGATCCTGAGATTTCCTGATCCCAAGTTGGATGGTTTACCAAATATGCCAAACTGCACAGGGTAAGAATATAAGGGGTTTTATTTCTTGAAATTTTATAAGAAGTTCAAATGAAAGAAACAATCCTGGAACTGCCGATTCCAAAAAGAATGCTTTACTAACCAAAGCATGTAGGATATGTCTAAAATAATTGCAACATATGGGAGAAGATAGTAAAAATACTGTCTACTGTCAAAAAAATTAAAAAATTTTATAAACCTGATCCTAAATGGCAATGGAAAGGTCTTTGTTGAAGGTCTTCGAACAGAGTCCAGAGAAAAAAACTGAAAGCTTGGGATGACTAAAAGAACAATAATGAAAAAATATGAGTGTAAATTAATTATTTGTTTTGTATATATACTAAAATAAATTCTTATAAAAAATATTTCAAATGATAAATACATTTGTTTTATTTTATAGGGTTTTAAATCAGACTTTCACCCATCCCTCAACTATCCACGCTATCTCGCACTGTTGACACACTTGATCACACTGTGTCAACAGTATGAGATAGCGTGGATAATTTAGGGTTAGGTGAAAGTCTGAGTTCAAACCCTCTATATATTACATATTGGAGTGCAGGTATGAAAAAGCCCGTACTGTAGAAAAAATTAGTATATTTATTCCAGTAATGGGAATTTGAAATAGAAATATCAATTTCAGGTTTATTTCAAATAGTAAAAAAAATGAGGTGGGTGGGTGTCTAGTTAATGTTATAGAATCAAGTTAAAAGATAGGACCACTGACCACTACATAGAATCCAGAAAGTAAAGTTTTACAATATTTTGTTTAACTGCTGCATATATATATAAAACATATATATATATATATATATGTACACAGACATATATATATATTGGGTATAGAAAATTTTAGTAAATAGTTTTATTTTAAAAACAGAGGGAAAATATATTTTTTTTTTTTTAAAAAATCCTTTATTAAAACTAAAAATAAAGTTTTAATTAATACATTTCAAATAAAAGCTAGACAAGATATAATTATTTGATTTTACCTTTTTGATTAAATGAAGCATATCCTTTGCCCAAATTTATGGAAGGCAACAAACTAAGTATATACCTTTGTTCAGGACCTTTTTTTACTTTTTGAGGCAACAAACATATCTACTATGTATCTTGAAAACCATTCACAAGTCACTGAAAATTATTCATATATAATTGATTAGAGACAACCTATTTAATAAAGTCCTTGAAAATAAGTTAACTGAACTGGATGGCAATAATATTTTTCAATACTTACAAGCATTTCTACTTCCATTATTTTTATTCAATTAAAAAAAAATGTATTTTTGAAATCAAATGCCACAATTGACGAAACTAATCTTTATCACTGTATTTTAAAATTTCTCCAAGTATTGATTCTATATGAATCTAAAACCTTTTCATCATTAAGATCTGTAAAAATCATTTTAATTTCATCAAGGTTAATTCTCCCCAAACTTAAGAAAATAACCATATCTCATATAACCTTTAAATTAAATTCTTGTGTTATTATTTGAAAGCTGTTCAAACTATTCCTTCATATTTTTTAAGATATTATCATCATCCTTTAAAATAAATCTATCAATTGATTTGATAATATTTCAATATTATTGCCACGTTTATATGCTACTTTCAAATTATCAAATAAAAATTTAATTTGTCCAAATTCAGTAAGTGATGGGACCACATTCATAGTTTTAAACAGCCATTCTTAGACATAAATAATTACAAAAAATCAATTCCTAGCTTAAACATTGTAATTAAACATGCTATGCAATGCAGTATGTTTTTTTTCTTTATCGGAGCCAGAAATCTCTCAGCCACTATGCCCAGAAAAACCTATTAGCCACCTTCCTTTTCCATTCTGCACTCTAATTTTTTTTCCACATTCTTCTTCATCCTATTTCCACAACATTATCTTTATCCACTCTACAGCCTTTATATCTATATTCCCCTTATCTTTTTCCAAACCCAGCATAAAAACCAAGAATCCACTTTCTGTATAATCACTTTGTTTATATTTATTCTCCCACAACTTCATTATTTGTATTTTTTTGCTTGTAAGCAGTTACATTCAATTAGAAGATGCCTAATATTTTCCATGCCTTCCTTACATAACTTTCAGATTAAATCATCCACATTTCTCCATTTATGCGTACATTCCCTTGTTGCTAATGAGTCTGTTCAAGCTTTAAACAGTAAACCAAATTCATTACTATTATCATAAATTAACTCCCATCCAATATTCTGTCTACTTTTACATATATTTAAACCATTTTTACTCTCCATATTTGTTCTCCATCTCTCAATTCCCAATTTTTTATTAATGCATCTATTCTTCTATCCCATTCTTTGAAACTATAATACTCAGCCATTCTCCTGACACAAACATACCACCTTTTGTATAAGTATAATGGCATAAAGTCTTTATCCAAATCTTCTGCATATCATATTACCCTCCTCTCCCACTTTGCTGCCTGTCATTTACTCATAACCCAATCAAACACTATTTTGGCTATTTTCTTATTGTCCATAAATGGCAATCTATGAAACATTTTTATTTTGCTTTTTATGTCTCTCATATAAAAACTTGACCATCTCATTTCTCCTTGAATTGCCTTCCTTGCCATCTACAAATCTGCATCTAATGCACATCTTCATACTTCTCGTTGTACTTTTTTTAATTAATTAAATATCTCTTTCTTTATTAACACATAACACATCATTACTATAATTAACCCTGCTACTGTTACTCCATTCCAAACTGTTCTTGCTACATCATATTTATTATATGAAAACACTGTTAATTTCTTTATTAATCCCTTTCTTTTTTTGCTTTGTTTATCAATTTTTCTCCTATTTATTTAAGCAATTTCTCTAATTATTTAAGACAATTTCCAAATAGGTGTACCTATTCATCACATTTAACTTTATATCCCCCAATAAAAATTCTTTCTTTTCTCTTTTTCAAGCATTTATCATCATACTTTTGATTTTTTTCACTAAATTTAATCCTCATCTCTTTACCCATTCTTGTGCACATCTTCAACATACCTCCCATATCTTCACTACATTCTGTGTACAAAAAGATACCACCAGAAAATATGTGGTAATATATATACTCCCTTACTACTTGTTAATGATATCTCTACCCCTCTTTTTAGTCTTTCTATTGCTTTCTCCATTTCTCTCAAATATAACAAAAACAAAATAGGTGACATAGAGCATCCTTGTTTTTATCCCATCCCACTTTTAATTCTAACTGATTCTTTATTTTTTAATTGATCCCTTACCAAAATCCACCAAAGCTCCATTCCCAAATTTACTAACCTATCCATAATCTATTTCTATTTACTCGATCATATGTTTTCCTATATCTATTAAGATCTTATATGACTGTATATCTGTATTTCTACTCATATCTATAAGTTGTGTGACTACAAATGAACTATCTCTTATATGACTATCCAATCTAAAAACCCCTTGCATTTCTTTCACTATATTATTTTCTTTCATCCATTTTGCACCCCTTCCAGCCACTGTATATGTAAAAACTTTTTATAACACTTACATTACCACTATCGGTCTATGATTGTTTAAATTTCTATGATTCTTATTCTGAGCCTTACTCTTATATTATTCCAGCTATCTTGAATTTTTTTCTTCTATGCCATCTTATTAAAACATGATAATAGATTTAAATTTGCCTTATTTCCCAAATTCATTACCATCTTTGCTGCCCATCCATCTAAACCTCTTGCTTTTCCATTTTTTAATTTATTCCCTGCATCATTAAATTCATTTTCTGTAAAAGTAGTATTTCCATAACTATGTGCTTTTATGTCTTTTATTACTCTGTCCTTCACATCTAACATCGTTTTTATATTTATAACATACTTATTTAAGATTGTCACTAATTCCTCTCTAGAGCTACACTTTTTTCCTCATTGTTTATTAATACTATTTGTCCCTTCTCTACACTCCTTCTTTTAATATATTTCCAAATTTTTTTACTCTCATTTGTTTCACTTTTATTAATATCCACCAATAACTCTCTATAATTATTTATTTTAACGAACTTCTTTTTTTAAAAATAGTTTTCCCATTTAATATTAACATCTTTTTCACTTTTTTTTTTATTTTTAATAGCACATTTATATTCTCTGCATGCTTTTTTTCTATCTTTTACATTTTTACTAATTCTCATTTTTCTATTACTTTTGTTCTTTTGAATATTCTCATCTAAGATCCTATTTGCAACTTTTTCTATTTCATCACACCAGTCCTTATATCTCCCAATAAACTCTTCCCTCATTTCTTCTACATTTATTTTATATTCTTCTAATATATTTTAATCATTCATTCTCTCCATATCTTTCACTATTCTTTTTACTTTTATAATTATTTTCCATCACATTACTAACCATTTCTATTATGAAGAGGTTATGATCACTATTACATACTCTGTCTTCATTATCAAACAATTTAATTTTCCATATTTTATTCATTCCCTCTTTCTCTACTAATACATAATTTATTAAATAAAATATATTATTTGTAGACTATGCGTATTGCCTCTCATAAATATTTGATAAATTTCCAATGCTCAAATTTACTCTTTGACAACTTTTTTTTCAAAAAGTGCCCATTCTTGTTATTCACATTTCAATTTCTTCAATATGATCATTCATATCCCCTATATCAATTATTTTCAGCTCCTCTTTTTTAAAACTCTACATCCTTAACTAACCATTTATATAAGCTACTGTTTCACTCCATTATAGTTTGACTATTAGCCATATACACTATAGCTACTATTCATTCCTGACTTTCTAATCTTATCTCAAACCACAAATATTCTTGAGACTTTATATTATTTAAATATTTTTTTGCAATAATTCCTATAAATCCAGTTTTTTTTCTTTTCTATTTATATCTGCTATACCAAGTCTTTCCATGTAGGTTTTTTCCCTTCTCTTAGATGTGTTTCAACTACTGTTAATACCTTAAGCCTTTCATTTTTAACTGTTTTGTTTAATTACAGCAACTTTTCTGGGTTCCTATTACCTTGCATATTTAAATGTCCAATTTCAACAATTTCTTATTTTCTTACTATCCTTTTATAAATTGATTTTTCTTCTCTACATAACAAGTCTCCCTTATCTTTCTCTTTGAATCATTTCTTTCAAATGCTATCAAACATAGAGATGCATCCTTCACTTTCTCCAAAAAAATAGATGCTCTAATTTAAATATTTAACACTGAATTTAAATAAATTTAAATTTCTTCAAGTATATATGATTACACTCTTCATTATTATTCTATTTCATCTTGCTGTGAAGTGCACTTATTACATTTATTACATTCCATATAGAAGAAGTATAAACAGTTAATATCATTCAAATTTATTTTATTATTATAAACAAGTCTTTTCACAAATGTCACTAAATTTACCATTTTCTTTATTTTGCATAATATTTTATATAAATACAATTTATATAACTTCCTTTAACATTTTATAACAAAATATATATATACACACAGTCTAATGTTTCAATTGTCCTAGTCTTCCTCAGTAGTAGTTCTGAGGAAGATTGAAAGAGAGTTGAAAAGTCAGACTGTGAGAATATATATAATAAAATACTTTGCTATAAAGTGTTTAAAGTAAGGTACCCAAATTGTGTTTATATAAACATGAATATGAGGGCATACTTTACCGTCAAATGCACTAAATTCAGTAAGTACACATTCGTTAATAGCTTTTTTAAAGATAGCATTTAAACACAGATATTTATAAAGTACAGCAGTATAAGAAAAGTTGGTTACATTTTTAAAGTCTTTTTTTGTTTTTTTATTTATTAAATTTTTTTAGGATGTGTCTAAACTAAGCATGAATTTCACATGGTCTGTGAACTGTAACAGGCCTGTAAGTCCTGTCATATACTACCGAATTTGTGATTTACAATTAATTATAAAATATTGCCCATTTAATTATTTTTCCCCCAAAATATTGATTTATAAAATATTAAAAAGTTTCATAATTTTTTTTTACAAGCATTACATTAGAAAGTTTTTTCGAATAATTAAACACAATTAAATCGAGATTTAAAGTGCATAATTATTTTTCATGTTCATGGCCTTCATTTTGAATTTTTTATGGGTTCAAATATTTTTTTTGTATATTTATTACTAAAAATATTTTTAGAAATAATAAATATATTTTAAAAAAAGCAAAACAAGATCTATAAAAGTAATAAAAAATAAAAAGAAATTAAGTAATAAATTGTAGATTTATGCTTTACGCTTGTCCAAATTATGATAATATTGAATAGTGATATCACACTTATAACGTAAAGCTGTATAATTAATAGTAATTACTCAATTAAAATGGCTGAGGCTTTTGAGAAAATGTATTTCTCATAATCATAGCCTGTTATGACTCATTCGTTGGAATCATTCTATATGCATAATATGTAAACTCTATGAAAATGAGTCAATTGAACCATCTTTTTGATATAGCAAAACATGCTTCTTTATGATTAATGGTCAAGGAGTGCTATGAAGTAAGCCTCCTTTACCTTACACTTATTGTTGTGCCTCTCAGTACAAACCAATTTCGCAGTTTAAATCCACATCTGCAAAATTGGTTTATACTGAGAGGCACGATGTTAAGCGTAAGGTAAAGGAGGTTTACTTCATAGCAGAAGACTCCTTCGCCATTAATCATAAAGAAGCATGTTTTGCTATATCAAAAAGATGGGCTAATTGACTCATTTGCATAGAGTTTGCATATTATACATATAGAATGATTCCAATGAATGAGTTATAACAGACTATTATTATGAGAAATACATTTTCTCAAAAGCACTCATACATTTTTATTGACTATTTGATATTAATTACACAACTTTACATTATAAGTGTGATAACACTATTTAATATTATCATAAAAAGAAATTAAATAAATGCTTTTATTTGCATAAATGCACTAAAAAGTTTTTCCAGCTTTCATAAATAATAGCATGTGGTGTGCATGTTAAATAGTCTTACTTAAAACTTGAATTCAGACTTTTAAACTCCTAAAGCTATCCAATCTATCTCAGACAACTGATACACATGATCATATACATGTGAAAAATACAAATGATCTCCAATATACATATTTCATGCTTAACCAGCACTCAATGGTTGGTCCAGATCACCATCTTCCACACATATATACAATCACTGTTCAGTTTATATAAAGATAGCAAAACTTTAAACTTTAATGGACAAGGTTCAATCTTCTCCATTCTCCAACTTTTGCGAAATTCGTATCATAATTACATTGTTTAGTATAGACAATATATTATGTATATAAATATTATATATTGTAATGATATACATATGCCCGTTACATTATTTTAAGATTAAAATAAATAGGAAAAGATCGTAAATAAAAATTGATTTATTAAAAACATAAAAACGGAAAATTAAAATACTTATTTAACATATATATTATTGTATAGATGGAAAACTATTTCAAAAAAAGGTATTTATAAGTAAGAAATGTAAAAAAAAGGTAAAGATCTGTAGATTAATTAATATATAAAAAATAGAAAAATGTTGATTAAGTTCTATTTAAAAAATCATATTTAAATCTTCGTGAATAGAAATAATTGAAATATAATTGTATCTAAAGCAAACAAGCCCTTGGGGCACTTAAATCATTGTAAGGTCAGATAAGTGATAAAAATTAAAGATTATTTTCCACTCTGAAGCAGAAAGACCAATACAGCAACAAGCACACAGGCCAGAAAGGAAAATATCAGGAGCAATAAGATCAGTGACATCATGTTCTATCAATCTGGTGAATTTGTGATAAGGGAGACCAGAAATTATAAAAAATAAAATAATGGAATTTAGTATCTAATCTGACTATTAATCTATGTATGATGGCTAGCTATAGTGCAGACTTCATGATATAGGAGTCTGACAGGAGATTTAGTTTCCTGATATTTGCACCAGCAAAGGTGGCCTCCTGACAGTTCCGGACAGAATGAATGGCAAGTAGTAGCTTTTTCCAAAGACAATGTATAAAATGTGATCACTAGGATGGACTTCCATAAACCTGCTGAAATTTGCATGATTTATAAAGATTTATCATGGAAAGTATGAGCTTTTTTTTATCAATTGAACTTTTTTTAAAAAGATATCTCTTCAATAAGGAGCTAATCCGGAAGAAAATATAACCTTAAATGACTATCAAAAGAATTCTAAATCGATTATTAATATTTTTTATGTATAATGTTTGCTTCAATCATTTTCATTTTTTTTGTATTTATTAACTAAATTATTAAAATATATTAAATTTAAGTTGGGTATAGATGGCTGCATTGAGTTATTAGGTTTGGAGCTAGGTCATAAAGGTTAATTTAAGACTCTTTGTTTCATGGTTGAGTGAATGCTGGTAGAGGGATGTATAGGTGTTCATATCAATGTAATGCAAAGCATGTTAGCATACAGGTCACCATGCCCAAATGAAAGCATGACCCAGAGGTGTAGCCATTGCATTGCAATGGATGTGGATGTACTTCACATGCTATCAATCTCCTTTCACTCTATAGATAGGGATTATAAATGGCAAGGATTACTCTCCCTCCATATGAAGCATTTCCTTTTTTTAATGTTTTATATATATGATTCCTTCGCCAGAATGACACACTTTCCTATACTGGACAAGGATCATTTATTTTAAATAATATCATGCTGCAGATACACATTCATGTCAATATTTTATGCTAACATCTTCACATTGCATTAGTTGCAACTGTACATCAGGAAGCAAGTGTTGGTTTAGCTAAGTACTTTTAGTCTGAAGTTAAATGTTTTGAAAAGTGTTTAATTGCATAGTCTATGTAGCCTATCTATGCTCAACATTCTAAAATATTAAATTATATAAATTGTTTATCTGTATGAACTTATTCAGATATTAAAACTTGGAAATTTAAAATAATATAAAAACAAAACGAAAGCAATATTAAATATTTATTCCTCAGATTTATATATGTGTATAAATAAATGTTTTTGTGATTATTACTGGCTGCGGTTTATTTATTTTTTTATATCTTTATTAAATGTTTTAAATAAATTATATTATAAATCTCAGCTACTCCTTGAGCTTAGCCGACTAGGACATAGTGTAAGTGTCCATCTTTCCTGACCATTAGAATATATATATATATGCAAATTTATAAATCAATATTTAAAAAATACAGTATTTAAAAGCTTATAAAAAATATATGTATAACCGTCACTTAGGAGCGCTTTAACTAACTTGTAGCTTTGTCAACTATCACGTTTAAAATGTGGTAGTTGACAAAGCTACGAGTTAGTTGAAAGCACTCCTAAGTGACGGACATACATATATTTTTTATAAGCTTTTAAATACTGTATTTTTTAAATATTGATTTATAAATTTGCGTATATTATTTTGAAGAAATACAGGCATCGATTTATAATATTATATATATATATATATTGTAACAGTCCATATGATGACATTTGGAAGAGAGGGGCACATCTGACTACAATCCAACCTAGGGTCTTCAGGTAGAATACTGGAGATGATGCGATGAAGCACACAACCTATGATTGCACCCATCTTCAATAGATCAGCTCAATATTTATTTATTAATTCTAGATGCAATTTGGGTCAGTTCATCCACACCTCACCCCCTCTTTCAGTTCCATTACCCACAATATTCGAACTCAGGGAGAATTCATCTTTGACTCTATTAATAGGAATGTATCTATACAGACTTATAATTAGACTACTTCATAAAAATTACTATTAGTGAATTGCATTTACCTAAGATCTCTCTAACATAATTATAGAAGAGTGATGCATGTGTGTATACATAAGGCATTGTCTTTATTGATGAATGCAATGATTGATTTAATAAACCAAAGAGATTATCAAATTACAATTTTATAACATTTATTTTGTAAAAGGAAAAAAATTGATAAACATTGAAAATTTAAATGGATCCAAAAGTTTAAACTGTATTTACAAATATAGATAATAATAATAAAAAATAAATAAATATATACATGTAGTTTAAATGTCAATAAATTGCATCTATCATGTTAACAATTTAATAATCTAAAATTACCTGTCCCAGCATCCTGATCATAGAGGCTCATACCAAAGACTTTTTATATACAAGGTAATAAAAAAATGGTAAGTTTACTTTTAGTGAACTTGGATCTGACTAGCTAAATTAAGTTGATGTTTGACATATATATTTATTTAGATTGGGGTGGTCTGAATAACCCCCTTTTCACTAAGTCAAATGTAATTCCTAACATGACAGGAAAGTAGATTTATTCAGAGGGTTAATCATTCATACCAAACAACAAATAACATAACTTTGTTCTGACAAAGTGTATGAAATTAATATTCTATAAGTAAAGTTCTTATCTCCAGTCCCAGATAATGATAATGAGCCATCATTAAATACTACAGGAGGAGAATAAACCTAAATTTTTATTAAAAAAATATTCAACTAAACTAAACCTTCCCTCCCCACTCTCCTTGTACTCTCTTAAAGTGAAATCATCCAAAATGTTGAATTGGAGAGTTTTACATTTCTGAGCTATAAGAATAAAATAATAATAAAAAAAAACAATACATACATAGGTGTTTAAAAATAAAAATCATAACATAATTTCATTAAATCAATTAAATCAAACTTTGTGAGTCAACAGAGTTCTTTGTAGATTACCGTTCATACATTTTAAACAAATTTCCTCCATGCAGATAGATCACTCATTTCCACTTTCAAATAGCACCTTCCGAACAACTCTGCATCAGCTGTCTGCTGCTTTCTTCTGATCCATTCACAAACATTCTACATAGGGCAAAAAATAGTTTATTAGGCATTTTAAAGTAGGCAATATGGATATTTAAACTCATGGTTAGAAGATCAACGATCTTACCGATGACAATTAATTCCTTTAGCCAGACCACATTGTATTAATTCTATATATATAAATCATAAATTAATTGCAGTTCACAGTTAGAAAAAGAAATATTTATATGCAATAAAATCAAATTATTCATTCATTTGCTATACATATATACTTCTTATTCTGAATTCACATTTGGTTAGATGTTTTGTTTTAATTTCTCTCCCTTTCTTTTAGAAATTTAAAATGATTTTCTAGGAATTTAGTCCATTGCTCAAATTAACTTGTTCATTCTATTTATGTTAAAATTTCTTATAATTTCTTCTAATCTCATGCCAAAATTATATTTAGGAAACCAATATATTCGAATGAAGATATCCATTTTACATGGGGTTTTAGCAAATGTATAATTTTGAAAAAGAAAAGGTTAGAAGCATATTTGCTTTTATAGTCAGTGTCGTTTCCATTTCTTTGTACATGAAAATTTTCATTTCCCTTTTACTTGCTGTATGTGTCTATTGTTTTCTAGATAATATCATGATAATCAATTCATGAAATTATGTAACACATTATTATTTTATTCTTATATTAGGTTGCTTGGCAACGTACTTGACCTCTGATCATTATCATGGATAATTTATTATAATTTATATCACTGTTTTATTCTTTTTCATGATGTGCAAAACATTAAACACAAATTAAGTCTTGCTATATATATATAAAGGTGTGAAGGTTGCCTTGACAGCAGTTAGAAATATTGATTACTATATTTTACTGTGAATGTTTAGGTGGTTACTGGTTGGAACTTAATTATATATATGTTTGTAGTAATTCTTTCAGTGTCTTATTTTCACTTTTGCTGTGCTTCAATATATATGTAAGCTCTGATTATATGTGACTTAATATTCAGTTATGTAATACACCTGGGTCTCATTTTATGTGGTCAATAGGTTCCTCAGAAAACGTGCACAAAATAAATTGCACAAAAATAGACTTAATTTACCTTCAAAAATAGGGGATATGTTCCAGTAACTTTCAGAAATTGCATAAAAGCAAAGCAACAAGGAAAAATTACTTTAAAATTCGCATTAAAAAAATAAGAAAATAAAGTATGACTAATAAAAAATTTTTAATATTTGAAAATAATTAATACAAGACAAACTTTTTTTACTTTTTTTATTAACTACAGTATTTAATTTTACATTTTTTCATACATATTTTAATCATTACCGCTATTTGAAAATATGTGGTCGTTTGTGAACTAGTAATAAATCAGATTCGTGACATGATGTACAACTAGTGCCGCTTTCAGTCTTATGCTTTGTTAATGGTTTTCTGTTTCTATATTAAAAAAATGAGATCGCAATCAAAACAAAAAATTATACATTATCATTAGAAAGATTATTTTCACTTTATAAAATCAATAAAATCTTCGTTATTATTTTTTTTTAAATCTAAAAAAATATTTATTTCTGTTAATATCTAACAAAATACGTTTTAAAAGTTTAAAATTTTTGAATGTTTATTGCAATGTTTTTATATGTACATATAAATCTATTATTATTATTTATTCATTAATATAAGTAGGTTATTTACATAGAAGCTAAGATTCTAAATACAGCTTCAGGCCATATTCATGTTAGCTGCTAATATAACGTTATATTTTTGAGAAAAAAAGTATTTCAAGTCAAAATAAGTTATTAATAATTTAAATTTCTTGTTATCTAATAAATATAGTGAAATATGAAAGATATTAAGAAGAAACATGAATCACATAACTTCAAAATCGCAATAAAATAATCCGCATAAAATGAGACCCAGTTGTACTGCATTGATACATTATGCCTATATATGTGCACATGTCTTTACTCATATTTTATATGTAGTAAATTAAACTACATCTGGGTCTCATTTTATGGGGATTTTTTAAATGTGATTTTTAAGTTATGTGATTCATGTTTTTTCTTAATATCTTTGTATGCCATTTTCTTTTATGCAATAAAAATTATTAGATCAGAAGTTGAGCTCCAATAATGCACTATTTCTTTAAATATAATAAATTTTGCACACTCACATCTTATATTTAAAGTAATAGCACATTATCAGGGTTCTATCTAATAATTTCAATATTTTCAGGCTTTATAATAGTATTGTAATAAATTTTATGCAATAAAAAAGCTTATAATTAATTTAAAATCAGGATTTCCCCATTTTATATACACACATTAAATTTTACAAGATTATAATGTAAATCTGTTCAAACGTTATATATGCCTATACTATGCATGTTATTGTTTTTGAATTTTAAATCACATTCTATTTTTGATTTTTAAAAAAAGAGTACATAATCAATTAATCATTTAGTGTCCACAAGTAATAAATTTTACAAGATTATAATGTAAATCTGTTCAAATGTTATAGATGCGTATACTATGCACGTTTTGTTTTTGCATTTTGAATCACATTCTATTTTTGCTTTTTAAAAAAAGAGTACATTACCAATTAATCATTTAGTGTCCACAAGTTTATTTTTAAAAGGTGAATAACAGCGGTGGGCACAATTAAATTTGACAATTAAAAATTAAAATCTGATTTTTAATTATAATTAACAATTTAAAAATTATGTGATCTGAAATTAATATGATGTGAAAGAATGAAATTTGATTTTTAAATGGAATTGAATATTAAAAGATTAAAGACAAAAATAAGAATTTTATTTTTAATTGTTTTAATTAAATTTTGCCCAACAGTGGTGAATATGTGTCTTTTTATTATCATAAGTCTAAGTTCTTATTTTTATTTAAAACTTTTAGTGTATCCTAATAAAAAGGAAAAAAAACAATCAAGAAAATGAATTTCTTTGGAAACAAAAATTTCAATTTTAAATTGCTTAGTGAAATGGGAAGGTTCAACAATAATTGGAAAACATTTTAGTTTGGGTGAGTGTACTTAAGAGCAATTAAAAAAATGAAGTTGGCACTAGTTGTATTTCTTCTTGTGATGAATCTGATGTCTTACCAGTTCACAAATGAACTTGCATATCATCAAATAGTGATAATAATTAAAATACTATACATGTATGAAAAAATGTAAAATACTGTAAATTATGCATAAAAATATATTGTTTTGAATAAAATTAAATACTGTAGTTAATAAAAAAAAGTAAAAAAAAGTTTGGCTTGTATCAATTTTTTTCAAGTTTGAAATTTTTTATTCGTCATATTTTATTTCTTCTTTTTTAAACAAATTTTAAAGTAATTTTGCAATTTTTAAAAATTACAGTACATATCCTTCATTTTTTGAGGTACGTTAAGTCTATTTTTGTGCAATTTCTTTTGTGTGCATTTTCTGAGGAACCTATCTACTGCATAAAATGAGACTCAGGGTTATGTATTCGTATATGCTGGCAAAACTCATTAATCTAATCAGACGTAAATCTTGACTGGGCATATTTTAACATTATATGTAGTCAAATGTTGGTGTGGGTACAAATATGTCATCCTCACAACTCCCTTAATTTTACAGGGTTAAAATTTTACTTCATAATTAAAATTTTAACTCTTCATGAGTCTATAATTGGATTCAAGATTGGACAAATTATTTTTTTATGAAAGGTTATAAAATCTATCCAGCTGCGATCTCTGTCGAATTTTCCACTTCTAATTATTTTTGCCTGTATTCTCTTTTCTTATTGCCTAACATTTTTCAGTGAGAATTTAGTTTAGGGCTGTTTTTATGGTTTTGTGGTTTGATCCTGACTTACAATGTGTCTCTACTATTGATAACATAAACAATCTCTCTCCTGCTCTTTTTGAGGCTTATTGGATTTTGAGGATTAACTAAAATTAGAGTATCCATAATCAGGTGTGGATTAACTCAAAAAAGGAAATTCTGGTAGGTTCCAAGATATCTCAGTAAATGTTTTAGAATATTTACTAGAGTATACTCTCATAAATATAATAAAAGAACTATCACTACCCTAATTGTACATTTTTTGATGCTCACTCACTTCTATTATACTTCACCTTTCACTTCTCCTTTTAACATTTTGTACACTGTTTAGGGTAGAAGTGGCAATCATATGTTCATATTGATTGACTAAGATATGGTTTCAATATTCTAGTATTGTAAGTGCCTCTAATTTTTCTTTCATGTTTACCCAAAAAGTATTAGGACATGTTTGTTTTACTATGGCATATGATCTTTTGTACTGTAAGCAGTGGTCCCTCTAATCTGTGTGCACACAAAAGTTTTTTTTTTGTGCAGAAAATAAAATTGAACCTGCATATGAAATCCATATAAAAAATTGAATCAAATGTAGTTTTAGATTTAAATAAACTGCCAAATATAGTTTTTGTGTATAGGTATAGATGGAAGTGCATTTATCGTTGATGAGAAATGAGGCTGGGAATTACCGTAATGCTTGTATGCCATATGTAAAGATTGCATCTTCTTTTATCAGTGTTAAAATTGCCATATTTTTGTTAAAATTTAAATTCAAAATCATTACCAGCTTTTATTATTGAATATATGTGTTTCAGTGTTATAATTTTGTGAAAATAAATATTTTTAAAAGTATTTTTACAGTATAGGATTAAAAATGAGTTTGAAAAGGAAAAAAAACAGCTAATGAATTTAAAATTGATTGGCTTAACGAATTTGTAAAAACCGATACTCCGAAAAGTCATGATAAATTACAATTTCAGTTAAAAGAAATTTTCATATTTAATGAAAAAAAGGGTGTAATTTGTAATTACTGCCAAGACAGAGAGGTACATAGTGATTTTGTTAGTGGAAAAATGTGGGATTGCATGTGGAAATTGGACTTTTTAAAATGGCACTTAATTAGTAAATCACACTTAGAAAGTGTACAAAAACTGAAAAATAAGAATGCTTCATTATCAGCAACTGGTTTGGTATGGTTTTTAAAAGAAACACCAGAAGATCACGAGAAAAAAAAATCAAATCTTGAGGAAGTAAAAATTTTAACTGATAATTTATTATTGGCAATTAAAATGAACGTATCTTTGCTTTTGGTTCAAGAAATAAATAACCACATGGCAAAATATGTCCATACTCCAGAAAGTTGGCATAGTAAAAACTATGCTTTTTCATTTTTGGAAGTGGTGAATATCGTTGTAAAAAATGAAATAATAAATGAAATTAAAATGGCACATTTTCATACTTTAATTGTTGATGAAAGCACAGATATTTCTATAACCAAATGATTAATTTTATATTTTTAAGTTTAGAAAATCTGATCAATATAAAACTGTTTTTGGTAGGATAATCCAATTAAAGACATGCAATTTCTCTTCAATTTTTTCTGCAATTTTACAATTTTATGAAGATAACCAAATTGATTTGCAAAAGCTGGTTATGTTTACATCTGATGGTGCATCCATAATGCTTGGAAAACAAAATGGTGTAGCAGCTAAATTAAAGCAGAATGTACCACACTTGGTGCAGAAACATTGTGTTGCACACCAAGAAAATTTATGTATTTCAGATGCATGGAAAGAAGTAAAAGCCACAAGAGAAATTGAAACAGTGGTGAGAACTGTTTATATATTATCCTTGAGATCCGCGCCCAAAACAAGTAAATTTAAAGAGATTATTGAAGCTTCACAAAATAAATCTATAGCTTTCCAAGCTATTAATGAGGTGAGGGGTTGTCAAGACATTTTGCAATAAAAGCAATTATTACAAATTATGAATCATTAATTGAATATTTTAATCAAGATAAAGATGATCCAATTTCCAAATTTTGTTTGAAAAAGTTAAGCAACATTGAATTTCAAATAAATTTAGAACTTTTGTCTTCAATTTTAGAAGAACTCAGTGCTTTATATCAAAATTTTCAATGCTGTGAATTAACACCCATAGATGCTTTTCAATTTGCTTGTGTAAAAATTAATAAAATCAAGGGAAAACATCTTGGAAACATGGCATGGAACAATAAAATAAGCGTGCTTTTAAAAAAAGCTAATGATTTAAATATAACTATAAAAACAGATGATATGTTAAAATTTAGTAATTTATTATGTGAAAATTTGGGTTTCCAATGGATGAAGTAGTAGATTGGATGTCCTTTGATGTTTCCAGTTTATTATCTTGCGATTTTAATTACAGACTAGTGGAAATTGAAAAATTGTGTCTAAAATATAATGCTTTTCTTACAGATAAATCTGTTATAAGCAAACAGTATAACGATTTTAAATATGCAGTGCAAGAAAAATTAAACAAATAAAAGATTTTGTAAAAATGGTTATGTTTAGTTTAAATAATGAACAATTTAAAGATGTACCCAAATTACTAGATATCGGAGGTACTTTTCTGGCCAGTAGTGCAGATTGCGAACGCGGTATTAGTTTGATGAATTTGATTAAAATGAAACAAAGAAATTGATTGCAAGAAAACCATATGGATATGCTGATGAGAGTAAAATCATATATAAATGATGGAAACAATGCAAATTTAAGTAAAGTTTATGCAGAATGGTTAAAACCAAAAGACAGGAGAGAGAAGTTATAAAATAAACGCCATTAATAACAAATGTAATCCTTAATTTTAGAATTGTTCAATAATAAGTAATTGTGAATTGTTGTTCTTGTTTGTTTGTTTGTTTTGACAAATGTGTTAATTGAAAAAATTAGAGGCAGACAACGTTTTTACATTGTCAGTATTTAAATTTTCTTATTTTTCATTTGAATGGAAAAGGGAAGCCACGGTAATCATCTAAATTTTCTCTTCACAAACTAATGATTTGACTTGATTTTAGAGTAGTTTTTTCATTGTGTTCCATTGTAATGTATGTAGTATAACTTACAAGTGGTATGCTGTAAAATCGAGATCAATGCATATAAGTAGATACAAAATTTGGCTGAATATTAATACTATTCTTGTATTGTCTTTTTTTTATTATATGCGCTTTTTTAAATTGCCACACAAAATTTTTTTATTTTTGAAAAAAATGCACACACTTAAAAAAATGTGCATACAGGTCACAAAAAATTAGAGAGAACACTGACTGTGAATAAAATTTTTGATACTTGTTTTTACAGGGTTTGCTTACATGAGGAGTTTTGAGGAGTTTTTACAAGCACTTTATCCCCTACTTGGAAGTTATGTGGAATTTTTTCTTTCATTTTTCTTTCTTTGTTTTTCTCTTCTAATTAGTTGTTTATAGACTTTTTGTCTAATTGTTTCTGCATTTGTATCAGTACATTTATATAGCCATGAATCTATATTTTATTGCTTTACAAATAGTGTCAATATTTCATGGCACTATTCTGTTGCCTAGTTGTCTTATATTCTATGTTTGATAGGTAGCCATAAATTTCATCTCATGAATGTGTGGTTGCATTCCGTTATGTCCTAGTTGACTTTAAACATCTTCTTTCTGTGTCAACATCATTGTCAACATTTTGTTTTTTTATACATGCATATTTATCCTCTTGTGACAACATCATAGTGGGTTCAATCATTGTGGAAAGTCCACTGCCATGTTCCAAGGTTGCAATCTATGAAGTCCTTCCATTTAAATGGGCTTTTCCTTTTTAAGCACTTTCATTCACATGTTTAATGAATGTGAAGGGACCTTTATAAGTGTTGCACAATTTATGGAACTGGGAACCTTTTTGTTTCTTAGCAGGAAGTATGATTGTTTTCATTATCATATAACTTCCTGTGGTTTGGTCATCTTCTTGGTTATGGAGAGATTTTCTGTGCCATAATATACACTTAAGGGATTCAAGTTCATTAACTTCATTTGCATTTTCAAAATTGGATTTTCTGATGAGGTAGTTTCTTTTCTCTTATAGTCATTTGAACAGATAGCAATTTTCTCTGTATACTGTCACTATGTCCATGGACCTTGTATTAAGAGCAAACTTTAACCTTTAAACACTGGTTGCTCCCATCACTTTCAGTTTCTAGGCTGTGCACCCTGATTATTTCCGTATGACATATGGGACGGGTAAATATATGGGTACCAGTGTCATTTCGACATGTTTTTGGTATCACCCTCCCAAATTAAAATTGACAGAATGATTTCTTATTCTGTCTTTGGATATCTGAGTCATCCAACCAGCAGAAAATTCAGGGCGAAGTGACATTTCAGTAGAAAAAGAATGCTTAGTATCTCGATTGGATTCAAAAATGAAACCAGGCAAGTCCTTTCACAAGATAATAAATAGCTTGTTGTTGTTCATCTGGATTGCAATTAATAATAAATTCATCATTCTTTTTACATGGAAAAATCCAATTTTCAATGGCTGAGTGTTATGAACCAGGTGAAGATAGAATAGATGGACTAGAAATAGCAGATTTAATTTGACTATGTCCACACTGTAGTTTTTTCTAAAAATCATTCATGACTTTCTGAATCATGTGAGGCATCCTTCGAGCTACCACCAGGGTATATCATAACAAATTTTTCATTTATAATAAATTGAAAGCAGTTGGTACTACTATTTGATAGCCCCGGAATTGCAGCACCACTCCAAATATACAAACAATATTGTTCATGGGAAATGTACCAGTCATGTTAATGTTAAGGTCTAATAGATGAAATCTTCTCATCTTCCAATATATTTTCTTCACATTCTTCCTTGTCTGCTACAGTGGAAATTGTCTCAAGGTTATCTCTCTTGTGGTTCATTTCTGTGGGTTTTATTGGTAGTGCCAATATTTGGTATCTGTGTCATTTGAATTTCTATTTTGGGTCCTTGGGTTGATCTCGGTCTATTGTGTCCTGGGTTTTAACAATTTCAGGCCTCTGGCTAATAAATTCATCTGTTTTAGATATTGGCATAAGGTCTCTATAGCTTCATTATTTGTTTTTATTTTTACCCTTTGCCTAATAAAAGTTCATTCTAATTTTATGTGAATGATTTGTAGTTCTTTTTGAATTTTATTTTGTTGTTTTCTTTGATTTTCTTGCATCTTTGCCTTGAAATTTTTATAGTTTTAGCATACTTCTATGTATTTGGTGTCAAATTGATGTGTGATACTATATTCAAACTCTTTGAACCTTAGTAAGCATCTCGTCTTTTCCTCCATCTTTTTTCAAATCTCTGTCATAGCTTGCTTCATAACAGCTCTATCTCTTTGAACATTGTTTATATCTATAGAGAGCTGCTCCATTTTCCTAGATAGTCTAGTTTCATTGCTTCCATTCTTGGTTTCCATTTGTGTCTCCATCCTATCCATATCTCCTTTAAAATCCTCTTTTAAACAAGCTATGCTTTCTATCATTTTGTTGTTCATTCTCATTTCCATACTGTTCATCTCAGATTTCACTTCTGTTTTCATGCTATTCATATCAGCTTTCATTTCATGGTATCCATCTCAGATTTCACTTCTGTTTTCATGCTATCCATTTCAACTTTCACTTCTATTTTCTATCAATATCAGCCTTTGTTGCCATATTACCATCTTTGCCTCCATGCTATTCATTTTATTATTCATTTTGCCTTCATATTGATGATTTGGGTCAATTGTACCATCGTTATGGTACCTTCTGTAACCTGGACCCCTTCAATCCTGGGTGGCTATGTTGTCTCATCAGTAAGAGTTCTTGAGCTTCAGTAATCACTTGGTCCTTACTATGTGCCTATTGGAAGTGATCATCTTCAGTGATAGATCTCCTGAGTGTTTGAATATACAAAGACCCTACTCCATGACTAACATTAGTCTCTACCGTCTCCACCATCTCAACATCACTATTACTTTCTTCAAAATGTTTTGGTTCCATATTTTATAATTTTTTTCTAGTTCTGAGTAACATGAATCCAGTTATTCAACCAAAAATTTAGACAACCTTTTAGGATAATACAAATGGATGAGTGTCATAGGTTGTCACATTATCCCTAACCATTTCATATCTAGCCTTAACTTCCATATTAATTTTTATTTCCAATGTTTTAGTTGACTACATTTTAGCCTAATTTTTTTTTATTTCACCAGACTCACCTATTTTAATTTAGTTTATCAATTATTTATTTACCTATTTATTTTAATCTCTGTTTATTAATTGTGCATTCATAGCTTTATATATGTTTTTTTTAAAAAAAAAACTACAGTCTGATGGCTGGATCTCCTTTGAAACTAAAGTTTGAGCAAGGTATATGTTCATGCCCAATACATGTAATGGTCCAGATGATGACATTTGGAAGGATCACACCTGACTACAATCATTCCTAGTGTCTTTGTTTGGGATGCTGGAGATGATGCAATGAAGCACACAACTTATGACAGCACTTATCTCCAATAGACCACCTCAATATTAATTTATTAAATCTAGATGCAATTTGGATCAGTTCATCCACATCTCACCCCTCTTTTGATTCCATTATGCTGCAGTCCTCAAACTCAGGGAGAATCCACTTTTGATTCTATTAACAGGGATGTACCTATACAGACTTATAATTAGACTATTTCATAAAAGTTACTATTAGTGAATTGCATTTACCTAAGATCTCTCTAACATAATTATAGAAGACTGATATGTGTGTATATGTAAGGCATTGGCTTTATTGATGAATGCAACAATTGATTTAATAAACCAAAGAGACTATATCAAATTACAATTTTATAACATTTATTTTGTAAAGAAAGAAAAAATAATAATATTGAAAATTTAGATCCAAAAGTTTAAACTATATTTACAAATATAGATAATAATAAAAAATATATACGTAGTTTAAATGTCAATAATGAGCATCAATCATATTAACAATTTAATAATCTAAACTTACCTGTCCCAGAATTCTGATGATAGAGGCTCATACCAAAGACATTTTTATATACAAGGTAATGATAAAAAAAATGGTAAGTTTGCTTTTAATGAACTTGGATATGGCTAGCTAAATTAAGTTGATGTTTGACATATATATTTATTTAGATTGTGGTGGTTTTAGGTGTTGCAGGTTGGTTTGTCTGAAGACCCCCTTTCTTCACTAAATCAAATGTAATTCCTAACATGACAACAAAGCAGATTCATTCAGAGGGTTAGTCATTCATACCGAATAAGATATAAATAATAACTATTAGTTAACACACAATGAATAACATAACTTTGTTCTGTCAAAATGTGTGTAATTAATATTTTTTAAGTAAAGTTCTTATCTCCAATTCCAGATAATGATAATGAGCAAAAGTCAAGTACTATGAAAGGAGAATAAACCAAAATTTTATTAAAGAAATATTCCGTTAAACTAAACCTTCCCTTCTCACTCTTCTTGTACTCTCTTATAGCGAACTTATCCAAAACATTGAATTGGAGAGTTTTAATTCTCGAGTTTATAAAAAAAAAAAACAATATATACACAGGTGTTTAAAAATAAAAATCATAACATACAACAAAACATAATTTCATTAAATCAATTAAATCAAACTTTATGAGTTGACAGAGTCCTTCATAGATTATAGTTCATACATTTTAAACCATAATCCTCCATGCAGATATAAATCACACACATCACCACTTCTGATCAGCCATTTGTTGCTTTTTTCTGATCAATGCACAAACATTCGGATGAAACGTAGTCTGTTAGGCATTTTAAAGTAGGCAATATGGATATTTAAACTCTCATGGTAAGGTGATCAATGATTCCACCGACAATAATAAATTCCTTTATCCACACCATGTTGTATTAATTCTATCTATATAATTGTAAATTAATTGCAGTTCGCAGATTAAAAAAACAAAACTTTATGTGCAGTAAAATCAAATTATTTACTCATTTGCTATATATATATATATTGTAACGATCCGGAGAAAACGACTTAACGTAAACTGCACTACGGGGCGCCATCTAGGCATTTGAACCTAGAAAAATTTATAAAGTAGGCAGATACGTGAGTCAAAAAAAATATATATATTTTTTTTTCTTAAATTTTGATTCCGGTCGTTAGCCCATGTCACTAGCTCAGTGGAACAGCAGAGATTTAATAATATCATTTACTAGGATATAAAAGAATAAAGTAAGCCACTGCCAGTAATTCACATACAAACATTTATTTATGCACATATATATATGGTTTAAAATTACTTTAGTGATTTACATTTAATTTAACATTTAACATTTTTTTTTTTTTACTTTGATTTTACTTTAATTTACATTGCATTACTATTATATTATAAATTTACATTTTTAATCAAGTTCGCACAGATGGGATTATATTAACCTGTTTAATATGTTGCTATAGATCGGTTACATAGATTTCAACGGTCAAAAACATTTCAAAGTAAACATAAACGATCAAAATACAAAGTTATTGATTACTGACAATTGCAGAGGGAAATATAAGAAACCCTCTAGTATTCATCGTAAGATACCTGCATCGTCACCAATAACTTAAAAGACATCCGAATAAATACCTTTTAGATACCCACCGTAAGGTATCAGTATTTGTCGAATGTCTATATATTTTGATCAAATATGAAAACGCAAACATATTTAACCGATAGCCAATCTATGCAAGCGTCTATAAACAACTTAAATTTAATAGTTTTATAGGATCGAGCCTGAATATACTATATAGATTTGCATTCGAAAATAAAATATTCTATCCCTATTTAACCCTCCCTTAATTATCTTTACAAATCGATACAGCCATTCACGCCCGACTCAAGTTTAACATTTTTTTTATAATTTATTTAACGGAAAACAGAAATCATAACAACTTAAAGAACAAAATTAAATAAATAAATAAATAAATGGAAATGATTTTACAAATTAAATACATTAAATAAAATTATAACCAATTAATAAATATTGTTGGTCAGATAGAATAATATTAAAATCATTTTAAATATGAAAAGTTTTTAATTTACTGTTCATAAATTTTAAAGTTCTTACGGTTATTGAAATAGTTCATCCTATTATATTCCTGGCCGTTTAAACGTGAATTCCCACGTCGTCCGAAGATTAGTATCCGGTTGATTTATTTATTTATCCTTTGGAGATTTTGTTTTTCGTGTAGTTGGTCCTCATTGTATAAACGATGGCCCATTTTTTTCTCTTTCTTAGCAGAACTGAAGGGATTGAAGCTGTGCGTCTTTTTCAATCCCCCCAGCGCTAACACCTAGCTGTTACATCGTCAATAATCAATCAATTTCCAGTCACTAACTTATGCTTTCCAAAACTTGTCCTTTTTATATTTTTGTCAAAGGATTGAATTAACATTGCGTCATGGATGTAATGATCCTTTCGCTGAGGTCCGATTTCCCAAATGGATTTCTTTCATTGGCTAATCCGTTTCTATTGGTTTCTTTCTATCTGACTGAAGTTATTTCATTTAAATGCTCAAGGCTGGTTTACATTTAACTAATTAACAATCATTTCCATTTCTAATTAATTACCCTGTTTTCCAAATCAAAAATATATTTAAAGACAGATTTAGAGATATAATTTTATCTCCAAATCTTTTTAAAATTTAGTTTTAAAAATACCTTTTTCTTTAATAAAAATTTTATTTTAATAATTTTTATTATCTGTGCGACTTAATATATAAGAGTTTAAGACGATATTTTAATTTCAATTTTTAATTTTTAAAGAAAGTTTTTAAATGCGAACTTTTTATTTTAACTTGCTTAATAATTATATATAAAAAAACAATGTAACGAACGTCTGTGCTCGTTACATATCAGTAAAGTTACTTAAAAAAAAATGATCAAAAAAAAAAAAAAATATTTTACTTAGGGTTAGTAATTACGGTATTAACAAAATTTACAAACATTCGGTTAATAATTTTACAAAAAACTCTATACAAAAAGAAAAAGAAAATGTTGACCATCGCCTACCTAAGGACCATTTACGTTTACACCCCTCCCCCCGAGAATTCTATTTTATTTTATCCATTTGATTTTTATTTACGGCATGACAAACAAATTATTTAACTTATTTAGGAAGGTTGCATTGAGATAAATATGTTCTAAGATAAGGGATTTATACGTGTATATTTGCAGCACAATTATAACTACCACCAACTTATTTATGACTGATTGAAATGCATAAATAGGATTACACTGACGTAAATTCCCAACGGTACTCATCGTAAGGTACCACATTTCGATCATAAACTTCCGTGGCTGTGCGCCTATACACGTTAACGCATAAATATATATTAACAAAAAAAAAAACATATCCAATGCAACCTTTTGATTTTCTTTTTAATTTACAAAAATTAGTTTTAAAATTATTTTATACTTTCTCGTATTTAATATATATGCGCAATTTCTTCCTGGCAGTGCTTTTATAAAATTTAAAAATATCCGACTTATGTAAGCAGATAAAACATTTATTTCATTTTGACAAAATTTGCTCAGGGTATTTGTGGTTTATTAAAGATCGGCCCAGTTGGTTGCGCCATTGTAACGATCCAAACGAAGTGGTAGATCGCATCGCACCGCACCGCACTACCAAAGGGCGCCATCTAGGCATTTGAACCTAGAAAAATTTATAAAGTAGGCAGATACGTGAGTCAAAAAAAATATATATATATTTTTTTTCTTAAATTTTGATTCCGGTCGTTAGCCCATGTCACTAGCTCAGTGGAACAGCAGAGATTTAATAATATCATTTACTAGGATATAAAAGAATAAAGTAAGCCACTGCCAGTAATTCACATACAAACATTTATTTATGCACATATATATATGGTTTAAAATTACTTTAGTGATTTACATTTAATTTAACATTTAACATTATTTTTTTTTACTTTGATTTTACTTTAATTTACATTGCATTACTATTATATTATAAATTTACATTTTTAATCAAGTTCGCACAGATGGGATTATATTAACCTGTTTAATATGTTGCTATAGATCGGTTACATAGATTTCAACGGTCAAAAACATTTCAAAGTAAACATAAACGATCAAAATACAAAGTTATTGATTACTGACAATTGCAGAGGGAAATATAAGAAACCCTCTAGTATTCATCGTAAGATACCTGCATCGTCACCAATAACTTAAAAGACATCCGAATAAATACCTTTTAGATACTCACCGTAAGGTATCAGTATTTGTCGAATGTCTATATATTTTGATCAAATATGAAAACGCAAACATATTTAACCGATAGCCAATCTATGCAAGCGTCTATAAACAACTTAAATTTAATAGTTTTATAGGATCGAGCCTGAATATACTATATAGATTTGCATTCGAAAATAAAATATTCTATCCCTATTTAACCCTCCCTTAATTATCTTTACAAATCGATACAGCCATTCACGCCCGACTCAAGTTTAACATTTTTTTTATAATTTATTTAACGGAAAACAGAAATCATAACAACTTAAAGAACAAAATTAAATAAATAAATAAATAAATGGAAATGATTTTACAAATTAAATACATTAAATAAAATTATAACCAATTAATAAATATTGTTGGTCAGATAGAATAATATTAAAATCATTTTAAATATGAAAAGTTTTTAATTTACTGTTCATAAATTTTAAAGTTCTTACGGTTATTGAAATAGTTCATCCTATTATATTCCTGGCCGTTTAAACGTGAATTCCCACGTCGTCCGAAGATTAGTATCCGGTTGATTTATTTATTTATCCTTTGGAGATTTTGTTTTTTCGTGTAGTTGGTCCTCATTGTATAAACGATGGCCCATTTTTTTCTCTTTCTTAGCAGAACTGAAGGGATTGAAGCTGTGCGTCTTTTTCAATCCCCCCAGCGCTAACACCTAGCTGTTACATCGTCAATAATCAATCAATTTCCAGTCACTAACTTATGCTTTCCAAAACTTGTCCTTTTTATATTTTTGTCAAAGGATTGAATTAACATTGCGTCATGGATGTAATGATCCTTTCGCTGAGGTCCGATTTCCCAAATGGATTTCTTTCATTGGCTAATCCGTTTCTATTGGTTTCTTTCTATCTGACTGAAGTTATTTCATTTAAATGCTCAAGGCTGGTTTACATTTAACTAATTAACAATCATTTCCATTTCTAATTAATTACCCTGTTTTCCAAATCAAAAATATATTTAAAGACAGATTTAGAGATATAATTTTATCTCCAAATCTTTTTAAAATTTAGTTTTAAAAATACCTTTTTCTTTAATAAAAATTTTATTTTAATAATTTTTATTATCTGTGCGACTTAATATATAAGAGTTTAAGACGATATTTTAATTTCAATTTTTAATTTTTAAAGAAAGTTTTTAAATGCGAACTTTTTATTTTAACTTGCTTAATAATTATATATAAAAAAACAATGTAACGAACGTCTGTGCTCGTTACAATATATATATAGAGTACGTATATATAACATTTGTAAATATAAGCTTTATTAAAATTAGGTCATATGACATCTGATTTGATTTTTTTATCAATTTAATATATATATATATACTTCATCTGGATTCACATTTGATTAGACATTTTGTTTTAATTTCTCTCCTTTTCTTTTAGAAGTTTAAAACAATTTTTTAGGAATTTATTCTATTGCTCAAATTAACTTCGTCATTATATTTGTTTCTAAAAGTTTTAACAGTTTCTTTTAATCTCATGCCAAAATTATATTTAGGAAGTCAATATATTCGAATGAAGGTATCCATTTTGCATGGTGTTCAAAGCTTCTTGTTTAAATGATGTTAACCTTTTATAGCAAAAATATAATTTTGAAGAAAAAAGGGTTAGAATCACAAGTACTTTTATGACCAGTATCAATTCCATTTCTTTGTACATGAAAGCTTTTATTTCATTTTTATTTGCTGCATGAGTCTATAGTTTTCTAGATAGTATTACAATAACCGATTCAAGAAATCATATAACACATTATTATTTCATTCTTATACTAAGTTGCTTGGCAAAGTACTGGACTTTTGATTATTACCATGGTTAATTTATTATAGGTTTACATCATTGTTTAATCCTTGTTCATAATGTGCAAAACATTACACACAAATTAAGTATTGTTATACATATACGTTTGTAGTAATTCTTTCAGTGTCTTATTTTCACTTATATTAACAATTGGGATTTGCTCTACTTCAATATATATGTAAGATTTGGTTATATGTGAGTTATTATTCAGTTACCTAATACCGTGCCAATACATTATGCCTATATATATATATACATGTCTTTACTCACATTTCATACGTAGTAAATTAAATATGCATTTTTATATGTTGGAAAAACTCATTACTGGGCATTTTCTAACATTACAAGTAGTTAAAGGTTGGTGTTGGTATTATTATAAGTCACCATCACAATATATATATATATTATAATGGGCACATACGACATTACATTATTTTTTTTTATTATTATACGAAAAAAGAAAAGTTCGCGAATAAAAACTTCTTTTGTTTTAGAATTAAATATTGAAAATTAAAAATCATCTAAACTCTAATATATATAAAATCGCACAGATGAAAAAAATTAATAAAATAAATAGAAAAAGTATTTTAAAAGCAAAAACTTAAAAAGATTTGGAGATAAAAATATATCTTTAAGTTTGGAAAACAAATTAATTAATGTTATTAAAAAATGGAAATGATTATTTTAATTAGTCAAAGTGAACTAGCCCTTGTGCATTTAAATGTATAAGCAATGGTCAGATAGGAAAACAATAGAAACTAATAGCAAATAAAAAGAGAAAAACAATGGTATCGGACCTCAACGAAAGGGTCTTCATCATCATGATGTAATGTTGAGTTAATCCGAAAAATTAATATAAAAGGAAAGGTTTGGAAATAAAAAAATTAATTAGAAGAGAGATGTGACTATATGTGTTAGTGCAGAGTTGAAGAAGAAGGGATTGAAAAGATGCACTCTTCAATCCCTTCAGTTTTGTTAAAAAAAAAAGAAATGACATCATTTTTCTACATTAAGGACCAGCTAAAGTAAAAGACCTCTGGATAAATAAAAAACAACAGCTAACTGGATACCAATATCTTCAGAATGGCATGGGAATTCCTGTTTGAAATTACAAACAACTACAAATTATGGACCTTTTAAAACTGTAAGAATTTTAAAGAATTCATGAACATCAAATTAAAAACTTTTCGTATTTAAAATTATTGCAATAGAATCCTATCTGACCAACTTTATTTATTAATAAGTAATTTTAATTTGATGTATTTCTTTTATAAAATCATTTCCATTTATTTTTTTTTGTTCTTTTAAGTTTTTATTATGATTTCTGTTTTTTGTTAAATTAAATTATATAAATGTTAAACTTAAGTCGGGCATGAATGGCTATATGGATTTGTAAAGTTATATTAGGGGAGGGTAATCTTAGGTTATTTGTTTTGTAGTTAAATTAGGTCAATGGATTGGATATATTGGTGTAATTAGTAGATGTAGTATGAGATTCACTACAGGCAGAAATGCTGTATATGCCACACACTTCCTTTGCCTATGGAATGCGATCATAAGTTGGCAAAAATGACTGCAGTCCTTTCCTATGGATTTTTTTATTGCTCTTAATGTCAGATAGATGTAGTATTCCTATCTGACGAGAGGCAATTTCTTCTCTTAACCTATTTGTGCTGCCGTATTCATGTTACATTGAATGCATCGATATATCACATGGACTGACATTGGTTTAACTGCGAACTTTTGGCCTAAGGTTAAATAAGAATAGAAAATTTTCTTTTCAAATGCAAATCTATGTGGTCTATTCATATTCAACACTCTAAATAAAAATGCATTAAATTTAAGTTGGATATGGACATTGCATTGATTCGTTAGCAGTTAACTATGTTTTGGTTTTCATATTTGGTTAGAATATATAAGTCATCGATGTCAATGTGGCATATTATGATGAATGCCATTGGGTTTCTTGTATTCCCTCTGCAATTGACGTTATCAATGACTTTATATTTTGATTGGTTATGTTTATTTTGAAATGTTTTTAACCGTGGAATCTATGCAGCCGATCTATACTCAACATTATAAAACAAACTTTTATAAATACATCTGTGCGAACTTATAAAATTAAAATCTAAAATAAAATTTAAAAATGTAGTTAAATGCTAAAGTAAACATATTAAGATAATAATGCTAAATTATATATATGTGCGTAAATAAATGTTTGTGTGTATAATTACTGGCAGTGGCTTATTTTATTCTTTTTTATATATTCTTATATAAGAATTTATTATAAAATATAAATCTCTGCTATTCCACTGAGCTAGTGACAATGGGCTAATGACCGGAATCAAAATATATAAAAAAAAAAATAATTTTTTTTGACTTACGTATCTGCCTACTTTATAAATTTTCTAGGTTCAAATGCCTAGTGGCGCCCTGTAGTGTAGATACATTAAGTCTCCTATTCTCTGGATCATTATAATATATATATGTATAATGCTTTAACAAGAATATGAATAAACTCTGATGCTTGTTAAAGCATTAGTACTAATTTTATTTATATAAATTAGTGCTAATCCTTTAAATAAGAACATGTATAACCTCTGATAATTTACATATTAGATTCACAAAACATCAATTAAATACTGTTACAAATAATGTTTACGTTACTTTCTTATGGCAATGCCAATTTATTTGTCAGATAAAAAGCTCATTATTATCTGATGAATAGATTGGCATTGATACAAAAAAGTAAGTCTTAATTATAAGTTTGTTTGAATGATTCTTTCAGATCCCGATTTGTGAATTATTATAGTAACATTTTAAACATGAGTATCCCATGCATATATTCATGCAACCTAAAGAAAATTTATTTTAATTTTAACTTTTTCCCAACATGAATCACATCATTGCATCTGTGACTTTAATTTGTTTCTCTAATCATTATTTTTAACATTCTTTTGTCAATGTTGCAATTATTTTATAGAAAAAAACCATACTGAATAATATGCCATCTTCAGATTTTTTTAAAACTAATTTAAATTTAAAACTATGAAAAGGATGTGAATGCATGCCTTTGAAGGCAATGATTGGTAGTTTCTTGTTGTCTCTGCAAGAGTGCACCTTTCAATGATTTTGACAGTTCTATTTTCTTTTGATTTTGAAAATGAATATATATATATATTTGCACATTTATCATTTTTTTCACAAAATAGTTGTGAAATATTAATTATTTTAAAAGAATAATTCAGATATTAGTAGAAACTATTTATTTTTTCAAGAAGACAAATTAACAAACAAATTAATGATGGTGTGACTATAATTTGTAATTTGATGACAAAATTACATTTTATGTTGACTGCTATAGATTATTTTCATCAGTTATAAATAGAAATGTACTTTTTAAAACATTTATTTACTTTAATAATCTGATGAATTATTAATTTGCATTTTAGAAACTAAACAAAACAAATATAATTTTAAAAGACAAATATATTTTTATTGCTGATTCTGAAATTAACCAATCAAAAACTAGAACTTTTAACACAATCAGACTATTGCAATTTGTACAAATAAAAGATTAATGCATTTATGTGAATAAAAGTAGTTCTTGAAATTTTTTTATTTGTATTTTTTTCTTACATTTTACTTTTATATATGTAACATTGAATATTGAAATCAATTTTCAATGTATAATTCAGTTTTGGATTACAAGGAAAGTTGCTGGACATTGCTAGTAACAAGGTTACATTTAAATTAAAAGTTTATTTTTTTTTTGCAAAAATAAATGTACATAAGGAAATGAGCAAAAATTGAATTACAAAATTTGATTCAGACAAACAAAAAACCCCAGAATAAGCTAAATAAAAGTGTTTAAATAACCAGTGCATGACACATAAGTTTATAGTATATTTTTAAAAAAACCCAATATATTTAATAAATAGATTTAATTTAGGAATTTGTCCATATTCATCCTTTACTCCATCTCAAACAACTTATACACATGTCCATACACATATGAAAAAGGAAAATGATCACCAATATATATATATATTTCATGCAGAAACAGTTCTCATAAGTTGGACTAGATCATAATCTCCCCATGTATATACAATCAGTGCTCTGCTTACAATAAGATAGCAATTCCTTAAAGTTTAACGAACAGGCTTCAATCTTCTCATCCTTCCAACAAATCAACGGTCTATTTTATTGAAATATTAATGATGGAATGCTCAAAGACATTGGTGGATTTGATATTATAGTCATACTTATATAATCATTATTTCAAACTGACCCCTCATATTATCGAATATCCATTTAATTGAAATTATGAAAATTATGGTAAATGACATTTTTTTATAGAAAGATTATCTTAATGATTTTTTTGACTTCTAAGGTTTTTTTTAAATTGAAATCTCATAAAGATAATTTTTTTAAAGGTATATTTTTGATTTTGCAGGGGGGGAGGAGGATTGTTGATAAAATTTCAAAATTTCTTATAATGTTTTTTAAGATTTACAATTTTATGTATCTTCTTTCTTTTGAAGCATAAGATAGAGTTATTGGACTCATTTTAGAAAATGATTGTATTTTTGCTAGTTTTGATATTAAAAACATGTATTAATCAGTTGATAGGATAAAATCTATTAATGTGCTTCTTGATGTTTTAATGATTTTTTGAATATTTTTCTGCAGACAAGATTATGGTTGCATATGATTTGTATTTTTATTAGAGGATTCTATGTATTTTTTGTCAAATAATATCTTTTATAAAATTAAAAAGGCATGGGTTATTGGTTGTGTTATTTCTTTTTTAACATGCTCTGTCTATATTGATTTTGTAGAGAGTATTACTAATAATTTTTCTGTTTCTTTAAAATTATTTGTTAAGTGTAGTGATTATTGTTCATTTGCTATATAGGAAGATATATTGAATGATTTCTTTGATAGATTAAATGCTTTTGATTCTCTAACATTAAATTTAAACCACTAAATATCACATGATCACTATCTCATACTGTTGGCAAAAGATGGCACTACTGTATGGAGAGTGTTGCTTTGTTTTGAATTGTTTACATTAAATTTACTATTGAGGGCATTACTTTTAAATTTGTAAAGTTAAAATTTCTAGATTTAAGTATTGATAAAGTTGATGTTTTATTTTGTAGTTATTTAATTAAAACAAAAAAATTAATAAATATGATAAGGCTAGGCAGTTATCAACCTTTTACTCATACAAAACCTTCTCTATTGAATTTTTGTTATAGAAATAGAAGTCACAATGAATTTGAAATAATAGTTATATTCAGAAGAGTCAATTTGCTTCCAACTATACTGAGTTAGGATATAATTTTGAAATTAGTAGGATTATGTAATGAAAATATCTATAAATCTATTAATAATGAAGATTTAATTGTTAATGAAAATAAAATGTTTATTTCTTTATCATATAAGTCATCAATTATTAAATTGATTTATAAGAAATTTTTTTATTGAGTGGTATGGAAGTGATCTCGAAGAAAGCCCTGAATTTAAATTCATTACTAAATAGTTCCAAACAGTCAATTGATTGCAAATCTATTCCTAGAATAGTTTATAAGATTCCTTGTAATTGTCACAAAATTTATGTAGGTCAGAATAAATTAAGTCTTAATTAAAGAGTAAAGTTTATAAGAGTAGGGCTAAAAATAGATATCATAATTCAGTTTTCATATTCTTGAACTGAATGCAGGTCATAAAATATTATTTGACTATGCAAAGGTTATTTTTTATGAAAAGTGTGAATTGAAAAAAAGAGTAAAGGAAACTTTGAAGATAAATTTTTTTGAATTTGAGGCCATCAATCTCATGAAGACATCCTTTGATGTTAAAGGAAGTTAGTTTTTGAAGTGAATGATAAAAAGGCTATATATATATATATATATATATAGCCTTTTTATATATATATATATATATATATATATAAACATTACAAGCAAAAAACTAAACTAGTCAATATAAAATCAAAACTACCCCAAATCTAAAATTAATCCAGACCAGCATAAAAATAATATTAAAACACAACCTAAGGTTTCACTGCTACAAGCAGACTTCTCAAGTGTAAAGAACTACAAAAAAACTACACAATATATATACTATTAAAAACTACCCACAAATTCATTCACTTCCCATCCACCCTTAATATTAAAATAACTCTTAAATACGTTAATTGCTTCAGAATAATAAATTTTCAATAATAAAGATTCTTTAATTCTTCTTTTGATTTCATTTTTTCAAAGAAGACAACTTTAGCTTCATCAAAATCAATAGTGTGGCCTGTATCTTTTTCATGGACATACAAAGCAGAACTAAGATATCTATTTTTAACTCTACTTTTATGAACCTTTATTCTTTCATTTAAACTCAAACTACTCTGACCTATGTAAACCTTCTTACAAAATAAACAAGGACTAAAATATACTACACCAGGAATACTTTCTATCAAAAACTTCTTTTGTATTATTTAATAAATTATTCAATGCAACACCCCTTTTCCAAGCAATTTTCTTATTTCCAAACAATTTACTATTTCTACACACAATTTTATAAGAAGACAATTTAAATGGCAAATAAATATTTCCAAACAATTTACTATTTCTACACACAATTTTATAAGAAGACAATTTAAATGGCAAAGAATATTTCTTTGCCATTTAAATTGTCTTCTTATAAAATTGTGTGTAGAAATAGTAAATTGTTTGGAAATAAGAAAATTGCTTGGAAAAGGGGTGTTACATTGAATAATTTATTAAATAATACAAAAGAAGTTTTTGATAGAAAGACTATTCCTGGTGTAGTATATTTTATTCCTTGTTTATTTTGTAAGAAGGTTTACATAAGTCAGAGTAGTTTGAGTTTAAATGGAAAAATAAAGGTTCATAAAAGTAGAGTTAAAAATAGATATCTTAGTTCTGCTTTGTATGTCAATGAAAAGATACAGGCCACACTATTGATTTTGATGAAGCTAAGGTTGTCTTCTTTGAGAGAAATGAAATAAAAAGAAGAATTAAAGAGTCTTTATTATTGAAAATTTATTATTCTGAAGCAATTAACTTATTTAAGAGTTCTTTTAATATTAAGGGTGGATGGGAAGTGAATGGATTTGTGGGTAGTTTTTAATAGTATATATATTGTGTAGTTTTCTTTGTAGTTCTTTACACTTGAGAAGTCTGCTTGTAGCAGTGAAACCTTAGGTTGTGTTTTAATATTATTTTTATGCTGGTCTGGTTTAATTTTAGATTTGGGGTAGTTTTGATTTTATATATATATATGTGTGTGTGCGTATGCGTATGTGTGTTTAATTGAATTTCACTTGAAAAGGTCTATTTGATAATAGGTGAAACCATGGTTGTGAAAGAATTTTAGTAAAATTTTGTTTGGCTAGTATTGTAATGTTATATGAATTTCTATTTCATTTATAATTACTAATATATCAATAAAATTAGACAACACTTAGACAATTCCAATATTAATAACAATCAACAATCTTAATTTGTTGTCAAAGCAATCTTCTTTTAACAATAAAGCTGGAATCCTATCTTTAATTATGGTCTAATATATTTATATAGACAACTAAAGATTGGAACTTGTCCACATAGACTGAAATTATTTATACAAAGAAGTTTAAATAATTTTCCTTAAAGAAGTAAATATAACCTGTTTTGGATGCAGACTAATAATAGCCAATTATAACATTCAAATTGCAATTATAATTTTCAAATTGTACCCTATATACTACTTAAATAATAGTAAAATAAAGTTCAAGGCTAAATGGGTTTATAAGTAATCATTAAAATCATTCAACACTTAGACAATCCCAATATCAATAACAATTGACAAACTCAATCTGTTGTCAAGGCAACCTTCTTTTAACAATAAATGTAATATTAACTGACTAAAAGTTTAGAGGTATGTTTTATCAGACTAAACTAACATGTATACATAGAAGATAAGTTTTATCAATGTTTTATGGACAATCTTGTAGTGTTGTGCATCTATCTATCATGTCAATGAACTGGGTGTAGAATAAGAGTGAAATATTTACATTTTTTTTTTACAGAGTGGAAGATTATAAAACAAGTACAACATTCATTTTTAAACAACTAATGGATGGTCATTAAATGAATATGAAAGTTGGAGATAAAAACAAAACACTTACCATATAATTCTCACCAACAATGAGTTGATTTGTAGGGTAATTAATATCTTCTGCTCCCTCATTTTTTGGTGAAGGGATATTGGAGAAGCTCTTGCTCTGTAGTGATCTATTTAATGCAGTGATTCATGATTTATTATCACCTTAACATAAAGGCATTAAAAAAATTCTTTAAAAGTCTAATAGTACAAAGACAAAAACAATAATATGTTCTTTAGCCTGGTGGATATTATATATTCTTGTAAAATCACTTCCTAGTTGAACAAGATATATAATACTTATGATATAATACTTTCTAAAAAGGATTTGATGGTAAACTTCATCTTAATTTTATGGAAGAAGTGGACACTACTCACTTTGTAAAGATTGTTCCACAGATATTATAGAGGTGTGAGATGTGAGATGAATTGCTTTCCTTGGAAACGTGTATAGAATACAAGAGTTAGTGATACATTCAGACAAGGTAGTGAAGTTTTTGCAGTATGCAAAATGTCAGATAAATAGAAAATGGACAGTATTTTATATGTAATCATTGCTCTGCTTGCATTTGTGCAGCGGCTGAGTGCTGGATTTTTTCCAGTTCCAGCTGTTTCTATGCTCAGATTTTTTACGACTTCTAAACAATAAATAGTTAAATTATTTATAAAATGGTTTGTAATCATTCATTTTTAATAATAATAATAATGGTTTATTGTTGTTGTTATTATTATTATTATTATTATTGTTACTGCTACTGCTGCTACTACTACTACTACTACTACTACTACTACTACTACTACTACTACTACTACTACTACTACTACTACTACTACTACTACTACTACTATTATTATTATTAAAGGACTTTATTCAACAAAGTAAAAAAGGTTACATTATTTCTTTTGTATACATATTATTAGATTGCTAAAATTACAAATAACAATGTTTTGAAAGAGTCAAAAGTTGACAATTGGATGAGCTGGTTTTCACCTGTGGTATTGCAATGGTGGCAAGTGACACTTTTTCGATAGTCAAAAGTTGACAATTGGATGAGCTGGTTTTCACCTGTGGTATTGCAATGGTGGCAAGTGACACTTTTTCGATATTATTATTATCAACAACAACAACATCATCATCATTATTCGCTTTCCATCTTTTTTTTCTTGGAGTTGAAAAAGTCATATGTATTTCTAGTTGTTACGGATGATGATAACACTTTCTCTGATATATATGTGTTTTTTTTCTTTAAAAAACATTATCTTTGAAATCAATTCACTGCATTTTAGCTTATGGAGATGTGGATATTTTTTTTCTTTCATTCATTATACACGAGTTAGGTGTTTTCTTTTTTTTTAATTTGATTTTTATACACAATAAATAAACACGATTATCCATCTATATTAATTAAAATCAAGATAAGCTTAATGATTATATCCGAAACATGAAAGTGTGTTGTTTTCTCTAACGAACTGTCTAAACAGACTACATTTATTTATGCTTTGGGTGTGTGTGCGCGAAGCATTGAAATTTATAAGAAAATACACTATTTTTCGTTAAAGAAAATAATTGTACTGCCTATACATGTAATCAAAGATAAAAGATATTTTACTAATAAATAACTTTATATTATCGCAAAGCCTTTTAACAACGCTTTAAACATTACTTTGCTATTTTTGAAAGTAATTCCACAGAAATAATTCCATTATACTAATTGATATGTCAATTTTTGTAAGAAGAGTATTACTAGTAAAGGATAAAAAAAAAAAAACGTCACGGTTCGCAGCTCCCTCTTGCTTGGTGATTAACAATTTGCTATAACAAATGTGGTTACTGGGGAAATGTACACTCCCAGAAATTAATGTTTTTATTTTCCATTCGTAAATATACAGTAATAATAATGGAAGATAAGTGGTTTCAGATTGATATTTTATGATACTTTATTTTTTGCTTCAATATACATTTTTAACTCTTTATTTGTTAAACTAGGCAAACAATAGTCTAATTATTTGTGATATTATTCCACGTGTATTGTAAATTTGTTCTAGAAAATACATGCATGTAAATTTGATTTCAAAAAAATGGGGTGTTCTTCTAGTCAGGATGTAAAGAAAGTTAGCGATCCTGTTTTAAAAAATGCGCAGGAAACCCCCAAAAAAAGTCCACAAAAAAACGAAATCAAAGAAAAAAAAGAAGAAACGAAAATTGAAACGAAAGAAGAAACACCTCATGAAAAAAAAGAGAAAATAATAGATGAAAACACGGAACAAAAACAAGTAACAGAGGATCCTAAAAATGAAGAGAAAAAGATTAGCGAAGTTACAGATACACAAAGTACAGGAATGAAGGATAGTAACATTGACAAAGAAAGTTTGGCAAAACAGGAAACTGAAACAACAGGAACCCTAAAATCGGACACAAAGGATAGTGAAATTTCAAATAGTCAAGTAGGTGAGAGTATTGAAGCAGTAAGAACTACGGATGACAAGGAGGATAATGAAGTCGAAAATATAGACTCGGTTAAAGATTTAGATAGAAAAATAACTAGTGAAACGGTTAATAATGAAGCAAAGCGGATTTCATCTGAAATTATTGGCGAAAGTAAAGAAGTACTCATCGCTTCTTCCAAGGATTATGATTTAGAAGTACCTAAAGATCAAATTGATGACCAAAATAAAGATAATGCGGAAAAAGAAGAAGAAAATAAAGGTAAGAAACTAAAGTTTACATTAAAATTAATTTATTTGAATATTAATAGACTAATTCTTTGGTAAAAATTAAATCGGGAAATAGAAGAAAAGGTTATGCTTATGTAAAAAGAAAAAAACCATTAAAAGTAATATTTTTAATGAAATAAAAACACAATAATTAATCAAAGCACACATATCCGCATGTATACACATATGAATTTTATTAATAAAAGATTTCGCAAGGTTATGATGTAGCTCTAAACTTTAATGCTTGCGGTTAAGGTTTGTGATGTATTGCTAATATAAATTATAGACAATGACAAAGTAATGATACATATTAATAACATACATGGATCGCTATGTATAAAAAATCATAGGAGAGTGTGTGATGTTTAAGCACTGAAATGGCAAGTTAAGCAAATAACACTGCAACACTAGATAGCCTAATAAGCTGTATCTGTTGTAAGGCAGATCTCTTAACACAATGATAAATTATATGGACTATTATTAGCTGAAAACTGATGTTTTCATGTTAATCTGGGTTAAAAAGATAAATATCACATCACAGAACACGAAGGCAGGGCTGGTTCCATAGCGCAGTAGTGAACCAGGTACCTCAGGTGCTAAAATGAAAAAGCACTATAATAATAAATAGTATCTGAAATATATATATATATAATAAATTTATGTTTGTTTAATATATATATATATATTACATTAATTATTTTATTCTATAAACCATTTTAAACAAGACTTTTGTTTTGTGTGATTTAATTAATGGTAGAGTGATAGATTTTGGAAATGGAACTCTATGATTATGACTATAAACTATTGAGTGAGAAGTCATTCAATTATTATGTAATTCTTTTTAATAATTTTAAATACAAACTTTTTGAATCTTGCCCCAGGAATCAAAATTGTTCTGCCCGGTCCTGCACGTAACAAACATATATGATAACAATCTTTACTACTGGCTGCTTGACCTATTGCTTTTCTGAAATATTTTATAATAGCAAATTTCTAGCAGAATAATCAATAATCATATGTTATTTGCTTACTATACAACCCAAACTTATAAATTTTCTTTTAAATAGATAACTAAACATTAACTTATATATATAATATAGATTATTTTTATATAATGCGTAGACAATAACACTCATACAACTGTATAGATAATTGAAGTGATTTCTAGTTATAGCATAAGTGGGAAAGGAGTTCATAATTTTTTAATCTTCCTTTTTTTATATCTATAGAGAAATGTCTGAAACATTTAGGCTAAAAGGAATCAATTTTTAAATCGGTGAATAATTTTTTTTTAATATTTTAATTTGAATGATATTTTTAATTGACAATTCTGAGACTTATCTCATTTTTAAATACTGTCAACAATATCAAATGACAAAATATATAATATAGATTATTTGCATTGCTAAATATTTTTATGTAATGTGTTGAGATTAACTGTCATGCATCTGTTTGGATAATTGAAATACCCTCTATCAGCAATGTAAAACAATATTTATTACTAAAAGAGCACATGTTCTGTTACTTTTTCCTTCTTTCATTTACATAAAGAAATATCTAAAACACAGATTATAATAAATTTTTCAATGCATCATTTCAATTATCTATATAATTGCATGAAAGACAAAAATATTTCATACTGCAAATAATCTATATTACAGATTTACATCATTGTCTATCATTGTTCACATACTTTACAATGAGAAAAATTTCAGAGTAGTCAAATAAAAATATCATTCAATTTAAAATATCTAAAAATAAATTTCTTGATTGCTTTAAAAATAATATTCCATAATCCACTAGATTCTCCCACATTTCTTATGCAGATACAATGAAAGGAAAAACATTATTGATTAATCTAACCAAGGTGCTAATTTATTTTATGTTAAGACTTTCCAGATACCCATTGACTAACCACAAATTAGATATCCATCTATGTGGAATTTGGTCTGGGTACTTGGAAATAAATGCTGTAAACCTACTTGAGATTTTCAGCTATCTATTTTTTATTTTTATTAATTAGAACCTTAAGTCATCAACCTAATATTCATTAACTGCTATAACAGAAGGCTCTAAAATATCATCATCATCATTTTTTCAGCCATTATTGATGCACTGCAGAATGAAGTCCCTCTAAGTTTAATCCAGTTTTTTCAATCTCTGGCTTCTCTTCTCTACATCATATCAGCAAAACTCATTATTTCATTCATATACCTCATATGTAATTTAATTCTAAGTCTTTTACAATTTCAACTATCCATCCATTAAAATCTGTTCTAGCAATATATTCAGCTCATCTCCTCTTCAGTCTCTTAATTCTGTCAATGATATCAGTTACACCCATTTTTTTCTCTCACCTATTTTATTATCATTTCCTTCTTGTTACTCCTAACATATATCTCTCCATACTTCATTATGTGATTTGAAGTCTCGGTATTGTTCTTCTGTTAAGGGTTCAGGTATCAGATCCACAAGTAAGAAATGGTAAAGTACATTTATTGAAAATCTTTTTCAAACACATAGGCATATTTTCTTTTAATATTAAGTTATTTTTACAATAAACACCCCATCTAAGACTAATTGTATGTTAATTTTACTCATTATATTATATCTATATCAATAATCTGATCAAAGTATCTGAAATTGTTAACTTCTTGTAATTCATTATTATAAATCTTTATTTTCTTTTGTGAGAAAATTCATTGAACATTATTTGTCTTTTCAGCGTTTACCCTTTAGCTCTACTTTCTTACTTTCATCCAATAACATTTGCAACATTTTGTAAAGCTCTGAAAATATTATTTATAAAAATGTATACATCAGTTGTAATCTTCGGTATATCACTGTCTGTAATCTAATCACTGATAAACATTTGAAAAATATGATAATATTCTGGTCAAAATCTTGATCTACTACTTTAATCACTGTAGAATAAATTGCCTTTTCATAATCTTCAAATCCAAAGAATAATGGCAACTCATAATCATGGTCCTTTTTATAACTTCTTTCAAAATTTGGATGTGATTCACAGTGCTAAGACCATCTTTAAATCTTGCTTGTTCTTTGATTGGTTGAAAGCCAAAATTTGCTATAGACAAGTTATAATTATTTTGGTAAAAAAGTTGTATAGAATTGATTAAAGATTGATAGGTTTGTAACTTCCAATATATTTTTTATCAATTTTTTAAATATTTATATTGGTACTGCATTCTTCCAATCATCTGGTCATTTTTATCATTTAGAAATTTGGTGAATATCTTCACTAACAATTTTTCTATTTCTTCACTTGCATCTTTTAAGATGTTGATTATAATTCCATCATTATATGGAACTTCTCACTTCTTCATTAACTTAGTGTAGCAATTCAGAATATGTAGAAATTATAGAGATACTTTTAATTGTTCTTTATTGCCATATAATCCTTTATATAACACTTCCACACATTTCATAATATCATCTCTTTTCAGTAATATTTCTATTGTTTATTTTTATTGCGAAAATAAATTTAATCCAATACCAAAATACTGTTTTATGCTTTTGATAGTTTTATTCTATTCTATAGATTTCTTTGTTAACTCACAGTTATATTTTCTTATATCATCATTATTAACTCATTTTTTGTACTATATTACAAAATTCTAGATATTCTTAATGGATAATTCTTATATATTTTGATATAAATTGTCTTGTCTCAGGTAGAAACTATACTGGTGAATTGTTGATTTTTTTGTACCACAACTATCTTTGTTGTTATTCTTAATGGTGTATCAGTTATCTTCTTGTTGATTTCATACAAATCTGAACCATCTTCAAAATCTGTTTTTTTTTTTTAATAATTTTTTGTCTCTCTAGTTTGCATTAACATGTGTCTTACATCTCACTAATCGATAATCACTTCCTATGTTCAATCTATTAAGAATATTACAATCTACGTCCTGCTTAAAAAATATATATATGTTTGAAAAGAGAAGCATATATATATATAAAGCCATACACATATAATAGATGTTGGCTTAGTGGTTAAAATAGTTCAGCTGAGTAACGTTTACTAGTTGAAGTCTGGATATTATCAAAATTCATGTCAGTTATGCCTGCTTATGCAATACTAAAGTCTACCAGAGTTCTCACATCTAATAACGATTTTTAGGTTTTCAAAAGGTAATAAAAAACAAACATTCATCCTATCATTGCTAATGTTAAAGGAATAAAGTAATTAATGAGTGATACCCTCAAAGTTTCACAGCAGAAAACATCTCAAAAGGTAACAACTACATTATATATGTAGGGCACTCATCTTGATAAAAGAATCAACACAGTTGACAGTCTTATAAAAAACTAAAATGTTAGCACTCACACTCATACATAAATTAATATATAATTAACCTATTTATTTATTATACTGAATGTTTACTATAACAGAGGGATTTGAACCTAGGAATTTCGGTCGATATTCATCCTCCACTCCATCTCACACAACCGATACACATGATCATACACATGTGAAAAAGATACAAGATCCCCAGTATATGTATTTCATGCTAAACCTGCACTCAGCAGTTGTGTGGGAGATTATGATCTGGCTCAACTGAAGAGTGCTGGTTCTGCACAAAATATATATATTGGGGATCATATATCTTTTTTACATGTGTATGGTCATGTATATCAGTTATTTGAGATGAAGTGGAGGATTAAAATAGACTGAAAAACCTAGGTTCAAATCCCTCTATTTGCTATAAATTTATAAGTGTATCCAAAGATGGATTAACTAAACAATTTGGCATTATCCCAAGGGATGATAGTTGATCATTGTCAGTGGTATATTTCTATTGGTTGAAATTTTTTAGAAACTCAATATTTAGAACTGCACCATACATTTTAATGAGTCATTACACCATTAAGATACATGTAATTTGCAGTACTAGAAAAATCATGAATGTGAGAACAACCAGGCTTCCTGTGAGAATGACTGGAGTTTGTGGAAGCTTATTTCCAAGTTTGATTAAATCATTAAAGTATTGGAATATCTGACTTCCTATTCAGCATTTTCTTCACTAAAAATCCACAAAACCTAATGGTTTCTATAGCTTAGAAATTGCCAACAAAGAATGTTGTTAAAAAATATGGATGTCTGACAATATCACTGTAACACATGACTTAAAATTATATTTTCAACATCAGTATTTATTCACTCTATTTCTCTATTTTTAAAATTATCTACTTTAGACAATGGACACCTGGTGGCAGCCAATCCAAATTATTAGACCAATTCTATTGGCCTTCAATAGTGAGTCCTTTAACTTGTATGTTATGAAAGGTATTAGTAGTTACTAAGTACGACTGTGTTAATTCAATGCTTCTGACTAATAAAAACCAATACCTTGCATAGATTCAAGCAATAATACAGTAAAAGAAACTGGAGCTCAAGATTTATAAATAGCAACTCAGCTCTGTCATTTCCAGTTCTCATATTTCTAGTAAATTCTTGAGTAATAAAACTATTTTTTTTTTTTAATGGACACTAATGGCTGGAAATAAATCCAAGAATTTTTGGCATTTGATTACTCAAACTTACAATAGATGGCTCTGGAAGAATAATTGAGTGGATAACTGCTTCTAATGTATGTCTGAAAATTTATGGATCTAATTATGGATGATGTATTTAATGCATTTTATTACATATCAATTGGATGCATGTAACCAAACACACACACATATATGTTCATATTTGCAAATTTTTGTTCATCTGCATATCAAAGTGGTTCTTCTTTATAAACTAATGCTAAGTTCACTTTTTGGTGAAGTTCAGCATAATCAAAGTGCAATTAGTAATAGGTTATAAAAAAGAAATCATTTTGATATGCAGACATACAAATGTTTGCAAACTTGAATTAGAAATACAAACAAAAGGAAAAACCAATGTTTTATATATATATATTGCAAAGAAATCAAGTCATATATCATATGACCTAATTTAACCAGCTTGTATTACAAATGTTATCTAAAGAGCTTGACAACATTTTTCAAAATATCCCCAACCCCAGAGCAGTTTCTGCTTCTGGCTACCTCAGTGAAGTGCTAGGGTATCCAAACATTAGATTTAAAAATAGATAGCTGGATTTGAAGATATATAAATGTCTGAAAATTTAAGATTTTCTACTTAATAGATAACCATTAGATTAAGTGCTGGACTTGATGTACTATTTTAAATATAATGCTTGAATATTATAGCACCTCACTGAGGAAGCCAGAAGCAGAAACTGCTCTAGGGTTGGGGATATTCTGAAAAAGCTTGTTAAGAACCATTGGCAAGCTCTCTCTCTATATATATATAAAATACATATTTTGCGGGTTCATCCGTGTTAAAAACTTTTAATATCAATATACTGACGTTTCGACTTGGTCACACAAGCCATCCACAGAGTTATAAAAAGGTAGAAAGACGGTTGTAGAGGCTCTACAATCACTGGTTTGAATAAAACATTAAAAATCCCACCAATAGCAAAAATGTTAAATTTAAGAATGTTTTTTAAAGAAATCTTTCCAAATAGGAGGAAGTTTGCACGTATCATCTCGCTTATTGATACAATCTGGCCTTTTAAGTATCTCAATGGCTTCTCTGATTTTGCATTGGTAGAGATTATCACATCTGGATATGATCCTGGTACTAGAAAAATCTATTTTATGACCTGAATCTATAGTATGGAGTGAGAGTGCTGATGATGATGAGTGTTGTTTAACTGCATTAGCATGCTCATCTCTCCTAACACTGATGTGACGATTACTCATACCTATGTAAGAAGCTTTACAATTTTTACATGAGATTATATATATATTGTAACGATATATAAATATGTCGTTACATTTATTTAAAATAAAAACTTAAAAGTTCGCAAATAAAAGGAAAAAAACTAAACGCTAAAATTAAAATGTTTGTTAAACATATATATATTCGCACAGATGCTAAACTTTAAAAATATTTTTTCATAAACAAAAAAAAAAAAAGTATTTGAACGTATTTTTTTTAAATAAAAAAATACAAGATTGAAATATAAAAATATTTTAATAAAAAAATAACGTAAGTTAAAATAAAAACAGGTATTAATTAATTCCTGTAATCTGTAAATGGAAATGATTGTTTATTAATTATCTAAAAGCTGTTTAATTAAAAAGTCAGATGAAAAGTTAGATAAGAGAAGAAAGAGAAATTAGCTTGACCAATGGAAGCACTAGGCCTTGGCTCGGACCCTAATGAAAGTGATGGATTAGTGACGTTTTGTTGATTGAATCCATGTGGATAATATAAAAAGGGAAATACAGTTTTTTCGGGAGTTCCGGCGTTGGGTGTTTGAGAGGTGGTAGGATGCACATACCACACTCTCTATTTAAAAAGGAAAAATGAAAAGACTGTGATACCTTGAACCAGCTAATGCCATCTCCAGAACATTATCTTCCAATGGAGGCGTCGGGGAATTAAAAGCAAAAACCTGGACTCTTCTACCGTAAGCTATATGAAATGAACAATTATTAAAATCAATTAAGAACTTTCATCAAGTTTTATAAATTGATAAACAAGCCAACTTAAATGTTAAAAACGGACTCTTATCTGACTTTTGTAAGTTTTTAAATCAAATTAATAATGTTTAATTTTATATGTTTTCCGATTGATAAAAATCATTTCCATTTTTTTTTTTTCTTGTATAAATTGTTTATTGTTTAAATTTTAAATGTATGAAATTTAAGTTGTTTATAGACGCTTGCATGGATTCGTTTGCGGTTAATTATATTGTGGTTTTCATATTTGATCAAAATATATAGACATTCGATAAATAATGATACCTTACGGTGAGTATCTAAAATGTATTTATTCGGATGTCTTTTAAGTTATTGGTGACAACGCAAGTATCTTATGGTGAATACTATTGGGTTACTTATAAATTTCCCTCTGCGATTGTCGGTATCAATAATTTTGTATTTTGATCGTTTATGTTTATTTTGAAATGTTTTTGACCGCGGAATCTATGTAATCGATCTATACCCAACATTTTTAAACAAATCTGTGCGAATGTATTTAAATGTTAAAATTAAGTCGGGCATGAATGGCTATATAGTTTTGTAAAGTTGTATTAAGGGAGGGTAATCTTAGGTTATTCATTTCGTAGTTAAATTGGTTCAATGGATTCGATATATTTGTGTAATTAGTAGATGTAGTATGAGGTCCGCTACGGGCAGGATTATAGATATACGCCACACACCCTCTGTTTGCCTATGGATGGGTTTGTAAGTCGGCAGAAGACCGCAGTCCATTCCTATGGAGTTTTTTGTTTATTGATCTACTTGCCAACACATGTCACATTCCTGTTGGTGGAGAGTCAATGTCTTCTCTATTTCTACTTATTGTTCAGATGTACATTCCTGACAATATAGTATTTTGTGTTGTCGTATCATGCTACATTGAATACATGAATGTATCAGATGGATTGGCGCCAGTTGATTGTGAAATTTGTTGCCTAAGGTTAAATCAGGGATGAATATTTTCCTTTCAAATGCAGACCTATGTAGTCCATTCATACTCGACCCTCTAAATAAATAGTAAACTCATTATTTGCAATCTACTTAAATTTAGAATTAAAGATCAATATAAAATTATAAACGTTAAATTTATTCCTCAAAATTTAAATATTATTTTATATGTGCGTAAATAAATATTTTTATGTGTTAATTTCTGGCAGTGGCTTTATTCTTTTATATTTAAGATATAAAATTTATAGATTTTTATCTCTGCATCTCCGCTGAGCTAGTGACTTGGGCTAACGATCGGAATATTTAAATAAAGTGGAATCTTAACAGCGCGTATCTGCCTACTTTATAAATTTTTCTAGGCTCAAATGCCTAGATGGCGCCCTTGTAGTGCAGATATTGTTTTTGCGGTTAGATTCGATCTTCACTTTCATTCCGATTGGTACAATATATATATGGAGCAAAAATTGAAAATCCAAGATGAATACATTGAATATGGATATAATAGTAAAGTTGTAAAAAATATTTTAATAAATAAAAATAGGTATAAAAAATTTAGCAATAAAATTGAAAGAAAAAATAAGAAATGGATTTCTATTCCATATTCTAAGGATGTATATGAAATTCTAAATGATAGAAAAGACAAAATAAATCTTAATATAGGTATTGGATGAAAAAATAGTAAATCTTTAAAAAAACTAGTAAGTAATTCTAAAATAAGGAATGATAAGAATGATAGGATAGGAATAATATATAAAATTATTTGTAAAATATGCAAGATGATATACATAGGTCAGTCAGCAAAAAGTAAAACAGAAAGGGGTAAAGAGCATGACAGAGCTATAAAAAGAAAAGATATTAAATCAGGTCCATTTTGCCATTTTTTAGAAACAGGACACATTATGAATTGTGAAGAAAGTATTGAAGTCATCAAATATATTAAAAATTATAAAGAAAGAAAAGTATATGAAACATTGTATATACATGAAAATAAAGAGAAATGTATAAATTTAGTACAAGGGTCAGTTAAGTTAGGTGGAAAATGGTCATTAAATAAAAATTGGAAAATTTAAAAACATCTTTATTGTTAAGTTTGACCTGTATATGATATGTAAATCACGTGAAAATTTTTTTTCAATTATTGTAATATCTTGATAAGGTTCATATTTTGAATGAAAATCGATTAGATATTAATAAATTTATTATTTATATATTTTAAGTATTTAGTTGTCTATAAATTGAATATATTTAATTTTAAAGAATATATATATATAAAGAGAGAGAGAGAGAGGAAGAGAGAAATCCAATAAATTAGTATATTAGCATTTAGTTTAGCTAATTTGTTAGGAATATATTTTTATGATGTTAAATTTTAACTCTAGTACAAATTATTAAAAAAACACTCTCACAAAATGCAACCAGACATTGCTAAGCTGTGAGATTTGAGAATTCAAAAACTGTTTTATTAATTGAATCTTAATACTAAATTTTTCAGAAAATACATGTAGTCACACTTATAAGTAATGTAACATTTCTAGAATTTGGGAATAGGGAAATTAAAATTTGTCTGAAAGCCTCACCACTATGAACACTTAAATTCTTTTAAAAATCATGTTATAATTGTAAAAATAAAATATATTTTATGTTTATTATTAGAAATATCTTTCAAAATAATAAAAATAATTTTGAAATCAAAAATTACCTTCAAAAATAATATAAATTTATTTTTCAGTTATGCAAATGTAATGTAATGTGATGTGATGTATTGTAGCTTCTTCTTAAACGAAGTCAAGAATCTCTCAGCAATTATACCAAGAAAAACTTTTTAGCTACTTAAATTTACATTCCCCAGTCTAAGTTTTGCCATATTCTGCAAACTCTCCATACAATAGTGCCACCAAGTGCCAGCCTTTTTAATCAATGCTCTCAAATCCCAGGCTCCCCACTGATGAAAGTCATAAGCTAAAAACTCATCTGGAGATATTGGATGAGTAAGCACTAGATGGGGATTTTATGTACAAACTTTCCTGCATTTATTGATTACAAAGGCTTGCACTTGGTAGCACTACTGTGTGGATAGTTTGGTCTGTTGACAAATGGATTGGTGATCATAATGATGTTTTGATGGTTTTATATAAATATAATGTAAACAAATGCTTGCCAAGTTGCCGTTCGCTTTTTAGAGCGTTCTATGTTGATAACCTCTGATATATCAGTATGAAAATAGCTAGAATATAGATACACTACTGGTCCATCAGAATTATTTAATATGAAATTACCATGCAAACATCAGTACACAGATTGTTTAAATGATTCTTGAATGAATTCACATCAGGAGATAAAACATAAGAGATTGCAATGCTAACTGAAGAAAATCATCATTAATCATGAAATGATAAAATATGCATATACTTCTGTCATTTCAAAAGAATTTTTTAAATTTTTAGAAAATATAATTTTATATCTTTCCTCTTTGTTAAAATGTGGTATTTTATTGTTTAATATTTAAACTATTTTGCTTTTTTATTACTATATAATTCCTGGTAAATTTTCATCCACTTTCTAAATAATTCGTTAACTATTTATTAGCAACTATATTTTCTTTTTTTATTAATGAAAGAACAAAATTTTTTATTCTCTATATAAAGATAACTAATATTTTGTATTATCACATCTAAGGTTTTCTTACCATTTCATATTTATATTTCTTTATTTAGACCTTTACATTTTATTAAATTATTTTATAAATTTATATATTTTCTATTTTTTAGAGATTGTTTTTAATTATTTTTTTTATTCCGTTTGCCTTTTACAAATATTACTGAGTCTTATTACAAAATTTACTCTTGAATTGTTGATTTGTTATTGTCTACATGACTTATTTCAATAAAGCATCTGTTATCTTATTAATTTCTTTATTGATCATTGAAGTCTATTAAAGTTAAGAATATGAAATATTTTTAGTGTTTCACTTAACAGAATTTTTCTTTAGCTTTGCACTACCTTTTATCCGATGGACCTTTAACTGCATTTATTTATTAATCAATTGTTCTAATTACTTGTTTAATGAGGTTAATCATTACATATTACAAATTGTTTGTCTAGTTAGATGTCTGCGCAATACCAATTCGTTATGCTAAGATTGGATTTAGGATTGACAATAAATATTTATTTCTACCTACATGATTAGATGGGTTGATATGGATTGTGATATTTGCTTAAGCAACATTTAAATTACAGTTTTTTTAAAAATATCTTTATGAATTATGTTAAATAAGAAAGATTATCGATCTATATAAGATGTTTGTCATAATAATACAATAAAATGATTAAAGTCAGTTGATCATAGTGTCATGTGACTTTCAAGTCCTGTAATGCAAGTTCATTACAATACTCCTTTTTATATAACTTCATTAAGGTTTTCATTATGGGGAAAGGCCCCCCCAATATATAACTTCATTAAGGTTTTCATTATGTTATACAGTGAGAATTAATCTGGCAATTTAAATCGGCTACTTTATTACTGTGTTCAGTCATACTTCGTAATTAAATAATTGATTGACTTTATTACCCATGAGTTCATAAGGAGTTTAGGTGATAGAAGTTCCAGCACTAAAATCAATCCAATGACTTTATACTCCATAGTCTTTCACTCTATCCCTATAGTAAAATAGGCAGGGCATGATACATAACCGGTGAAAGTGTTGAAGTAAGAATTTAAATTCTGGGTGAAGATTTTTTATTATTTTTCAATCAGATAGACCTATAATTAAGATTTACAGAATTTTACATTGACTGTTTGATTTTAAAGGTATTTATTATTATATATTGTAATAAATATTTTATTTCAGCATTGCTTTGTAATTAATAATACGCTGATACATTGCGGTGAAACTTTTCTATATAATAATACTTTCAGAGTTTTGTTACTCCATAATCATAGCCTCTTTAGATTATCAATGTCATTATACGCAAATGAATGCAAAACTATTTTTTTTATTTATATTATCCATTTTCTGGGAATGGCAAAACAAGTGTCTTTTCTATTTATTGAGTTGATTTCACTGTAATAAAACAAGCTTCCTTGATTTTTCTCTTGATATCATCACTCTCTGTGCATAATATATCAGCCTTGGAGGGTTCATATCTGTGTTTGAACTCTTGCTAATGATCAGCAAAAATGGAACTGCCTTTTTTTTTTGGTTATTGCTCATGTATATGTGTCTTTGTATTGGGCTAATCTATCGCCAATTGTGGCACAAGTCTCACCATAAGAAACAGTACCACACCCATCTGAGGGCACACAATTCTATATACTACCTGGGGGGTTGTTTCAATGTTTCTTTTATCTTTAGTATTATTAATGAGCCTGTTGGTGTTTGGAGGGGTTCTAAATCCTAGTTTGAATTCTTTATTTAAAGTTTTACTAAAGTTTTTTGCTATTGCAGGTATATATGGTACAGTCATATTTGTCTGTCTTCTTTTTTATTTTGATGAAGTCTTTTATGAAAGCCTTCAATCCTGTTGGCTATTGTTCTGTAATTAAAACCCATGCTTATTAAATCTCTGATGTAATTCCATATATATTTATTTAGATTTTATATGATAGAGTCTATTACAACAAATGTAATTGGTTCCAAAATGTTGTTCCTTATATCATCTGCCCATTTTTCATTATTGAAATATATGTATTTAGCAGTAATACCATTCTGGTTTTCAATCTAGAATAAAATAACGGTTCAATATAATCATTTTTATAGAAAAAAAAACATAATACACTTAAATAAAATTACTGTAATAAATATTGTCAGATCATTCATTTAGCCACATCACATTCAAGAATTACTGCTTTGAAACTGAATAATTATTTTATATTAATGCCACATTCATAACTAAAAATTAAGTTTTTAAAAATATAAATAATTATACTAATATTATTTTATTCTCACTTTGTTACTTGGAAATTTTTTTTCTCTTGACACTATATTTTAACAATTTAATTTTTGCTCATAGAATTGAATTTATAAAAGCTTAAACAAACTTATCCTAATAAAAATCACTTTTTCTCACTTGGAAATGATTTGTTTTTTGTTGCAGCAGTGTAACATTTTTTTTACCTTATTAAAAAATAAATTTAAACTTTCAAAAGCTAAACTTACACTAATAAAAAAATCATTTTTTCTGCTTTTTCAACTTGAAATTATTTATTTTTGACAGTATTGGTCATATGTTTAATTCTTCTTTTTGCAATGATTGTTGTAGATCTTTGTCGGCCAATTGCATTCATTGTTGCATTTGAATTTATTCTTAGTTTTAAAGCTTTATGGTTTGGATTTTTTTCATGACAACATTGATCAGCCTTCTTATTATATATTTCAAGCTTATATATCAAATTATTATATGTGGGTGGGAAAATATTGATAGAAAATACGTATAGTATAAGTTCAATGCTAGAGGTACAAATAAACAAGAAAGAAAACTAATTAGATAATTTAAATCTTACGAAACATGAGAAAAAAATCTTCTTTATAGTATTTATCATTACTGCACAAATCTTAATTCAATGGGAAAAATATGTTTGTTGTGTAATTTATTCATGGAAAAGCCTTTGTTATAGAAGATCTCCCTATATATAATTCAAAATATTGAAATACTTCTGCTAAGCTTTGTAGAAAATAAGATATAAATAATAGTTAACTTCTGAATCGTAAATTAAGAAAATGTGAGGGTATTATTGGAAAGAACTTTTGTCATCAGTTGTGCCATGTTCTTAAGCATCATTCAACCCAAATAAGATCAGGATATAATCTTATTCTATATAAAATAAATTTTATATGCTTTATTTGAAAATATTAAAGATGAAAAACAGTTTTTAAATGCAATGTGCAGTCAGAAAGCATGCAAAAAAATTATGGAGCTCAGCAAAAGTTGTGTTAATTTCTAATTCATATATTAAATCACAGCTCTTTAATATATTAAACTGTGTAACTGATTATTGTTATATAATAGTAACTTATTATAGTAAGTAATATACCCGCTAACTTCAGTATTTGACAATGTACATAATAAAAGAATGGATTTTCTTTTATTAAATTTTATTTGGTTATAAAAAAGATTGCCATAAACATCTTTAGCCAGAGAAGTAAGTTTTCATCAAATATATATTGTGAGAAAATTTATAAACTGGATATTTTTAACTATCAAAGGAGAGAGTATTTTTTCATTTCAAAATTGTGCAAGTAAATAATTAAATGTTATATGTATACGGGACTTTCCACACCATTTTAAAAGAAACCCCTTTTGGGGGGTTTTTTGAAATTAAAAATCCAAAAAAAAAAAAATAAAAAAAAAAAAAAAAATATTTCCTTCAATTTCTTTTTTAAATCCTTTTTTTAACTTTCTTAAAACCTAATTTAAATAAATCTAAAGGGTGGGAAAAGTACCCCAAATGAAATAACCCCAAAAAAAAAAAAGAAAAAAAATAAAAAAAAAAAAAAAAAAAAAAAAAAAAAAAAAAAAAAAATAATTATAAATAATCATAATTGTGGATATATATATGTTTTAGATTATCATTTAATAATGATCTCTATCTTTAGTATTTAATGATATGTATAATAAAAGAATAGAATGTGGGTTTTTATTTGTTACTCTAATAATACATTAGTTACTATAGCAACAGTTACTATGAATAGAATTTAAAAATATTTGCAGAATATCAAGAAAGATGTTATTGTTTCATATTTTCACACTTATAAAAAATAGCTTTCTGGGTTTAAATCCATATAAGAACTTGGGTATGAAATAACAGGATCTCCTTTTGATTCAATAAAAAAACTCCAACAAAAAGCGATTTAATATTATTTGTCTAACCTGATATTCTTAAAGTATTGAAGAAAGAAAATGAAAATGAATTTATTTTTCATTTGCAAGACAAATTTAACATTAGATGGCAATGTTTTCATATAAACACCACTCAGAAAGTTCATTATTCTAAAAATTACTTATTATTGTATTTTCCTATTTCATTCAATTTATCATTTATTATATAAACTCGCTATTCATGTTTTTATTTGAATGAGCGTAATGGAAATTTAAGTGATGTAAGAAATATACATTGTAGGTTAAAATATTGTTCTTTTGTAATTACATTTAATTCCTTATTGATTATGTTATTATTGTAATTATATTTGAACAAATAAATACATTTACTGTATTTTTAAATAATTAATTATTCACTTGCATAAATGCATTCATTAATGATTGTTTATTGGTTAATCTTTTACTTGCAAATACTCCACCTAGTGATAGAAGATGTCAATGGTAAATCATTTGCCAAATGGATACTTAAAAAGCATCATATCATTATTTTGTCTCATATTTGCATAAATGTTTCAGGTTTAAAATTCTTTTTTACCAGAACAGGAGAAAAAAATAAAAAAATAAAAATTCTCAAGAATTTTTGTCCCAGAAATTTCCAGGATATCAAGAAATAACTGAAGCTTCCAATAAGTTATGTAAAGTAAATAAACTCTTTAAAAGACATTAAAAAAGGCATACGGTTTTATTGTTTGGGGAGTTCGTAAGAAGTTTGGAGCATCAGACCTGGGACCACTCAATTGATCCTGGAACTTTTGTCTCTTAGCATTTGTTCTTGTATATCATAGTTAATTTACATAATTTTAAATAAGAATAATTCAATCTATCAATTATACATATTTATAGAATAAATAGTAAAAATCACCATTTAAATATTTAGAAGATCAAAGCTGAGCTTTAAATTAAACAATCTCTGAACATGAATTGAAAACGCAATTTTAATATGTGTAAATAATAACTAACTCAGATATGTAACTGAACAGGAAGTTTTCATTTCCTATTTAGAGGTTATTTAAATTAAAGCTTGGCTTTGATTTTCTAATATTTAAATGGTGATTCTTATCATTTATTCTATAAATACAAATAATCAGTAGATTGAATTCATTCCTTCATTTAAGTTTACATATAAATTAAGCATATATAAGAACAAATGCCGAGACAGGTGATATTATCTGCTATCATCTATTTTTTGAAGAGTTTATTTATGTTATATAACTCATTGGAAACTTCAGTTACTTCTAGTTAAGTTATATATAATCTGAGTTATTTAGTATTTTCACACACATGTACACATATATATTATAAGGGACTTGAACTCAAATAAAGGACTTGAACTCAAATTTCAAGCTTCCTACATCTATCCAATCTATTTTATACAACTGATATACATGACACATACATGTGAAAAGTTGAATGATCTCCAATATACATATTTTGTGCTGAACCAGCACTCATCAGTTGATCAATATCACCACCTCACACACATATATATATATTCAGACCTCAGTTTATATTAAGATAGCAAATCTTTAAACTTTAATGGACAAGCTTTAATCTTCTCCACTCTCCAACTCTTCAGACATCCATCTCATTGAAAAATCCAAGGATGGCTGAAGAGTTGGAGAGTGGAGAAGACTGGAGCTTGTCCATTAAAGTTTAAAGATTTGCTATCTTAATATAAACTGAGCACTGATTGTATATATATCTGTGAGATGGTGATCTGGATTATCTGATGAGTGTTGGTTCAGCATGAAATATGTATATTGGAGATCTTTTTTTTTTTTTTACATGTGTGTGGTCATGTGTATCAATTGTATAATATAGATTGGTTAAATGTAGGGAGCTTGAAACTTTTGAGTTCAAGTCCCTTATAATTACATTAAGTTTAGTATAGATAATATACATATATTTAAAATATTATATATTCACTAAGATCAATTAGCATTACATTTGGTCTCTGAAGTTAATTCTCATAATCAGTTTATGACTATTTGGCCAATACATTACTAATATGTCTTCTACACTAACATTTTGAACCTAAGCTATTAATCTATTAAATACATTGACGTGAAAGTAATTCAGATTATTATATATTTTGGTAATTTATCGCAGCATCAATACTTATGTAATAGAATACGAACTAAGGCCGAAGGTAGCTCAATATTTGTAGATCACGAGAGAGTCGCTGGTAACATCTTTCAGCCAATGTCAGCCGAGATAATTTGCACTGAGCGCAATGACGCGAAGCGCAAAGTTGAAGGAGGCTTGTTTCATCGCAGAAGATCCTAAAACGATCAATAGAAGAGACTCCTACCTTACAATCTCTAAAAAGTGGGCTGCTTAAATATTATTATATAAATTTGCAAACATTATTGTGATATCTACTAAGTATTAGTGAAAAGAGTTATGAATATGGAAACATAGAATTCCCAAAAGCGCTCAGCTTATGTATTTATTGTTATACGGCTTCATTAATTTTGTACAAAACGCAAGCATAGAATTATTAACCATTTAACTAAAATTATGGTCAAAAAGATGGTATTTGACATACAGAGTATCACAAAATTCTCGCATTCATATACTTTATATATTAATGACACTTCCCCCTTTTCCTAACGTGTTCTTGTCCTAATATAGATTGAATATAGTCAATAAAAAACCTCTTCTACTTCCTTACTATAAATACATACTCAGCAGTTTTTATCGTTGCGAAATGTAAATACATACTCAGTTGAAAATTTAAATATATATTAATTTTATTATCTAAGATATATTATGCAGGCAAAATTACAAATTATTTGATTTGTTGCCTTAATACTACTAAATAAAATTCATTTATAAGCATATTCTATATTTTAAGGTGTTACACTATTATTAATAAATAAATCTACGCACATGCAAAGATTTTAGATAATAAAATTAATATCTATTTAAATTTTCAGTTGATGTATTTATAGTAAGGAAGTAGGAGATAAGAGGTTTTTATTTGCAATCTGAAAAATTCACAATTTCAAAATCAAAAAGCCTCAGAACAGGGATTTAAGATTATAATAGTCTTTCTGTAATATGTCTTTTCAAAGGAATGTTGTATTATTCTGGCAATAAATATAGTCATATTGTAAGATCATGTGCAGCGCCATCTAATATATATTAATAAGCTCAGATATTTACGAAGTATTGTTGCGATTTCTACAGCTGTCTAATTTATTATTTTGCAATTCACATTATGTTTATGTATGGGGGTGAATCAAAATTATCCATATTCTAGTTATATTACAACTTCTGTTGGCACACTGTCTTATTAGCACTCTCCCTACAAGATCACTCTTTTCCTGGTCATTGCTTCAAGTTTTGAATATGTTACATCATTTCAAATATCAGTATGAAAAACAATGGCAACCCTATTTGTGATTTGCATGAAAGAAGAACAGCATCCAATGATTTGATTTTTGTGATTTGTCATTTTGTAAATGTTGATATTTATCAAAAACTTTGTAAACAAAACATTTTGTCAAGAAGAAGTGTGTATAAAGGACTAGTGAAATTCAAGGAAGATTGCACAAGTGTCAATTATAAAGGAGCCAGATGCCCACCCATGTCCATAACTGATGTCAACATTGAGCATGAACATGAACTGATTCTTGAATAGGGGATTATGTGGCAAATCATTTGAAAATCATCCATGACTCAGCCTATATAACAATCCATAATGGACTTGGGTTTCAATACGTTTGTGCTAGAAAGGTAATGAAACAACTTACAGAAGAAAACAAATACGAGTGTATGGACATCTGCAAATAAAATTTGAACCAATACTCTAAGGAAGATGAAAGTTTCTTAAAAAGAATTGTGATTGGTGATGAGATCATGAATTCATTATTATAAGCGTCAAAGAAAATGGCAGAACATTGAATAGAAAATACTCAATTGGCAAGCAGGAAAAATTTTAAAAGTCAACTATCACTTGGAAAATTGATGCTAGGAGTATTCCAAGATCCTCCAGCATCAGTATTGTAACATTATCAAGAAAAAGGTTCAACAATCAATAGTTCTTGTTAAAGTGAGATGTCCACTGAAGATCTAAAACTTAACTTTTGGATAAAATGTAGAGGCCTGCTATCCAATGGTGTTGTGTTGTTGCATGACTATGCACATCTGTACGCTACTGACATACTGTGAACATTTCAGGAGTTTGGAGATGCTAGAACATCTTCCCTATAATCCTGATTTTGCTCCATCAGACTATTACTTGTTTGGTTTCCTGGAATATGCTCTATAAGGATGAAAATTCATGTCTGATGAAAATGTGAAGACATTGGTGCATTTATGGCTCATATCTAAAATGAAGAATATGAATAATTGTTGGCAGAAGGACAAAGTGTATTGAAAAATAGGGAGAACATATCAAAAAATGATAAATTCTACTGCCAAAATATAGATTATTTTTGACTCATCCTTATACCTAGACTGCACTATCTTTTAATATATTATTTTTAATCACTATTTCTTTTGTTTGTTTTTTATTTATAGTTCAGAAATAATTATTTTACTAGAAAATGTTTGATGCAGTAAACATATTTGCTTTTGATTATATATTTCTTATGAATATATACTGGAATTTATGTTTGGAGGGAAACAGGTTTTTTAATTTGAAATGATTTTTAGTTAAGAAAAGGCATCATAAATTATAAGAATATGTTTGGTAAACATTATGGTATATTTTGACAAAATCAATAACATAAGTTACAACTGATCACTATTGATAGTTTTAGAATGAATAAATATAGTCTTGTAACTATTCATAGTTACAATTGTGTTTATGAGTATCAATGCTATGCTCTGCTTTAATTATATGTGTACATTTAAAATGTAGAAAAAAAAAGAAATGAAAGAGAGAAGAGAAAAGGAAAGGAAAGATAGAGAAGGGGAAAAATAGTAAAAGAAGAGAAAAGAAAAAAAACAAAGGAAAGATAAGAAACATAGACAAAGAAAATGATATGTTGAGAGAACAACACAAATAGAAGATCAAACTCCACTCTTTTACACTTTTAGCAAAATATATTCATTAATTTGATAACAGTTTCGACTGTTCCCAGCAGTCTTCATCAGATCTTATTTCTCACTCCTTTACTTCCCCCATGCTAAAAGAGTAAAAGAATGGAGGTTTGATGTTATATGCTGTATAAAAAAAGCAAAACTAAGGAAGAAGAAGAAGAGGAAAAGTCTAGTGGATTATAACAAATAGAAGATATATACAGTATGTAAAAACACCATTTTTTTCAACAGCTTACTAAGTTCCAGGATATGAAAAATAGTGGAAGTTTACAAAGAACACCATTTATTAATTCTTTTTATTTCTGACATTTATTTTTACTTGAAAAAGTTCTATGAGCTGGCTGAAAATGTAGAAATGAAGATAACTGTTCTTTTTTTGTGTGTGTGGATACTTTAATATAATAGTAAAATGTTAAATAATCAAACTCGAAATATTTTTCTTAAACTGTAAAAAGTTATTATGTGGAATCATAGTATGATAGAGTTAAGTCAATAAAATAAGTAATGTCCAGATATCTGTGTTTAATAACCAAGAATTAAAATATAAAGGAGAGTTTGTTTTATAGCAAGAGAAAAAGAATGAAATATGAAGTTTTTTTAACAATTTTATTATTAATAAAGAAAATAATATACTTAACCAATAAAAAGCTAATCTGAAAAACCACGAGATTTGAGATATAACATGATTCGTTATGTGAGACAATTTATTTATGATTTATATGTACAATTGAAAATTATTAAATTGAAGATATTGCATGCATATTTATGCAGTTTTTTTTCCGATTTTATCCTACAAAGTGTTAAACTATTGTCATGCTTTTTTTATCATATAAAATAAATAATACAATACAGAGCATAGTAAAGATTTAATATTCAAATTAATATAATATTTGCAGGGTGGATAAATTGTTTATTACATATTTAGATATTTGTATGTGCAAGTTTTTTTTTTCTGTAAAAAAAAGAGTGATTGTATATAGTATTTATTAAATAATACTGATAATGTGTGCATTCAAAAATTATCATTGAGTAGATCGTACTAATGATAATTATATAAGAATGATTTAATATTGATGGATTTATCTATTTGTTTCAAAACTAATTGAAAAGATGGGTTTTGCCCAAAATATGCGTCCTGTGGAGATTGATCAGTTTTTTTATTGCATGGAAAATATTTAAAATAAAATAGAAAATAAATCTGACTGCAAATTGAAAACTTAATGTACTTTAATTAATTTAATATTAATTAATCTCTCCAAGATGGCTGCAGCACTATTTCTGAATCAATGAATATGTTACATACTTACATAGTTAAATTATTCATCACAAAAATGGTAAAGGACCAGTATGAATTGATCAATCTTTTTTATCTTTTTGACAATCATCTTCAATGATCCTTTTTAACCATCATGAAAAACTTTAATGCCATATACAGGTTGAATCATGTTTCAGTATCAGTTTTTGCCCAAATTTAATTTAAAATTTTATTTTAGTGTGTTGTTCCATCAGATAACTCTATAGAAGTTTGCTTCTTTTCTTTGGTTATGTAATTCTGTAAGTAATGATAATACACTTCCCAAGAAAAGTTTAAATTTTATTTCACAATTTGATAAATATTAGGCATTATGAAGGATAGATTGCCTCTGGACCAGGTTCTTCAGATTGTTTATAAAATCTACTGCAATAAACCTAATTGTGAAGCAATCTGCTATGAGAAATTGTGTGCTAATAGGCCAGTAGGCTGGCATGACATCAATGCATGTATTCTCACACAAAAATTACCAATGTGAATTCAGTATTTCTCGAGCATCAAATGGAACCCAGCCATGATTTTAAGCCATGAATTATCAAAAATAGTCTGTGCTGAGCACAATGCCAGGATTTTTTTTTTTTAAAGAGACATGGTTTATCACTAATAACATCTATGCAATAAACAAAAAAGACTTTTGTATAGCCTTGATCTAAAAGTGGAGTATGTCAATTACAAATTTACATATTAGTCAGTGAATATTAATATTGTGTTTTCTCCAAATAATAATACAAGTTTAGCCGATAAGTTTGAGCGCTATGATTATGACACTGTGGGGTGAAAAAATTGGTCAGCAAATTATTTGTTAAATTGTCAAATAAAATCTAATCTTTTCTTGGAAAGCATATTAATGTTCTATCATGTGTCAAAATTTTTCATATCATAACTTGTGAATACCTAAACTACGTTAATTTGAAACTCATGCAATGATTTAGAGATGGTACTGCAGGCAACTTGGAAACATCATCGTTCACCTTTCCATAATGCTGTGTACATATATGTATATAGAGAGATAAAGAGAGAGAAAGAGAAGAACAAAAAAAGAGAAATAATGAAAAAAAAAAGAAAATAGAAATAAAAAAAGATACAACTTTGATTCCAACATTAAAAAAAAATTTGCATATTGTTAATTTTATATTAGTATACTTGCAAAATATAACTTTAATTTGTGATTATTCTTAAGGCTGTGCTTTTTTCAGAAAATTTTTATGATTAATCTACGAAAAGAAATATTGATTTATATTGAAAATTGTTATAGATAAACATGAGAGCTTTTACTTTACTTTTCTGTATCAATGTGAAGTTTAGTTTTGGTGACTGAGACGAATTTAGTGAGTTAATATTTTACTTATTGGTATCTAATAATAGATTCTAAATAGGACAGATCTTAGAGCCAAGATTAGTAGATCAAACGTAGAAAGCTTAATATGTAGCCATGATAAGTGGCAAAACCAAAACTATCAGTGAAAAATACTGTTTGATTGAAAACTGTAAAATAATGAAACAAAAATATGTCTGTCATTTTAGTGTAGTACTGAAAATATTGGATTACGAGCCGGAATGCCTTTGCTTTTTGCTAGCAGAAGAGGATGTTTATTACTCATGAATTGAATTAATAATAAAGCATAAATGAAATCATCATTTTTTTTTCACTTTTAGTGCAAATCTTAATAATGTTTGTGGTTCTGTTTATATTCGAAAATGTTTTATTTCCACGTCTTTTCTTTTATTTACTAAACAACAATAACAAAAAAAAAAATCTTAATAGATTAAATATAATAAACTATTTAAAAAATTAATCGTGGTGGCATTATAAATTGTTTTATCACCACGAATAAAATGAAGTTAACTATAACAGTAATGATGATCTCTTATTTCAATAAACCTTTCAATGACAATTTTCTGCTCTGTTTATATTATGAATTAAAAAAAACCCCATATAAATAAAAATTTAATAAGCTTAAATGCTATTTTATTGATAAGAATAAACTATTGTATATTAAATTATAAATATATGTAATTGACAGTTTTGTTATGTAAGGCTGCACACGTATAACATGTGTAGGGTTGCATCAAATGTGTGTGTATATATAGAGAGAGATCAGCCAAGCAAAGGTCTTTTCAGTATAGTCTTAAGAGAGAAACAATAAATGAGAATTAATTACTTACCTGACTTTACAATTGTTTAGTGATGATGCTATGAGCAATGTATTCGATTCTTATTTTATCCTTTAATAATAGTTAAAAACCTCTTTAATTACTGATAAATACTGCATGGATTATAGATCTTCTACCTGAAAGAAAAATCTTAAGCATGATTGTAACTTGAATTTTTTTAAACTTTACCTGGTTCAGATTCAAACTCAGATCATAGATATGTAAAAAAAAAAACCCTCTTAACATAGTTAATAAATCTCATTAAAAGTTATGGATCTTTAAACACCTTAATATATATATATATGAAAAACAAAAGCAACTTAAAAAACGCTTTCCAAGGTCAAAAAAAATATGGTTTTTTAAAAATATAAAAAAGATATAAAAAAAAAAATTTTATATATGGTACTGAGATTGATAGATTTTTTAAATGAAAAGGGGAAAAAAAGGGAAAAGGGTCTAGGTGCACTGCTCTCAGATCCAAGACTCCTCACTAATGAAAGCAACAAGTTAGAAACTAGTCAAGGGATATTGGATAAGTAAGCACTAGATAGACATTTTATCACAAATCTTCCTGAATGCTTATTCTGGTTTGTACTGAGTGGACTACTGTATTGGAGAGTTTTGCTTCTGTGTAAACAGTGTATGTGAGCATAAAGAATGGTGATTATATCATGTTTAGTAGTTTAATACCAATCCCGCCCTATAGGATTATGGTATCTGTGGTTATTAAAGAACCAAAGACACAAAAAAGTATGGGTATTGAACTGAGTTCAAATCCATATGACTATGCAAGCTAATCACACATTATTGTGTTTTCATTTTGGACTAAGGTAAATGGTGGCTGCTGGAGGGTTACATTAGTTACTAATATCTAGGTACAGGGTTCTCAGATCCAAGCTCCTCACTGATAAAATCCATGAGCTAGAAATTAGTCTGAGGATATTGGATGAGTAGGCACTTTGATTTGCATTGAGTGGCGCTACTGTATGGAGAGTTTTGCCTTTGTATAAAATTGATTATTTATGAGATGGTCAATGCATACTTTTCAAATTACTATATATAATGTTTAATATTACATCTAACAGTGACATGCATTTAATTATAAAAATTCCACAAATGTCAGTTATTAAGACATAGTGAATGGAAGTAAAAGTAATTGAGATTTTTACATCTCATTTCTAAATGATTAAGATTTGCCAATACATATATGCTTTGGTAATTAATTCATCTTATCATTTCAAAAGACCACATCTTATGTTTAGAAAGATGAGAATTCATTAAGTATTTAAATCTATACAGTGTATGTGTAGTGGGCTAATTCCCTAATGATTGTTAAAAATTGTATCTTTAAATATAAAATGAATAAAAAAAATTCCTGAGAAGTCTTCAACAATTTAACCCAGTGATATGAGAAATGGATTTAATAGCTAGAAGTTTTTAAATTGATTTTTAGCTGATAAAGTTAAAAAAAATCAGTTTGTCAATTAATATGCTGGACTCAGTGATTCTTTTTTTGTTTTTACCCTAGTCATGTATTGTTGCATAATTTTATTGCCTAAATTGAGTTCTATATAGATAATGCCAAAGCATGGTCAACTTTGAAGCCTAGAATATTATGATCAGTCAATACATTTGATCACTGTTGGTGATATTTGATCATACTCTTAACCCAATATAGGTTTATAATTTAACTTTCAATAAGTTATTGAAAAACAATATTTAATAAAGATCAGCACTTATAACTTGAGTTCAAATCCTGTCCAGGTGAAACTTTAAAAATTTTTTATGCTTTATTCAGACAGATTTGTTTTTATAGTTAGCCAACTTACCTATCTACTATTGATCAGTAAATGGACATCCAGCTATTAGGAGATGGCTGGTAAATAAGTAGAGGAAATAGGCACTAGCAAGACTAATGACTAGCAATCTTTTCCTTTATTATTCCCTTTGTTGGAGAAACCTTTCTTTTTTAGTAAGGCTATTTTAATTTTTTAACCTCCTTATATATAATTTAGTATTTAATCAATTTACTAAATGTTTTTCAATAGAAAGCTTCTGTAAATAACAGAAAATCTTAAGTGTATTTTACTCAATATTTTGATTGATTAAATAATTGAATTAATTTAATATAAATCATTTATATGCAAAAGGAATTCTAATCACAATAAGTGTATCTTAATGAAAACATATGTGTGGTTCTCTTTCCAAGCTGCCCTTTATGTTTACCATGTGTTACATAATGTGATAGTTTAGCTATTTTACACACAAATTTTAAGATGACAGCATGTTTGGATTAGGATGTATGACATAAAATCTGATTGTGTTTTGTATCTTTATTGATCATCTTCAATATTCTACCAGCTATTGTGAAATCTTACAAACCACATAAACCAATTTTTGTGACTCACAACTTCACTGTTAAATATAGTTTGAATCATTTCAAACATTTTGTGAGGATTGTTTTCTTAAAGATTTGTGGTGATGGCATTTTAGTTGTATTTATATATTGGAGTAGTTCCATCATCTAATATAAGTATGGAATGTCTTTAGAAAAAAATAATATTATTTAAATATTCCAAATAGATTCAACTATAACCTGTGTGCTATTACTAAACAGTTGAATGTATTTGGAATATTTAAATAAAGTTTAATTTTTGTAAAGACGTTCAATACTTATATTAGATGATGGAAATAGTCCAATGTATAAATACAATTTTGTAAATAGTTTTATTCAATTTGAAGCAAAATTTAATATTAATGCATTGTTCCATTGTGGGTTAAGGCATAAAACACACATTTTATGCCATGATTCATGATCCAGATATGCTAGTGCATTAAAATTTTGTGGTGAATATTAATTTATTCACTATGTTGTACCTGCATTGATTCAGAATTGGTGCTGCAGATAACTTGAAGAATCCTGTATTTACATGTATGCTGAAAAATCTACTAAAACAGCTATGTAAACTTCAATAAAATTTGTACAAGGAGAACATACCATTGAAATATATAAGAAGGAATATTATGGCTTCATTTTGTAATAAACACAAATAAATGTCTCAGTATCATCTGCATTAGATAAAGATACTATATCACTGCTTATGAAAAAAAACTTAGTGACTATTCATTAATGAAGGTCATGTGATTTTTCAGATTTATCATCATTGTTTAGGAAATTCTGAAAACATAATGAAGTTATAAATATCAATATGATACGAAAAATATCCTTCGTAAAGCAAGAAAGGTTTTATGAATACTGAACAGTTTTTGTTTACTAGAATTATAATTTGTTGTGTCAGCTGATAGACAGATGTTAATTAATGTAAATGTAGACTAATATAAGAATAGCATCACAAAAAAATATATATTGAAAAAAAGAAATGTTTAGTGTATTCACTTAAAATCCAGTGTTAGAAAGAAACTAAAGAAGAAGGAAAAGAAATAAGGTGAAAAAAATAAAAGAAGACTAGAAAGAAAAATAGATAGTAAGGAGAAGAAGAAAGATAGAAAAAAATAAGCAACAGTAAGATACTGAAAAGAGGAATTGTAAAGAGAGTGGAGATGAAAAAGAGGAAGATAAAAATAAAATAATGATGTAAGAGAGACAAGAATAGAACAAATTTAGAAAAAAAAAGAGTATAGAGAAAATTGATCTTTAGTTTCTGTGTATAGATTTTAGATTGGTTTAGTTGAATCTCAGCCTTAATAACTTAGAAATAACATTAGTGGAAATCAATGTTATTTTGTTAGCAAATAGAAACAGATTTTCCTTAGGTGTTCAAAATTGTTTATTTATTGGTCTATCTTTTTGACAAAAAGTGGGTATGGCTGACTCAGTGATTTGAATTTAGAATTAGGAAGAGCAGCAATATTGAATTATTCAAGAAGATAATTAAATGATGTCCGATTATTGGATTAGAATGTTTATTGTCTGAATATTTCTCAGAGCCAATAAACTTGCACTCAGATTAAACCACTAAAACATCACATGATCACCATTTCTTATGCTTGCTCATAACTGTTATTAAAACAGGCAAAACTCTCCATACAGTAGGGCAACTCAGTGCAAGCCAGAGTAATCAATGGATGCCAGAAGGCTTGTGCATAATATCCCTATCTAGTGCCTATTCATTCAATATCCCAGGACTAGTTTCTAGCTTGTGGCTTTTGTCAGTGAGGAGCCTTGGATCTGAGAGCACTGCACCTAGATCTTAGGATCTAATGCAATCCTCCAGCAGTCACCTTTTCTCTCTACTTAAGTACAAAACTATGAGAATAAAATTGAAAACAATATTTTCAATCCAAGCTCATTAGCTTATATAGTCATATAGGTCTGAATTCAGTTCAGTACCCATATATTTTGGTGTCTTTGGTTCTTTAATAACTTATTAACTTGCATTCAGCCTATCATAAATCATATTAAATGTTTAGTAATATGAATTAATGACAAATTACCACCAGCTACAAGTTCTTATTTCCATGACAGACTTGTTTTGACACTACAAGTAATATTTATTGTCTTTTTTTAAAAAAAACCAAAGTAAAGATTTGGTAAGTCAATTTTAAATGGAAAGATGTCCATGCTTCTTAAATGGATGATTTTTAATTAAAAACAATGCTTATTAGATTTAGAGACATAGTAGTAAAAAAAAATTAGAGATTTTGATAAAGCAAAATACATGGATGAGAAAACCAACAAGTATCATTGACATCAGTGAAAGAAATTTTAGTAAAGAATTATGAGAGTTTTATTGTTTACAAGTTCATAAGAAGGTGGAGTGCCAAAAGTGATTGAGCAGAAACACAATACACAAGCTTTGACTTCCAGGCCCACCACTTTCCAGTGTATTAAAAGATAGAATATATTCAAATAATAAAAGGCTGGAGTAATGTTAGGCTAGGCACAATGCTAGAGATTAATTGAAGTTTCAAATTGGAGCCCAGAAATGTTGTGAAAGACCTAGAAGGAGACCATATGTACGATAAATGGTTGAGAGAAGCAATTTTGCTAGTGTGTTGTGATGACAGATGCTATGGATGAAAAAAATTTGATTAAAGTCAGAGACATTATTATGCAATGGATTAATAATAATTGAATGGTTTTACTGCTTGTGAGTTCGTAGGAAGTTGTTTTTCGGAAATGCCAGAACTGGAATAGAATTTAGGAACTTACATTCCGGAGTCTAACACTCTATTACTGCACTAAACCATTCAGGATATGTGAAGGATTAATAATGGTTGAAAGAAATAATTATGAGTGATTAAGAATTGGTTGGAAAATAATGATTATTAATATCATATATTTTATTTCACTAATTAAACCCAATATTTTTTACTTGACAATTGATAGTCAATAGATATGATTTTCATTCTTTATATACCTTACATATTCAAATAGTTCAATCAAGACTACGGATTTGCGTTTTAGTCATAGAATTCTTGTTGCCCAGAACTCATTAAAGAATATGATATAAATTACGTTTTTAGAATAAATTGTTTTATGGGCGTCAATCAATGGCAAACTGTCTACCATTGATGGTAACCAAGTATCATTTGATCAAAGCTCTATTCTATTGCTTAGTTATTCCATTTGTTTGTGGGCATTGAACTTTTGAGATATATATATATTTGAATTAAAAGAGTCACGATTTTTTTCTTTTTTAAAATTAGTCTTAACCTTGAAATTTAAGCTGCTTATAATTAATTAAGTAAATATAAATTCCAAAAAAACTAACTGCTATACGATTTTTTGATCTTAATTTAAACGAAACCATATTTATCATTCCATGCTGTATCATTTATTATTAATAATTTAATTATTATAAGTTGCAAATGATACGGATTATTTTTCTAGTAAACATTTCCCCAAAAGACTCAAGCGATTTGCGGAATGCTCTCACTTGAAATAGATTCAATATTTATAGTTTTGACATTAGACCCATTTATTATTATCCTCACTCTATTTTATTGCTGTTTGTTAGAAAATCGATTTGCTGCAGACATATTGTTTTTCTAATTATATGTCATGTTTATAAAACTTTACACGCACATACTCCTCTATATAAATACCTGGGCGAATTGTGTTAAAAAAAATACTTCTTTAAAAAAATCGAATAGATATGAACTAGAGTTCAAAAATAATTTGAACGCCAGAAATGCTGGAATCGGAATCGATCCGAAGATCCAAAAGCTGACACTTTACTACTACACTAAACCATCAACTTATTTTCATCTGCAAACAATCATAGCTTCTTACCTTATAATAATCATACTTTGCATGTTTTAGTGTGGTGATAGAATGGAGGATTTGGAATTCAAGATCCATTGATCATGGTACCAGTTCTGTCACTTTCAGAGATTTAAACTTCTTAGGAATTATTGAACAAAAACATTTGATTATTTTGCTCTTCATGGCAGACAGGTGGATATTTGAATTCAAGGTTCATAGGTTATGGTTTCAGTCCTATATAGATAGCAGCAGTTTCTTGTGATGTTTTGTGATTGCAGCTGGGTATTTGCATTAGAAATTTAAAAAAATTAAAATGACTTTTAAAATGATTCTAAATAATAAAAAAAAAAGATGATAACCATTCTTCCAAAACTAAAATGAGCCATGAAATGCTTCATTTTTAAGTTCATATTGATATCTGAATCTACATACATCTACCCCTTACTTTCCATAACTATCTTAATGGCAGATATTTCAGTGGTTTTATTATTAAAGTCTTTCTGTAGACTCAGTATTTTTTAATATAATATTTTAATATCTACACAGAGGTGAGTCTCTCCATACAATAGTGCCACTCAGTGCAAGCCAGAGTAATCAATGGATGTTAGGGGTTGTACATAAAATCCTTATCTAGTGCCTACTCATCCAATATTTCTAGACTAGTTTCTAGCTTGTGGCTTTCATCAGTGAGGAGCCAGAAGTTAGAAATTATTCTGGGGATATTGGATGAATATGCACTAGATAGGGATTTTATGTCCTAACCTTCTAGCATCCATTGATTATTCTGGCTTGCAAGGAGTGGTACCACTGTATGGGGATATTTGCCTCTGTGTTATCAGCTTGTGTAAGCATAAAGAATGGTAATCATCTGATGTTTAGTACTTTAATATCTACTGGAACATTCTTTATTTGTATTCTCTAACCACAGATTTAAAAATATTTCAGTCTTCACTAAATATTTCACATATACCATGAGTAAACTTAGCATAAACACATAAACAAAACAATGCATGCCTTCTTTTAAGTTTTCAGAATTGCAATTAACATTTGGAGGCCATTTTAAAGGGAATTTTAACCACATAACATTATATGTTTGTTAACAGATTTTAATTTCCATTTGGATTAATTTTCTTTTTTTTTTTTTATTTAAAGGTCCTTATTCTTCATTATATATTCCAATTTTTAAAATATTTTTTAAAAATATAAAAAATTAAAGATAATATTTCAACTTTGTAAATATAGAAATAGGGAATAAATTAAAATACATAATCATAATAATACATTTTATTTTTTCTCTATTGGCAATAAAAATGTACCTGAAACAAAATAAAATTTATTTAAACTTCATTTCTAATACCAAAATAAATTTTTGTGAAGAATACATAAAGAAATAAAATTATATTTCAAAATTTTAAATTTTATATATAACTATTTAAAAAATAGCAAAAAATAACAGCCACAATATTTATACATGGATTTTTTTGTAGTCAATTGCAGTGATCTGTTTTACATTATTACATTGCTTCTGTATTTCTAAAAAAAAAAAAAACAAATGTTTTTGAATAAAATCTGAATCTAATTATCATATTCTTATCAACAATAAATATTTCATTATCATTTTGGGGAAAAAAAATCTTAAATATATAAATAGACTATTTATTTTCAAGATTTGAATACAAAAGATATGTTGAGTATTTTGAGAGCAAAAAATGTGCTAATCTTTAATTTTCTGCATTAGATCCTCTATAGAGCATTGATATCTAAATATTTTTTTAAAGACTAATAAACAATATTTGTTTTATTTCCAGTTTTATTGTTAAATGCCCGCAAAAGCAGCAAATGTTTACTGTATATTGTAGAAGAAAGTGATTTTAAGCCAAGTAATGGAAACCCGATTGCTTATTGAAAGACTGCTTTTATTAAAGAAAAAACTAATTTTTAAACTCAAAGTAGCAAACTTCATAATAAGTTTAAGCACTGACATTTTAATAACACCAGCATTCCTGCACAAACAAAAAAAAATGACTGCTATAATACTAGTCAGGAGCCTACATGTGAAATTTATGAATTTTTAAAGTTTTATTTGATATTTTTTCAAAGTATGTGGCTGAGAGTTTTGAGAAAGTTGCTACAGCATTCAGACAATACATAATGTTTTTAAATATACATGAAAAAATCCTATTTTTACATCATACAAATATTTTTTATAATAAGTATTGTTTAACAACATTAAAAGGCAATTCTTGATTGATAAAAGGCTATCTCAAAAGACAAACATATACACACAATTAAACAAGTATATAAATACTTAAATATTTTATATATACATTGAAAATAATCAAATATTAAATCACCTCACATGGTTAAGAAATCCAGTACTGCCCTTTGTGAACTAATATAATATATTTATATATAATGTATTTATATATTAGTTCATAGAGGGCAGTACTGGATTTCTTAACCATTGGAGGGATTTAATATTTGTATATTTATTTCAATATAGTGTTATGCACTGGGATTATTTTTTATACATTTGTGTTAGGTGGTTTAAAGACTAAAATTACTAATGTTTAGTTAGTCTTTATATAATAATAGTAAAATATGTTTCTTTGCAGCAAAAATTTAAGATCGTTGCTAAAATTTCAAGTTCTTTGTTTGAATTTGTTTGTATTTCAATATTTAAGATCTAATATGTTCAGTTCAAAGTGGTATCATTTTGAGCTGGCTATTTTGAAATACAAACTCTAATGTATTTATATATTAGTTCACAGGGGGGCAATACTGGATTTCTTAACCATGTGGGGTGATTTAATATATGTACACTTGGGTCTTATTTTATGCGGATTATTTTAATGCGATTTTGAAGTTATGCGATTTATATTTCTTCTTAATAGCTTAAATATTTCACTATATTAGATATCAAGAAATTTAAATTATTAATAACTTATTTTGACTTGAAATACTTTTTTTTTTTCAAAAATATAATGTTATATTAGCAGCTAACATGAATATGGCCTGAAGCCGTATTGAGAATATTAGCTTCTATGCAAATAACCTACTTATACTAATGAGTAAATAATAATAATAGATTTATATTTACATATAAAAATATCGCAATAAATATTCAAAAAATTTAAATTTTTAAAACGTATTTTGCTATATATAACTTAAATAAATAACTTTTAGATTTTTAAAATAAAAAACGAAGATTTTATAAACTGAAAATAATCTTTCTAATGATAATGTATAATCTTTTTGTTTTGATTGCGATCTCATTTTTTTTAATATAGAAACAGATAACCATTAATGCAGCACAAGACTGAAAGTGGCGCTAGTTGTACATCACATCATGAATAAAAATAAAGTGGCTAACAGGTTTCTCTGGGCATATTTGCTGAGAGATTCTTGACTTCGTTTAAGGAGAAGCCACAATACATCACATCACATCGAATCTGATTTCTTACCAGTTTACAAATGAACACTAGTGGTAATGATTAAAATATATATGAAAAATGTAAAATTAAATACTGTAGTTAATAAAAAAAGTTTGTCCTGTATTAATTTTTTTCAAATATTTGAAATTTTTTATTAGTCATACTTTATTAGCTTATTTTTTAATGCAAATTTTAAAGTAATTTTTCCTTGTTGCTTTGCTTTTATGTGAATTCTGAAAATTACAGACCCTATCCCCCATTTTTCAAGGTAAGTTAAGTCTATTTTTGTGCTATTTTTTTAATGCAGGTTTTCTGTGGAACCTATCTACCATATAAAACGAGACCCAGGTGTATATTTATTTTAGTATAGCATTATGCACTGGGATTATTGGAAATAATGTATGTTTGTATACAATAAAATTCCCGTATTTGCTATATTTTTGGTCCAAGATAGCCTAGCATGTGATTTGAATTAGTATTTGATGTGGAAACTACAATTACACAATTTGTAGTTCAAAAGCTTACAATGATTTTTTTTAAATTTTTGAATCATATTATTAAGACAATAAAGGTTTATAAATTTATATGATAACAATCAACCCTTAAGCTATCAATAATCTCAACCTTAAGAGTTGATTGTTATTATATATACATATATATTGAACTGAGTAGGAGAAAGATCACTCTGATTATATAAATCAACAAACAAAAAAAGAATAATTCTTATTAAATCTCGATCTATTCCAGCTGCACTTTATTATCACATCACACCTGACCTTCAAGCAGAGAAGTCAAATATAGAAGGTGGATAAGACCAATGGCACCTATAATCAGACCAAGGCTATACAAAATATAACCTGTGACCACATTTCCAGGCTATAGAACTTCTTGGCTGCTATATGTTTTGAGGTAAAACCTCGGGTGCCAGCTAATCATAAGTTATAATTAGCATGCCTGGATTACAGGTAAACAATTTAGCACTTGATTAATCTCTAACTAGCTCTTTTATTTATTTGTAGGAAGACAAACTATAGTAAACCACTTAATGCTTACACTTAACTAAAGATTGTCTATTAGTGGCATAATTATTGAAGAGAACTGACCAAACAATAACTAGCAAACAAACAATTTATTTTAAAACACTTCTAATTAAAACTTGATATTAAAGAATATTATATTAAAGAAAATTAGTGCTTGGCTTTGGGTTGGCATTTTTAGTTCTAGTGTCTGAACCTAGCCTGACACCTCTCTGAGGAGTGCCAAAGCATAAAACCATGGTCAGAGGTTTGGGAAGGGGTTCCTGACAGAGATATTTTAAGTGCTGGCTCTGGATAAGCATTTATCATAAAGCTTGTAGAGGAATTGGCAATCCTCATTGTTTATAACTTACAAGCTTAAGAGATAGGGTCATGTGATCTATGACTCTTATTTTGACTATTTAAGAAAATTATAAATTCATTTAAACACACTTTTAGTAAAATACATGATAATAAAGAATAATACAATTAAAACATTATAGATCTGCATACGTACATACACCTGGAAATATAAATTCACTACTCAAAGGAAAGCTTTGCACATATTAATTAAAATATATTATGAGAAGATTAAATATGTATGCACTTACTAGAGTTTATTGTATATGATAATTATGGGAGGCACTTAAAAGATTTCTATAGCTATCAAAGTCTAACAAAGCCGAACACCATCAGTTCATGAATGGGAATAAGGAAATTCATAATTACCTAGGATTTTTGCACTTTATACTTCTCAGAATACAACTCCTCTCTTTCTTCTATTGTATTGGTCACCAACCAGTTGGATTTTTGAACTTCACTAATGATTTTGGCTCCTGGCTGACTTTCTGCACTTCTGAGATAAACATTTCTTGACTGTTCAAATTATTAAGTAGGCATGACTTCTAGATGGAGGATTTCTGGTGTTCTGGAGGACCAGGACTGGAGACTAACTTCATACTCTGGTGATTGTCTAGCACTGCATGTTATTAGATTGTTCTTCAGTAAATGTGAAGTCACCTAATCACATTTTGGGGATGCTGATAGCTTTTCCCATTTTCTCTTCTCTGAAGTTTCACAGTAGTAATACAAGTACAATCTTAATCTTAATGATTGCTATGAATGAAATTGAAGAATAATCAAGAATCAAGAATAATAATGAATGGATTTTCAGTCCTTTTATATGATTCCTCTTTATTGTCTCTCTACTTATCACTCCAATCTAGTTTAATTAATTTATAAATTTTATTAATTACATTCCCATTGTATTTTAATCTGCATACTTGCATAAATTAATCTGGCCTTTAGATAAAATATCATTTTGAATTATTTTTCATTGTTTTCATTTACTGCAATTTATAGTTATTATTCCCTTTCTTGTGTTTATCAGCCAAGCAATCTTTAAATGGATTTAAGTTTTATACATGTTCCTTTCACATTATAATTCTATTTTCATTTTTACATACACATAAGTTTTTCTTTAAGTTTATGAAAAGAGAGAACTCTATATTTTAACTTTTTACTTAGTTACCCCCCCCCCCACTCCCTCTTTAACTAGCAAAACTTTATTATAACAAGATGACACAGCGCTTTGTCTTTTAGCAATTTGCATTTCTTAATTTTTTTAAAAAACTCTTTAAACACTTTCTAAATTATATTTCTCTTTCTCAAAACTTTTCTAAATTATATTCAATTTTTTTAAAACTTTATTTATTTCTTTTGTGAATTTTATTCTGATTATTTAAGAATAAATGACTTTACAGTATTTTTATTCTTTAAAATCTTTTTTTAACATCCTTAAAAATAATTATTATATTTTCATACAAATTATGAAACATGTAGTGCTGTTCATTAGCAGTACAATATATATATATATATATATATATATATATATATATATATATATATATATATATATATATATATATATATATATATATATATATATCAGAACCAATCAAATTAATTCACAATATCCCTGGTATGAGTTTCACACTCTTCTAAATTATTAGCTTCATGAATAAGTTACAGAATAGTTGTCTCTCATTAAACATATATTTTTCAGAATGACCTTTAATTATCAGGTGAAGAGAGGTTTAAAATACCAAAATCTCTCTGCCAGAAGCTATAAATCAACTTGCTATCTAAATGAAGAAATTGTAAACTTTTTAATATTAAACTTTGAATATCGTTGCAATCAAATGCACATACATAATGTATTAAATCTTTTAATGCAATATTATAACCAAATCTCTAAGAATGAATATGATTTTTGTCTACATTATAGCATTCAGATGGAATATTATACATCATGCTATGGGGAATATATGTGGTGGAAAAACACAGGTATTTAGAGAAAACAATATTAATAGTAAGTGTGATTCTCAAACTATGTTAAAATTTTTACTTGAGATTGGGTTACTTTAAATATAAGAAATGCATTGTATGGTTTAGTGTTATTGCAAAGAAGCAAGTTTTAAAGAAAAAAGTTCATGGACTATGGCCCATCTGACACTTACAGTGTGTCACTTTCTCCAAATAGTATTCTGAATAATTTGATTTAACTGTGAAATAATTCCAATTATTGTCTTTCCAAAGTAATGCCCTTGAAGTTTATAAGTAGGTTGATAATTTTTTTGATAAAACTATTGTAAAACTTTAAAAGCTTTAGATTGCACAAGTGACAAAATTAGGAGGGAAATGGGCTTTATTGAATAGTTGGGAAATGTAGGAAATGATTGTATATATGTAAATAACATTTTTTAAAAAAGATATAAAATATATATTTAATTATTATTATTTTTGGGAAAAAAAATTGTAAAAAAAAATTTTTTTTTTTAAATTATAGGTATAAATTTTTATTTATTTATTTGCATATTGTGAATTGTATATATATATGTAAGATGTGAAATATGTTAAATTTATTTATTTGATTATAGTATGTAATTATATGTTTTTAAAAATGCACTTTAATGTAAATAATGTCCAGTAGATGGCTATGTGAATTGTATAGTATAACAAGATCTTTAGCAGCAAGGGAATATACATATAAATGGAAAAATATGGGTGATTTAGTCTGCAAGTTGTGTAAGAAAGGCATAGAAAATATTAAACATCTGTTAATTGAATGTAAATATATGCCTGAAAGCAGAAAAGATACAAATAATGAAGTTGTAGAAGAATGAATATGAACAAAGTGATTATACAGAAAGTGGCTTATTGGTTTTTATGCTGGGTTTGGGAAAGTTAAGGGGGTTTTAAATTTAAAAGCCATAGAGTTGACAAAGATTATGTTGTAGAAATAGGATGAGCAAGATGGAGAAGAATATGGGAAAACTTAGGGTGGGGAATGGAAAGGGAAGTCAAAGTGGCTAAAAGATTTCTCTGGGAACAGTTGCTGAGAGATTCCTGACTCTGTATAAGGAAAAGTCACAGTGCATCACATCACATCATATCTTGAAATGGTCTCAATAGAGATGAAAGCCAGTTTGATAAATATTATTATTATTATTAGTTGTTTATTTCAATCATATTTTGATTATTTATTTATAACTTTCTCCAATTTGATAATCATGGATACAGTATATAGATTTAAAGGTTACATATTTATGACATTTTTATGATTACATTAAATAAAAATTAAGCTTTGAATTATTTTTACTCAAAAAACTTAAGTAGTGTATATATTTGGTAATAAATACAAAATTATTATTGTTTCAGATTTATGGGAAAATTGAAAATCCTAATTTAAAATATGTTTTTAAATGGTTAAAACTTATTTCACCAATGTCAAATTTATTATTTCGCAATGTAATCAAAAGATCCATATCAAAATATCTATTGTTTACATCAACTATTTCAATTGTATGGCAAAACAAAATATAGTAAAGTAATAATTAAAAACATTAAAATTTGTAAATTTATTAGAAAAAATATAAGTTTTTGAGGTACATTGGTATTAGAACTGCAACATAGGGGAGATAGGAGGCCTTTTCATACCCATAATAAATGGGTAATGTCATGATGATGTCAAATTGAAAGAAAGTAATCCCTGTGAATATACATGACAAAACCTGTTTTTCTTTATCAGTGCGATCTTTTTTTTTGATTAAATTTGTTTATAAAAAAAAGTACATTTATTAACATTTCTGTTGAAAATCCCAGCATACTCTGCAATAATGTGCTACATTTTTGAATGGAAAATTTTTAGTAGAGATCTCCATTTTCTGTGGTAGTATAAAGTGAGATGTTTTGTCTCAATGTGACAATTCCTGTTATATATTACACGGTAAGTATCACATGATATATTACACGGTAAGTATCATATGAATATACTTAATGTGTTTTTATAAATATTATTTAAAAACCAAAATCATTTCCTGTTTGTTTAGTAACAATTTTTTTATATAATGGTGTCATTTTATTAAAATCACAAATCACATTTTTTTTGATTGGGAATGTCATTCTTAAAAGTTATGTGTGAAAGTCATACATATAGTTGATGTGTTTTTATAAATATTATTTAAAAACCAAAATCATTTATTGTTTGTTTAGTGCATATTTAAACTAACAATTTTTTTTGTGTAATGCTGTCATTTCATTAAGATCGCAAATCACATTTTAATTTTTTTTCAAATGTCGTTCTTAAAAGTTATTAATGTCCAAGTTGTACATATTTGAATGTCTTGTTATTTAAAAAACAAAATCATTTACTGTTGTTTAGTGCACATTTAAACTAACATTTTTTTTGTGTAATGCCATCATTTCATTAATATTGCAAATCACGTTATTATGTTTTTACTTTTAGTTATTTTTAGTTCTAACACAGAGCATGTATTAGACCTACTACACCCTTTTCACATTCTATCAACCCACCCTCCCAATAACATTGTAAATCTTACCAAAATATCATATTATAGATCCATATATGTTACTACAAAGTTATCAGTGGATTGATATGAATGTGAACCGGTGCAGTAGGTCTAATACATGCTTTGTGTTGCAGCTCTAATACCAAAGTACTGTTTTTGATTATTTATCATTTTCTGATATGTAGTGGCCATTTTCTTATATTGTTGTAAGTCTTTCACAATCATAAATATCCATTTTGTCACATTAATCTAAATCAAAGTAAATTTCACTCTCTCTTTTTTTCAAAAATTAAAAATTTCAATGAAAATAGCTTAAAAGCACTATAATCAATGTAGAAAGAATTTATAAAGTTTTCAAATAGTAAGATGAAAATTATTAATTTAATTGTAAAAAAAATAAAACATTCTGAATTAAACTATTTCTGTTTATAAAAAAGATATTTATACATGAAATAACAAAAAAAAAAAATTAAAAAAGAAATATTGATGAAAAAAAAGAAAGTAAGTTTTATTATTTGTTGCTGAAGAAATGTGAATATGTACACATGCCTGCTCTTATATAAGTTGTATAATATATATACTATTTCATTGCTTTTTGTTATATATTGCTTTATTTTTTTATTTTTTTTAAAAAAAAATTTTGATGGTATTATTAATTTGTGTATAGACTGTAAACTTAAATTGAGTTATAGTTATGGGTGTATATAATTTTAAAAAAGCATCTGTGTTTTACATGTGTGCATGTTGAAAATTAGATATGGATGCATTGAATAATACAATAAATGTTATATACAATATAATAAAGAAAGCATTGCAATCACATCATAAGACTTTTTTAAATACTTTATATTCTTTTGTGGGAAGCTTGAACAAAATATACAGATACTGTGGTCCTATTGTACATTAAAATATACATTTTAAGATACATCATATTTTATTTTTTTATTTTAATGAAATGATTCTCCTTAAATTGTAGCTAATTTTTTCTGAAGTTTGAAAATGATTCTTTTTTAATGTTAAACATTTTTTTTTGTAGTTGATCTTTAAAAAGACTAAAAATAATTATAGAACTGTATGAAATTTAATGGATAGAACAAACAAAAAAATGAATATATCAATAAATATGCTAACCAACATTTTAAGCAAAAGAAAAAAAACGAAAGAGAAGAAAAATTAATTTATAAATATTTATTTGAATTTTAAATGTATTACAAGAAAGCATCTTAATTTTTCTTTAAAATTAACATAACATATATAATTAAGCCAATGTTTGAACTATTTTAACATAGTTGTTCCCAAAGATAATATCTTAAGACTGTATCTATTTCCCTTTTATTAGAAAAATTTTCAATTGAAAGGATATAGATTTTAATAGACTAATAACCAAATTTAAATAGTTAAAATGCTGAGATAATTGTATATTTTAAATTGGTTCTGAAATAAATTGAAGATTTTATTACAAATTGAAGGAATTTGTGGAATACATTTATTTAAGTTTTTATTAATAAGAAAGTATTTGTAATTTCTAATTTATCATATAACTAAGAAAATATTTGTAAAAAGAATTCATATTATATATATTTACTAAGGCTGTAACCTCAAGAATATGCTTGTAAAATGTGATATTAGGGACCTCTACAGGTCTTAACCACAAGCTTACGCTTTGGAAGAAAAGAGGGGAACCCCTTCTTTACTTCAACCTACTTTCTATTTAAATAGGTGAAGCTGAAGCAGTTAAATCTGAGAGCATGAAGCTATTCAGTACTTCATTGATTAAGTCTACATTTCTTATTACACATTAATACTCACAAAATGTTTTGATTTACAATGAGTCAATGGAAAGATTTTATAGTTAGAAATCTATTATGATAATTTAAAGTTGTAATTATAAATTTATTTAAATGCACATTGATTATATAAGTAATATTTACTAAGGCTGTAACCTTAAAAATATGTGTGTAAAATGTGACATTAGGGACCTCTACAGGTCTTAACCACAAGCAAATGGATATCTGATTACTTGATAGATAAAAAAATCTAGAATAAAAAAAAAAATCTCTGTCAGACGTTGGTAAATTTGGTGAATATTGCAATTTTTCTTTGCTGTTCCTTTTTGATAGGATATTCAAAAGTCCTTTACTCTAAAGCAAAATCTAAAAAGGCGTTTTCACATTCTACTTTCATCGTTTACATTACGTTTTATCTGACCACAGTCAGATTTTAAAATTTACTTCAGACAATTTTTTTTAAAATATCTTCATTTTTGATTTACTTTTTAAGTAATTGTCTAATTTCTTCATAAAATCACCTTTTTTTAACTTTATTAATTAATCATTTAAAATAATTAGTAATTGCTTCCCTTTTATATATACGTGTGTGTGTAGTAAAGAAACATAGTCACACATCACGTGACTTATATATGTATAGTTATTTTATTCATCAAACTGCAACGGTAATGATTAGATTACAAGTAACATTAAGAAGATTGACATTATTAAGGATATGCAGGATTATCCCTAATCTCTAAAAAATTTTATTTCAGTTTTACAAGAAGTATTCTATGAATTAAAATGAAAAGCTAAGGGAATAAAAATATACAGAGATTATTTAAGTCATTCTGATTTCGCAGACGATGTGGTTGCTTTTGCAAGTAATATTTCAACGTTTTGGGAAATGCTGTAAGAGTTGTCAAGTGAAAATCAATTTTTTGATCACAGATGGAAAATAATGAATAAAATGTAATCATATAATTAAAGATGCATTGAATGCTTTTCGGTAAAAATAACAATATATCTAGGATGGCAAAAGGAAGATTTTTAATAAATGTTTTTTTATTATTTGGTATATACTGATCTGAGACATGGAAATTTAATAGAAACGCAGTACAGAGACTTTAGTATATTCAATGGAATATAGATTAAAACAGGCAAAACTTTCCATACAGTAGTGCCACCCAGTACAAGGTAGAATAATCAATGTTTTAATAAGAGTTATGATCATGTGATGTTTAGTGGTTTAATATAAAAAGATATAGATTGAAAGTAATATTAAGAGACTAAAAGCAAAATACTTAGGCGTGAGAACAAACACTTATCATTAACATCATTGAAAGAATTAAGACACTGAAATGGAATTGGTGTTTAGACATATTAGTTTTTAGACATATTAGCTGAAGTCTTAAATGTTTATACCAAAACATTATAAAAGATTTAGAAAAAGAGTGACCACATGTTAAATGGATGGAATAAAGAAGTCAATTAGAGTGATATGAAGACTAGAGACTATGAATTAGAGAAACTGAATTAAATTTGGAGAGAAAATTCATTCTGCAGTAGATTGATAATGAGTAACATTGATGATGATGATTTCGTTATTAACATTATCGAATCTACTTATTTTCATAATTTCTTTTTAATATCGCATTACAAATAACTTTTTTCCTGAAATTTGTATAGTTTTTAATTTATGTAGTATCACTATTAAACCTTTTGAATACCTATGTGGGTTCATGCATTCACATATATAGATAAAGTCAAAAACTCTGTTTTGGCCAAGTTGCCAGGCATGTATTCTAAATCATAAAAAGGATATAATAGTGATGACATTTATATGATCAATTTCCTTCCCAGAGATAAAAGCTAGTTAATTTTAAGTAAACATCAAAATTATCGACATTTTAATTAACCCTGTAAATATTTAATAAAAGTAGACATAATACACTGTTTTGAGTTATATTCAAATTAACATAATAGATTTCTGAGAATTCGTAGTTGAAATTGTAAAAATAATTACAGCAACCAGCAGCAGTATAATAACACCAGTCACGTGGTAATTATTACCATACATTTTAATTTAAAAGTAATTAATCTTTATCGTGAGTTTCAGAATTCATTTTTAAAAAAATCATTGTTTTCGATTTATATAGACCTTATTTATGCTCAATTAATGTGTTTTTAAATGAATGATGTAAGATTAACATCAGTGTAAGATTGAAGTAAATTGCTTTTTAAAACTGTTTTTATTACAACCGAAGATGACTAAATATATGTAGTCAATAATTATTTTAAAGGCTCACTCGACAAGTTTATGTCTTAGTCTCTATCAGAATAATACATTTTTAATCTTTGTATATTACTCGTGACTTTAGAATTTTTTTCACGTTCAGCCGTTAATAGCATTAGAAGTTGATGGTTTTTTTCTTCTATATACAATAATTTTACTTATATTGTGATAAATGTAAGAGCCTACGCAGATTTAAGCTTTTACTTCAAACGCTAGATTGTGTTCTGCGCGCGCGCTGTTAATCCCCAGTTTATTGGGTAGTTAATGTTTCAAGTCCGAGATTATAAAAAAAAATGGATCTAAAATTTTATAGTATTCAATGAGTTAATTCATAATTCCTATGTAATATAACTTATATTTATGCTTGCTAGGTAATACAGATATTGAACAATATAAAGGAAATATCTGTCATATAAACAAATAAAATAAATAATGAAATGGTTTTCGCTTGGAAGACCATAAGATATCCAAGTATTTGAACTGACAAATTGAGTTGCAGATCCTTAAAACGTTGACATAGTAGCTTATGTATGTGTTAGGTGCAATAGTAAATTTAGACCAAGGATAGTAACTCAACCCGATCATAGTTGTGTCATACCACACTTTACCTTTAAATAATGGACTAATCCATATTCTGCCTTATCTAGAACTTCTTCCATAGTTCATTCCAGAACTAGGAGGTAAACCTCGTCAACAATAGTAGGCCGAGTTTAGCCATTGTAAATATATTGTAAATACGAGTGTATATTTGTATTTATGTTTCACTAATAAATATATACTATAAACGTATTTACACGCATTTGTGTTTAGATATAATCCAGACTAAATAGTTGAATATTATATGACCTTCCAGAGCACAATCCAATCATTTATTTTTATTAAAGAACATATAAATAAGTACCAACTTAATATTTCTTTCTTTTATTAATGAAATCCTAAAGAGATGTAAGATTATCTAATAAAAAGATAATATTATCAGTTTCAAAATTTTTTGAGAAGAAATATTTAAATCTATCAGTCTTTAAAGTAAGCCAGTTATTGGTGACCAGTTAACTGGACCATATTATAAAAAACTACTGAAGGATTTAACTTTCAATATTTTATTCTCTCTAAATTTATTATTGTAATATCTTTTCATAATTGCACTTTTCTATTTTTTCTAAAAAAAATATTTCAGTATCTAAATGCGCACATGTAAAAAATTAAATTATATAATAAGTAAACATGTATATAAGTTAAATCACATATATTTAAATATTTTATAGTTCTGAAGAAGTCTGCTGAATAGTCAAAACTAGAAGGAAATAAATTTATTTGAAGAAAATATTGTTTGTATTGTATAATAATAATAATAATAATAATAATAATAATAATAATAATAATCATCATCATCATCATCAATCTAATAGCCCAAAGACAACCTGAAAATAATTAGATATCTGTTCTAGGAATAGATAATAGCCAATTACTTAAAAAAAATTAAGAAATGATACCTAGAGCCAAAATTTTACAATTTTATCATTAAAGTCAATTTAAAAGCATTACCAACCCACTTTATAAGATACAAAAGATTCTACCTAAATATAAATCCTCTGTATATGCGTTGTCATAGGGATGAGGAAACACAGGACCATTTCATATATAACTGTTCAGGACTTGGAAAAGTAAGGCAAATGATGATTGGAGAATACAGAAAAAATGGAACTACAATAGATAAGATACTACAAACTTTCAAAAGAAATGCAAAACTATAAGGGCAGCCACATTCAGCTTGTATGCATCCTGGTGCACCAGATGCACTTTTACCCAAGGGAATAATACAAGAAGACACCCTAGCACTTATAAAATCAAATTACAAAAAATAAAAAAAAGAGACAACCTTCTTGCATCGCCCGGCATCTTTGCAGCAATGTGGTCTCTTTTTAAAATAGAAGCCACATTATAATAAAGACCATAACAAACAATACAAAAACAATACAAGCAAGAAGCAACAAAGTGGAACATTGAAATTTAGAAATGAAAACAGGCTTTTGAAAACATACAAGCTGTGTAATAAAATAGCAATTTAGCACTATGTATAACCTCCAATCAATGTAACCAATTGATATTAATAAAGTTACCTTTGAAACATAACAATAATGATGATGATGACGATGATGATGATGGTGATGATGATAATAATAATTCAATTCTTTATTTAATGTATATATCTACAGCCAAAGGTCAATTACAGATTGCATTTAAAAATTAAAAAAAGAAAGATATAAATTATATGTTTTAGGGGAGTAATAAAAATAAAAAATAAAAAAATAAAAAAATTCACTAATCATATATTATATATATATTTAAACCTCAAAACCTGAATTGTAAATATTAGGTGAAAGAAGGGGAAAATTTTTAAACTATCACTTCTACAAGTTTCAATTAAAAAATAGTTATAGACACTAGTTTCATATTGACAATAATTTAAATGCAGTTTTGAAATCATGTTATAAGAAATATTTTTTTCCGTAATGACTTATATAAATATTTCATATTCCTAGCTTTTCTCCTTGCTAAATGAGATATATTACAATCTCTATTTAGTTGACAAAACCTAAAAAACTTTGTAGAAACTAGTTGCATTTTACTTATATCTCTTTTTGAATGTGGATTCCATAAAACTGATCCGAATTCCAAAATAGGAAGAACCAAAGATAGAAAAAGTTTGTATTTGGTGGAGTATTCAAAAGCATTACCATGTCTGTAAATAGTTCTCACCATCTTGAGAGCTTTATTCATTATTGACTCTATATGATGATGAAAGAAACCATTACTAGAAAATATAATTCCAAGATCCCAAACTGTGTCAGTATATTTTATTTTAAAATTATTAATACAATATTCAAATCTTAAAATTTCAGATTTATTGCAGTAAAATACCAAAAAGTGTTTGTCTACATTGACTATCATTTTATTTTTTTGATACCATTTGAAAAAAGTATTAATATCATCTTGAAACAATATACAGTTATGAATAGAATAGATGTCTAAAAATCTTACAATCATCAGCACAACACAGGAGATTGAGAGTATTGTACACAAGTTTTGTGGTCATTAATATATATATATTGTAACGATATATAAATATGTCGTTACATTAATCCAGAATAAAAACTTAAAAGTTCGCAAATAAAAGTAAAAAACTAAATGCTAAAATTAAAAATGTTTGTTATACGTATATACATTCGCACAGATGCTAAACTTTAAAAATATTTTTTTTTTCATAAACAAAAAAAAAAAAAAGTATTTGAACGTATTTTTTTTAATAAAAAAATACAAGATTGAAATATAAAAATATTTTAATAAAAAAATAACGTAAGTTAAAATAAAAACAGGTATTAATTAATTCCTGTAATCTATAAATGGAAATGGTTGTTTATTAATTATCTAAAAGCTGTGTAATTAAAAAGTCAGATGAAAAGTTAGATAAGAGAAGAAAGAAATTTTAGCTTGACCAATGGAAGCACTAAGTCTTGGCTCGGACCCTAACGAAAGTGATAGATTAGTGACGTTTTGTTCATTGAATCCTGGTGGATAATATAAAAAGGGAAATACAGTTTTTTCTGACAGTTCCAGCGTTTTGTGTTTGAGAGATGGGGTATGACGCACATACCACACTCTCTATAAAAAAAAAAATGAAAAGACTGTGATACCTTGAACCAGCTATTGCCATCTCCAGAACATTACCTTCCAACGGAGGCGTCGCGGGAATTCCATAAGCTATATGAAAGGAACAATTATTAAAATCAATTAAGAATTTTCGTCAAGTTTTACAAATTGATAAACAAGCCAACTTAAATGTTAAAACGGACTCTTATCTGACTTTTGTAAGTTTTTAAATCAAATTAATAATGTTTAATTTTATATGTTTTCCGATGGACAAACATCATTTCCATTTTTTTTCTTATTGTAAAGATTATTTAAATGTATGAAATTTAAGTTGTTTATAGACGCTTGCATGGATTCGTTTGCGGTTAATTATATTTTGGTTTTCATATTTGATCAAAATATATAGACATTCGATAAATAATGATACCTTACGGTGAGTATCTAAAATGTATTTATTCGGATGTCTTTTAAGTTATTGGTGACAACGCAAGTATCTTATGGTGAATACTATTGGGTTACTTATAAGTTTCCCTCTGCGATTGTCGGTATCAATAATTTTGTATTTTGATCGTTTATGTTTATTTTGAAATGTTTTTGACCGTGGAATCTATGTAATCGATCTATACCCAACATTTTTAAACAAATCTGTGCGAACGTATTTCAATGTTAAATTTAAGTCGGGCGTGAATGGCTGTATAGATTTGTAAAGTTATATTAGGGGAGGGTAATCTTGGGTTATTTGTGTCGTTGTTGAATTGGGTCAATGGATTGGATATATTTGTGTAATTAGTAGATGTAGTATGAGTTTCGCTACGTGCAGAATCGCTGAATACACCGCACCAACCCTTTGCCTATGGATGGGATTGTAAGTCGGCAAAAAGGATCGCGGTCCCTTCCTATGGAGTTTTTATTTTATTGTTCTTCTTGCTATACAGACGTCATATTCCTGTATTGGACAAGAGTCAATGTTTTCTCTAACTATCCTGTTCAGATGTCCATTCCTGACAGTATAGTATATTTGTGCTGTTGTATTTTCATGCTACATTGAATACATAAATGTATCAGATGGATTGATGCCGGTTTGACTGCGAAATTTGTTGCCTAAGGTTAAATCAGGGAAGAATATTTTCTTTTCAAATGCAGATCTATGTAGTCTATTCATACTTGACCATCTAAATAAAATATTAAAACTCATTGAAATTTATGTAAATGTACAATTAAAGAGTAATCTAAAAAAAAATGTTAAACCTATTCCTCGAATTTAGAATGATTTTATATGTGCGTAAATAAATATTTTTATGTGTTAATTTCTGGCAGTGGCTTTTATTCTTTTATATTTAAGATATAAAATTTATATATTTTTATCTCTGCGTCTCTGCTGAGCTAGTGGCTTGGGCTAACGATCGGAATATTTAAATAAAGTGGAATTTTAACAGCGCTTATCTGCCTACTTTATAAATTTTTCTAGGCTCAAATGCCTAGATGGCGCCCTTGTAGCGCAGATATTGTTTTTGTGGTTAGATTCGATCTTCACTTTCATTCCGATCGTTACAATATATATATTAAAAAGTAATGGAGCCAAAATACTACCTTGAGGCATTCAAGATACCAATACTATTGGGCTGATATTCAGCCATTAAACTTAACAAAAGGTGCTCTACCTTTTATAAAAAATTCAAACCAACAAAGTAAAATATTTGCTAGACCAAGGTTACATAATTTATGAAAAAGAATGTTATGATAAATCTTATTAAAGACTTTAGACATGTCAAAATAGATAACATCCATTCTATCCTGTTCTTCAATTACATGTGCATTGTGGTCACATGTAGTAAAAAATGTTTCTATTGATTTATTTGATATAAAATCATGATGCTCTGATGCCCAAAATTTACTAATATTATGCACTATCTTATTATAGATGCATTTCTCAAATATCCTTGCAATAGTGTGCATGACTGAAATGGGCCCATAATTATTAACCTTATCTCTATTACCACTTTTAAAGATAGAAATGAATTTAGCAATTTTTAGAGATGTGGGAAAAATAGAGCTTGTTATAGAACAATTGGGAATGTGATGAAGAGGTGAAGATATATATTTGGCACAACCTTTATAAATGAAAATGAGGATATTATTTGGACTGAGACTAAAATTTAATTTTAAGTTGTTCAATGGCAGTTACAATATCACATCTTTTCTTCCAATGCATAAGCTTGTGATTAAGACCTGTAGAGGTCCCTACCTTCGCATTTTCAACCACACATGCTTTAGGTTTATTGCTTTAGTAAATATCACATTCAGTAAATTTATTTAGTGAAATATCTTTTCTTACATTTTCATTGATCAAAGTATGATCATTATAATGTTGTGATTGTACAAAGAATTCATAAAAATATTGAGAAAAATCATCAGCTGTTAAAGAAGAAATATTAACCTGTTGCATTTTTCTTTTAGTAATATCCAAATCCTTAACTAATGACCAAAATGCTTTAAGATTATTCACAATTTTACTCTCTATCTTTCATAATTTGACTTTTGATAATCTGTAATTAATAAATTATTGTAAAAAATCAAATTTTTAGGTTTCATATAGTGCCTATAATGATATGATTTTCTTCTAATAATAGGTTTAAGTGATTTTGAAAACCATGAAGGAAAATTATTAGCGATCATGAATTTTTCAGGTATAAATAAGTCAACAGCAATACTCTATACAATAGTTAACATCATTGGAAGAATAAAAAGAACCTCAATTAAAATTTGCTAACTTCACACACATACTAAGATAATCACCTTTTTTATAATTTCTTCCAATAATATATACAGATGAAATCTTAGAATATTTAATATCAATAATAAATTCTAATGGAGAATGAGAACTTTAATTGAAGTGGACATAGAAGACACAGAGAAGCATTGAATATTAGAAAAACTACTAAGAATGTAGTCTAAAGAATGATTATTTAAATTAGGACATGAATTGTATTGTTTGAAATTTGATAAATTACAAAATTAAAGCATCCTATATGCTTTAAAAGATAATGACTTATAATTTGAGAGAGTATTGCCTAAATATAGATTAGGGGTATTAAAATCACCTGAAATGATAATATAAGATTTAAATATAATCAAATATTCCCCGAGTGAACAAAGCAATTCATTTAACTCAGATATTGTTGGTTTAAAAATTGGTTGGGTTTGCAGGTACCATATTAAATTTTTTAAAAAACTAACCTGAGACACACTTTTCACAATATCTTCAGTTTTAATAATGTTAGAGCAAAAAGCTTTACATTGATAGAAACTAGAAAAAATAAGGAAAACAATAAGGCTGAGACAGGTAATGATTACCATTTAAAAAATAAGGAAAAAAGAAATTTCAACAGCTGACATATTTTCTAATTTATCATGAACTAAGTTTAAATTACATCTTCAATGATAATTTCTTTGTAGTCTTCACAAAATTATCTTTCAAACCATATATAATACTTCTTACCTGAAATAAATAGCTTCAGAATCTCTATAAGTATTCGCGTAATAATTCTTCATTTTTATCTTGTACCCCAAAAGTTGATAAATCTCAAAGAAGTCTATAAGAAAAAGATTTATCCTAATAAAAGATACAAACAAATCATTTCCAGAAGATGAATGTGCATTTGGCATTATAGCAATTGGCTTCTTGTCTATCTAAAACTAGAAATTGTAGGCTACTGTCTGTATCACTGATAAAATGAGTTTCATCTCTTCATTTTATATTTTTTTTGTGTACATCAGTGATGTTTATATTCTTTATGCACACCAGAGATGCTATATTGTTATATTTATTGTCCCACATAGATACAATTTATTTACATATAGTTCATTTGTTAGTTATAGACTTGAAAATAATGTGATGCAAGATGTGGTAAAACTACTGACTCCACAGCATGAGTATCAAGGCATAGGCAAGAATCAGAATGATTCTTTGCTTGCATACAATTCCACGTGGTATGTGCATAATGATTGTGGCTACTACCACACAAACATTATTTGAAATCTTTCTTTATTGGTTTTAAGTATTTATATTTTTATATGGTTCTATGCCCAGTAAATTTTGTGAATGCTTTCTCAACTGCAACCTGCAACCTTTCTGTACATTTGATTATCAGTTTTTAAAATTTACATTGCATTGCTCTATATATGTAAATCATTACTTGTTATACAACATGCAAGAGTAAACACAAACATGCCATATAAACATAATAAATTATTAACAAACTTGGATCAAAGACACAAAATTACTGTACATATGGAATAATAATTTATGTACTGTATAATAAAGAGCATAAATGATTTAATATTATATTATTTATAATTTATATACTAAACACACATCAATATAAATGCAAATTAATAAATTATACAAATTTATCAAGTAATTAAAATACATTTAAAATATTAAAAAACTTAAAAAAATCTACTTATGATAGATATTCTGCGATTACGTTCACTTCTCATTATAGACCTTGGGTGTGAATGACCAGCATATTTTTAATCCATTTTCACTACATAATCAGGCTGATTACAACTTTCTGCCTTTACTGCTTCGCGTAAACTAGAAAATTGACCAAAATATAAAAAAATTAAATCCACCTGTTTATAAAAAAATTAATAAAAAATTCTAATTTCTTCCAATGCATCAAGTGGCCATATTTCTGTTGACATCATGCTTATAGTTTTTACGTAATTTAAAAAAGAAAATGAAATTTCAACCAATCAGCTACAATGCATGACTGACAAGTGGTTATGGGTCAACCAGACTACCCAGTAGGACTTTATAACCATTATTGAAGAAAATGTCATAGCATATTGACTCACAAAAAAAAGGAATTGACAAAAACAGATTTATATTTAAAAAAATTTTTTAAGGCAATTAACATACTCTACATCTCCAAGCAACTTCAGATTTGTCAGTTCGGTTCAAAGAACTCTATCCCTATCATCTATGAACAAATAGTCTTGGATATGATTTGAAAGCTAGGTTTCAGTCAAAAAAAAATCAAAATTCTCAGAATTAAAGAATTCTTTTACAAGATTTAACTTAGTCAAAAAAAAAACAAAATTCTCAGAATTAAAGAATTCTTTTACAAGATTTAACTTAGTTTTCATCCCCAATAGAAACAATAAAATCATTTTTATCAAAATAGAAATAAAAATAAATCAATAAATAGAAAAAAATAAAACAAATTAAGATCAGATAAGAAACTAAAAAAAAAAAATTAAAAAAAGGAAAAAAAAATTAAGATAAAATATATTATATTGAAATAATAAAATAATAATAATAATAATAATAATTATTATTATTATTATTATTATTATTATTATTATTATTATTATTATTATTATTATTATTATTATTATTATTATTATTATTATTATTATTATTATTATTATTATTATTATTATTATTATTATTATTATTATTATTATTATTATTATTATTATTATTATTATTATTATTATTATTATTATTATTATTTTTATTATTATTATTATTATTATTATTATTATTATTATTATTATTATTATTATTATTATTATTATTATTATTATTATTATTATTATTTTATTATTATTATTACTTATTTAATGTACAATTCCACAGTACTATAGTCCAATTAAAAATTGCATAAATTTATAAGATTATATAAAAAAAATAAAAACATAAATAATATAAATTACAAATATGAGCAAAATTTTAAAAATGCCATAGATGACACAATAGATTATGTATTGGTAGAGAAAGAGGGAATGAATAAAATACGAAAAATTAAGGTCTTTGATAATAAAGAAAAAGTATGAATTAGGGATCATAAGTTCATTGTAATTGAAATGGTTACTAATGTGATTGGGGAATAGAAATAAAAGTAGAAATAATAGTGAAAGATGTGGATGGAGAGTGATTGATAATAATAAGCTGGAATAGTATAAAATACAAGTTGAAGAAATGATGGAAGAGTTGGTTGGGGATGAGTATAAGGACTGGTGTAAAGAAGTAGAAAAAGTGGCAAATAGAGTTTTAAATGAGAATATTCAGAAGAATAAAAGTAATAAAAAATGAGAATTAGTAAAAGTGTAAAAGATAGAAAAGAAGCATGTAGCGGATATAAGTGTGCTATTAAAAACAAGGAAACTGAAAAAGATATTAATGCTAAATGGGAAAAGTACATAGAAAAGAAGTTGGCTAAAATAGGTAATTATATAAAGAGAATGAAATTGAATAGTAAATTGTTGGAGGATATTAATAAAAGAAAAAAGATGGAAGTAAAAAATTTTGGAATTACATTAAAATGAGAAATTTAAGGGAGAAAGAGATAGTATTACTAGATGATGAGGGAATAGAGTTTAGCTCTACATGAGATTTAGAGAATCTTAAATAGATATGTAATGAATATAGAAAAGATGTTAGATGTGAAGGATAGAGTGATAGAAAACATGAAAGCATATAGTAATGGGAATATTAGGTTTTCAGAAAATGAACTGAATGAGGTAGAGAAGAAATTGAAAAGTGGAAAGGCAAGAGGTTTAGATGGATGGGCAGCAGAGATGGTAATGAATTTAGGATATAGGGCAAAAGCAAAGTTATTATCCTCTTTTAATAAGATGGCACAGAATAGAGTTTTCCCAAGTAATTGGAGTAATACAAGAGTAAGATTATTATTTAAAGGAACAGGTAAGGATCATAGAAAGTTAAATAATTATAGACCGATAGCGGTAACATCAGTTTTATATAAAGTTTTCTCATATATGGTGGCTAGAAGAATTGTAAAATGGATGGAAGGGAATAATGAAGTGGGTGAAATGCAAGGAGGTTTTAGATTAGATAGGTGTATAGGAGATAGTTTATTTGTAATTACACAACTTATGAATATGAGTAGGAATTCGGGTAAACAGGTATATATGAGTTTTATAGATATAGAGAAGGCATAGGATAGAGTAAATAGAAATAGATTAGGGATAAGTTTGGCAAATTTGGGAATGGATGAAGCTTTAGTAGATATTATTAAGAAATCATAAGAAAATAATTGTTATATATATCAATTTGGGAATATCATCATCATCAACCATTATCAATCCACTACAGGATGAAGGTCTCTCCAAGTTTAATCCATCTTCTCCGATCTTTAGCTTCTCTTCTCCACAACACCCCTGCACATTTTTTTATTTCATCTATCCATCTCACATGTGGTCTCTTTCTGGGTCTTTTACAATCTCTTGGAATCTAGTTTAAAATTTCAATTGTCCATCTATTATCATCTCTTCTAGCAATATGTCCAGCCCAACTCCATTTCAATCTTTTAATTTTTTCAATAAGGTCAGTAACACCTGTTTGTTGTCTTACAAATACATTGCGTTTTCGATCTCTTCTTGTTACTCCCAACATACACCTCTCCATACTTCTTTGAGTGGTCTGAAGTCTCTGTATTGCTCTTCTATTAAGTTTCCAAGTATCAGATCCATAAGTAAGAACTGGTAAAACACATTTGTTAAAAACCATCCTTTTCAAACACATAGGCATATTTCCTTTTAGTATCAAGTTATTTCTACCAAAAGCACTCCAACCAAGTTTAATTCTATGATTAATTTCCTCCATTATATTTCCATCTGTATTAATAATCTGACCAAGGTATTTGTAACTGTTAACTTCTTCTAATTCTTCATAATCAATCTTTATTTTCATATTTTGAGCAAATCGATTAAACATTACTTTAGTCTTTTTAACATTTATCTTTAGTCCTACTTTTCTACTTTCATCTGTTAACTCCTGCAACATTTCCTGCAGCTCTGAAGCATTATTTGCAAAAACAACTACATCATCTGCAAAATCTAAATGACTTAAATACTCTCCATTTACTTTCACTCCTTTAGTTTCCCATTTTAATCCACAAAATACTTCTTGCAGCACTGCTGTAAAGAGTTTTGGAGATATGGAGTCACCTTGTCTTATACCTTTCTCAATGTTGATTTTTCCAGTATCATTATGTAATCTAATTATTGCTGTTGCATTTTTATAAATATTCTTTAAAATATGACAATATCCTGGATCTATACCTTGATGATCCAATGCTTTAATCACTGAAGAAATGTGTATAGAATCAAATGCCTTTTCATAATCTATAAATCCAAAACATAAAGACAACTCATATTCGTTTGTCCTTTCTATGACTTCTCTCAATACCTGGATATGATCTATTGTACTAAAACCACTTTTAAATCCAGCTTGTTCTCTTGGTTGGTGGAAATCCAAAGTTCTCTGTAGACATGTTGTAATTATCTTGGTAAAATTTTTATATAAAACTGATAAAAGGCTGATAGGTCTGTAATTTCTAATATCTTCTTTATCACCTTTTTAAAATATTAATATTATTACTGCATTCTTCCAATCTTCCGGTACATCTTTATCATTTAGACATTTGGTATATAACTTTGCTAAAATTGTTTCTATTTCTTCACCTGCTTCTTTTAATATATCAATTATAATTCCATCATTTCCTGGAGCCTTTCCTTTCTTCATACACTTAATTGCATGTCTCACTTCTTCATTTAAGATTCTGGGCAATTCGGAAGATGTAATAGATATAGGAGGTACTTGTTCTTTATTACTATATAATTCTTGATAAAAATCTTCTACCAATTTCATGATGTCATCTCTCTTTTTAGTAATAATTCCATCTTTTTTTCTTATTGCAGATATAAATTTCCTACCAATACCAAAATGTTGTTTAACATTTTTGAGACTTTTATTTTCTTCTACAGCTTTCCTTGCTATTTCACAGTTATACTTTCTTATATCATTTTCAACTCTTTTCCATACCATTTTACAAAATTCGAGATATTCAATTCTTTTTAATACATCATTTTTGTATATCTTCATATTCCTTCTTTTCTTCATAAATTCTCTAGTCTCAGTAGAAATTTTATTAGTCAATTGCTGCTTTTTTCTACCAGCTATGTTTGTTGCAGTTTTTAAAAGTGTATCAGTTATTTTCATATTAATTTCATTCAAATCTGTATCATGTTCAAAATCTCCTAACACTTGAAACCTATTTGTAAGTTCTAATTTAAATTCATTAGAATGTTTCTGAAGATTAGGAATATCAACTGTAAATATTGTTTTTCTTAATAATTTTTGTCTCTCTAGTTTTACATTAACACGTAACTTATATCTTACTAATCGATGATCACTTCCTGTGTTAAATTTATTAAGAACATTACAATCTTGAAATATGTATTTTCTGTTAGTCAAAATATAATCCAATTCTGCTGTACCTTCATTTGGATGCTTCCATGTCCATTTCCTTTTAACATTTTTCTCAAAAAATGAATTCATAATATAAAGTTTTTCTTTTTCTGCAAACTCCACAAGTCTATGTTCTCTCTCATTTCTATTACCATAACCAAAATTACCTACAGCAATTTCATCTTTCATTTGTCTACCAATTCTAGCATTAAAGTCTCCCATAACAATTTTAAAATGTTATTTACTCTGATCAAAAGCCTTTTGTACATCCATATAAAAATCTTCTACTACTTCATCACTATGAGAACTTGTTGGGGCATAAACCTGAATTATCTGCATTTGGTATCTGCTATTAAGTTGTATAACTAATCTTGCCACTCTGTCCGATACACCATCAATCTCCACAATATTGTTCTTCCACTTTTTATTTATAATGAATCCTACTCCACTTGTATTTCCAATATGTGTGCCTTTATAATAGAGTATATGTCCACTTTTTAAATCAATTGTTTCTTCTCCTTTTCTTCTAACTTCACAAAGTCCAATAATGTCCCATTTAATATAAGACAGTTCTTCTTCTAATTCTTGCAATCTTCCTTCACTTGAAAGTGATCTGCAGTTGTAAGTACCTAAATAAAGTCGTCATCAAATGGCAGCCTGGGTCCGCAATCAGGGGATTCTTAGCACCCTCCGCCTTCGGCCACCAACCGCTGCCTTGGTTGGTGACTTTACAGCCTCCTGGGAATAAGGGCCATGCTTTATTTTTGTCTGTCATAATTGTATATATGTATTGGAAAAATATTTATCATTTACACAAACATTCATTCTGCCTTATCAGGCACTGAGAAGAAAGACCATGGTGTTTCTTGATCTTAAACTCAGAGGTAAAAAGCCAATAAACTCACCACGCTGGCTAATGCGTGTTGGTGAGCAGCCCATCCATGTTCATATACTATATGAATAATCACATAGTAATAACAGCTGCAACGACAAGAACGTATGGAGTGGACATTAGGAATTTGCCCTGCTCGGTTCCTTTAAGGCCTCCAAGAGGAATCAAAGGGTCTCCTTTCAGTTAATAGCAAACTCCTTTCTGTTAAAGTTAAAAATGGGGTGGGACTAAAGCAAGGATGCCCTATGTCACATATTTTGTTTGTGTTGTATTTTAATGAAATGAAAAGAGCAATAGAAAGAGAAAGATTACGGAGAGGGATACAGATACTGTTAATAGGTAGTAAGGGAGTATATATTTTGTCAGGTCTTTTTTTTGAGGATGATATATTTTTGTATGCAGAAAGAAGAGAAGATATGGAAGTTATGCTGAGGACATGTGCAAGGGTGTGTAAAGAGATGGGGATTAAATTTAGTGAAGAAAAATCAAATATAATGATGGTTAATACTGGGGAAAGAGAAGATGTAGAATTTTTATTGGGAGATATTAAGTTAAGTGTAGTGAATAGATATAGTTATTTGGGAACTATTTTAAATAATCAGAAAAATTATTTGGATGAATGGGAGAAAAAATTGATAAATGAAGCAAAGAAAAGAAAGGGATTGATAAAGAAATTAACAGTGTTTTCATATAATAAATATGATGTAGCTAGAATTATATGGAAGGGAGTTGCAGTAGCAGGGTTACCATATGGTAATGATGCATTATGTGTTAGTAAAGGGGTATTAAATTACTTAGAAAAAGTTCAAAGGGAAGTAGAAAGATATGCATTGGATGCAGATGTATGGACAGCAAGGGAGGCAATTGAAGGAAAAATGGGATGGTCAAGATTTCATATGTATGAGAGATGCAAAAAGTAAAAAGAAAATGTTTGGTAGATTGCAGTTTATGGATAATAAGAGAATAGCCAAAATAGTATTTAATTGGGTTATGAGTAAAGGGCAGGCAACAAGATGGGTGATAAAGGTAATGCGGTATGCAAAAGATTTGGACAAAGAATTTATATCAGTATATTTGTACAGAAGATGGGATGATTATGTTAGAAGGATTGTTGAGTGTTATAGGTGGCAAGGAATGGGATAAAAGAATAGATTTATTAATAAAGAATAGGAAGTTAGGGAGATGAAGTACTAGTATGGAAAGTAAAAAGAGTTTAAATATATATAGAAATAAACAGAATATTAGATGCGAGTTAATATATGATAATAGTAAGGAAAGTAGTTTATTGTTTAAGGCTCAAATGGAATCTTTAGCTACAAAAGAATATACATGTAAATGGAAAAATATGGATGATTTACTCTGTAAATTATGTAAGGAAGAAATAGAAAATATTAGGCATCTGTTAATTGAATGTAAATGCTTGAAGACAGAAAGGGCACATATAATGAAGTTATGGAAGAATAAATATGAAAAAAAGTGATTATACAGAAAGTGGATTATTGGTTTTTATGTTGGGTTTGGGAAAAGATAAGGGGTATTTAGATATAAAGACCATAGAGTTGACAAAGATTATGTTGTGGAAATGGGATGGAGTAGAATATGGGAAACTTAGACTGGGGAATGTAAAATAAAGTAGCTAACAGGTTTCTCTGGGCATAAGTGCAGAGAGATTCTTGACTTCGTTTAAGGAGAAGCCATAATACATCATATCACATCATACTTTTTAACAAGAACCATATTATAATTTTTATCACTTAAACTGAAATAATTATTATTGTAAAAATCTTTATTAAAGAGTTACATTTTGAATTACAAGTGTCAAATGAACTCATTCCACATCTTTGACACCATCCACTTTAGATAAATATAGTAAGGACTGTTATTAATCATTTGCTAAACTAGAGATTATCTCTAGCACATATATAAATTTCAAAAGTCAATTGAAGATTAATATATCTGATTTTTTGAAATTAAACACACAACACACATGGGAAAAGACGTGAATAATTCCATGTGTTTGTGAATTTAATTTTAAAAAATCAGATATATTAATCTTTAATTTTAAAATTTATATCCATGCTAAAGATAATCTCTAGTTTAGTAAATGATTAATAATAGTCATTATATTTATCTAAAGTGGATGGTGTCAAAGATATGAGTTGAGTTAATTTGACACATGTAATTCAAAATATAATTATTTAATCTAGATAAATATTTTTCATATAATAAGGATATATATGAGAGATAGTGATCTGGACCAACTGATGAGTGCTGGTTCAGCATGAAATGCACTTTAGGATTATTTATCTTTTATTGTATCTTTATATGAATTTAAAAGAATATGTGGTAATATTGAGGTTATTTAATATATTTATAATTATGTTATAGGAGTCTAATTACAGAAACAATGGAGAAAATTTAAGAGTATCTGAGTAACGGGTTTAAAGTAAAAAAAAACATGGAAAAACCTAGTTTTATATTCTGCTGCATTAAACAAAATATTTGTTAACAGATTTGGACAAATTACTCTTTCAGTTACAATTTTGTATAAAAATGTTAGTTTTGTTATCCTTATCTTTGAATAAAAAGATAATTGACTGTCTGTATTTAAGCTGATGTGTCTGTAAAATTTCTCTCCGAATGATTGAATTTTAATAATATCCCTTTTTGAGTGCTGATTTCAAACAACTGCCCCATCATATTCGGTAATAGGAAGAACAAGAACTCTGAACTATTTATATTTTATTTGATTATTAAACTATCTGCCATAAGTAAAAATCATTCCCATAATTTTAAGAGCTCTGTTAATTATAGAGACAACATATGCATGAAAAGATCCATATTTGTAAATAGAATACCTAGATGCTTTTGAAATGTAGTACATTTAATTTTATGAGTTTCAATACAATAAGAGATACCTATATATTTAGATTTGTTAGAATATGAGATTACTAAACATTTATCCATATTAATCAACATTTTATTTTTACTACACCAAGCTATAAAATTATATCATTTTATAGAAAAATTTCATCTTTTAATGTAATAATTATTCTTTTGAAAATCTTACAATCATCAGCGTAGCAAAATAAATGTGAGAACTTAATATAATCCTTAAGATCATCCATATATGTCGAATAATAAAGGAGCCAGAATCTTACCTTGAGGTACATCCAAATTAAAATTATATAAAATGAAAATTTTATTATTGTATTTAACAAAGCTATCCTATCTTTAATAAATGAACTAAACCATTCAATAAACTCTGCAGAGAAACATAAACTATAAAGTTTTTGAAGATGTAATATCATGATTGAGTGTAAGCTTTAGAAAGGCGCATTTGGAGGAATATGTGAAAAAAGGAGATGATTATCAATATAAAAGTTTAGTAAAGAGTAAGGCAAAAGGTGTTTTTTTTGGAAGAGGGGGATTTAATTATGAACTTGGAGGTAAAGAATTTGTTAAAAATATGCTTAAAGAAATGTTGTAAGGAACAAGAAAAGTGACAAAAGAAAGAAGTTGATTGATCTTAGAAAGGAAATTAAATCATATTTAGGTAATGAATATAAATAGGTATGTTAAAGCTGATAATTTTTGGTGGATGGATCTGCTTTTTGGTACATAATTATTGGTGACGATGCTCATAAACATATCTTCTAATTCTTAAACTCTCGTAATTCTGCCTTATATTAATAAAACATACACAACTGACTTTACTTATAATTAATTATTATATACTTATTTCAAGGCCCTTATGTAACACAGATACCTATAATGCCATTGAGTTGAAGTTTAAATTCAGGCGAATGAAATTCTTTTCAAAAAGCTTAATTTTTTTCCCCTCAGAGAGCTGGCCCGAGAAAATCATTTAACATTGATTGATAAAAACTGTCCAGATAAGAAGTTTGGAAAGCCACTCAAAATTTCAGCACCTAGAAATTGGAAAGTTCAATGAGTAGTGCATCCTTCTACATTGTTTATCTGTAAAGTCCTATTAACAAAGTTTTTATCTTATGGATGGATATTTATTAAAATGTACATTTATTAAAAATTTAAGCTTAGAATCATATGTTGTGTTTAATAATAAATGCTTTTGGTAGCAATAATCGAAAAAGAGAAGATCCAAACAGGCAAAACTCTCCATACAGTAGTGATCATGTGTTGTTTAAAAGAGAAGATTGTTTTTTTAAAAAAGAAATCTCTTAATTTATATGTGATTGTTCTCTCCTAATGAGAAATGCTTTAGTTATGCAGTATTAATGGGTGAATAGAAACGAATGCATATATCATCAGAAAATATGGATGATTATAATAAATATGTTGTATTTTGATATGGTTAAATTTGTTAGGTTATCCATTGTTGTTCTCTCTTTATAAAAAAAAATAGGCAAAATATTGAGTCTTATTTCGATAGGACGATATCATCTTAATATCGGTGACTTACTTTCTCCTGTTTGTCTCTTCCTTTTTTATTTTCTAAGATAAGAGATGATAAGGAATGGGGAATTATTTCTGGCAAAATCAAAAATTATTTTGTCATAATAATCATTGTCTATTTATCTCACTCTCCCAAAGTTTGAGACTTCATATAAGTATATATTTATATAAAGAATAATATTAGAAATATATATATTTTACATCAATTTGGTTTGTATAGTTTAGTGTCGTGGAAGCGTATAGATTCAAACCTAAATTCCTCGAAGCGATTACTGTATTGATACTTCCGGTGCTCGAACTTTTTATAAACCATTGATTATTGTTATTTTTACCTATATGTTAATGGAATGGTATGATAATTTACGATAGGTGATGATCAAATGTGTTTTTTAATTGTTCGACTACAGTACTTTGATGAGTTTTTTGGAAACATAACTTTTGTTTTGTGTCGTATCAATTAGCGTACGCGAAAAAATAATTATGCTTTCCGGTAAAATAAATTACGCGAGGGAAAGTGGAATAAAAACGAACTAGAAAAATTATTTCAAATATCAGTACGTTTTTTCTCTCTCTAATTAAAAGGGTTACCCTGGTAATGCTGTTTGCATTCTAATTATTAAAACTTTACTAATCCTAAATTGAAAGTGATTACAATTGCAACTAAATTTATAAATAGAAATAATTAAAAAACAACTTCACAATAAAATAAAACAAATAATAATTCTAGTGTAGTATTTGCGCAATTATTACGGGAATGAAAAAACAATTCGTAATTAATGATAAATTCCAATTCGTAATTAATGTGATCGACAAAACAGAGATTTAAACGTCTGGATTCGTTAATTAAAATATGTAATGCTGATGTACGGTTAAGCTTATCTAACCATGATTTGTAAATGGAATGTAAGCGTACTATCACATATTATTTTTTTTTTTAAAAAAAACTTAAAGATTGTAGGTTATTCACATAATCGTTTGCAATTTATATGGGGAAGGGGGTTATAAAAATGTTATTTTTGATCTGCAAATGCAATCTTTTTCTTACTAATATAAGCGGCTTCATTGTTTTATGGTGTAGCTCTAAATTTGAAATGTTAGAATGAATACTGCTATAGAGTGAACGAGACGAAATCTTTTATTGATTCTATTTGCATAATTAATCCAGTCTATTTTTAGGAAAATATTGCAACCTACATAGTTACATGTATAAGTTAATAGATTAGCCTTATTTTCCAGGTTGTCTCTTGCTTGTTTAATAAAATGTAAATATAAAACTTTCGTTAAATTAAAAAAAAATTGCATTTCAAATTATGTCAAAATAGCAATGTAGCGGGAGAAAGGGTTCAAACCACCTACTTAATGAACCTATGTTGACATATAAGTTTATTTAAGAATATAAAGATAAATGATAGAATCAAAGACTAAATATTTAATAGTTCTCTCATCACTTGATATTATATATATACATTATAATAATGATTTTCACGATTATAAGTTGAAAATAAAAACTTTTTTGAAATCTTAATGTGTATTAGTTTTTGCATAAAGAAAATATTCCACCCAGTGCATAATCTTATTAAGGTTTATAAAGTCTCCGAAAAGATCTTCATCTATGAAAAAAACTACAGTTTGACCCAAATACGTTTTTATTTTTATTATATTAAGCTATAATTGGCCACAGCTACCTGCATATTATATGTAAATTATATTAGCCCAGTTCCCAGTTCTTAAACAAACTAATATAATATCAATATTGTGTTGTTAAGGCAATAATAAATTTAGGCAGTAAATGGAGGATTCTATTTATTATCTAATTCTAGTGTGACTTTTGACAATGGATTGCTGATATTCTATTGATTTGTTTAAATATTGAAAGCTGTAATGATGTAATGTATATATGTAATTGAAACGGAAGTAACTACCTTCCACTGAGTTATGTCAGTCAAAAACAATGTACCGACAGAATGGCACCGCCTTGTCTTTAAGCTCTACTGCTATACAAGATTAACCTTTGACAAAGTTTTGAAATCATAGAGTGAATTTTGTCTAGTGTTCCTATTTATATATAGACTAAATAAATTGAAATAATTATAGAGGATGAAAAATTAGACTTTTAAAAAAATAGTCGATGAAATAGTAGTTTTATAAATATAATAATAAATAATCATAACTTTTTTAATCCTAATTGAAATGGAAGTAAATATCTCATACTGAGTTAGTTATATGGTGTCAAAAACAGTGAAAGGCAGAATTGTGCCACTATGTCCATAAGCTGTGTTGTTATACAAGCTTAATCTTTAACGTAGTTTGAAATCATAGGGTGAATTTTGTGTACTATTCCAATATTTCCATTTCAATTATAGAGATTAAAAAAGTTATGATATTAATTATTGCATTTACAAAACCACTATTTCACTGAATATTCAGAAGTTATTAAAAGTAAGACTTATTCTTCATCCTTTATACATATTAGTGGAGATTGTAGATTATTTATTTAGTCTGTATATAAATTGGAACAATAGACAAAATTCACCCAATGATTTCAAAACTATTCCAAAGGTTAAGCTTGTATAACAATTGACAGGGTGGTAACATTTCGATTTTTATAGTTTTTGACATCACATAACTCATTGGTAGATAATTAGATAATTACAGATATTAAAAAGTTATGATTATTTATTATTATATATAAATATAGGGGGGTTTGAAATAATGTTGGCATAATCATAGGATTTGGGCTTTCCATCATCAGATTTTCAATGATATGGATGGCTAAAAAGTTGGAGATTGGAGTAAATTGAAGCCTGTCCATTAAAGTGTGAAGATTTTCTGTCTTAATATAAACTGAGCACTGGTTATATATATGAGTGGGAGATGATAATCTGGACCAACAGATGATTGCTGGTTTAGTATGAAATACATATATTGGTGATTATTAATCTTTTCTACATGTGTGTGGTCATGTGTATCAGTTGTATGAGATAGTGTGGATAGTTGGCGGGTGCTTGAAAATCTGAGTTCAAATTCCCTATATTTACAATTGAGCTCCAATTTTGTGAAGAGTGCCTGGTTTTCAAATATTATATATATATGTAGTCATGGATAAGAACAAGAAAGTTGACCTAAAGATAAATGTAAAAAGACTAAACTAATATTCAATAATTTTTCATGGAAGAAAACAAAAAATGATAATCATGATGAGAAATCCATGATCTTCTTATTTTCAGTCCTTTTATTAAAAAGAAAATATTTTTATGCTTATAATATTTACTAACGTGTTTGCAAATACATTATTACATACATTTGTATCATCAGTTTCCATCATTACTAATTTATTACAGGATGAAATTCTCTCCAAGTTTTATCCAGTTTTTTTCAATATATAGTCTCTCTTCTCCACATTACATCAATAAACTTCCTTATCTCATCTATCCACTTTACATATGGTATCTTTCTAGGTTTTTTAGTCTTTTGGGATCCAGGCTAAAACTTCAACTGTTTAGTTATTGTCATCTTTTTTAGGTGTCTGGCTCAGACCCATTTCAGTCTCTTAATTCTCTCAATAATGTCAATAATATAGTGTATTGTCTCACTCAAGTATCTTACTTTTGATCCCTTGTTATTCCCAATATGCATTTCTTCATATTTTGTTGAGTAGTCTGAAGTCTCTGTTAAATGTCTGTCTCAGATTCATAAGTAAGAAGTGCTAAAACACATCTTTTAAAAACTCCTTTTCAAGCATTCATATTTTTAAATATAAAATTATTTCTATAAAAACAATGGCATCCAAGTTTCTAGGATTAATTTTATCAATTATCATTCCATATGTATTATTATTGTGGTCAAGGTATTTAAAGTTGCTATTTTGTTTTTAAATTCATGATTATCAATCTTTTTATTTTCTTCTGAGAAAATTCATTGAACATTTTAAATCTTTGTAGTATTTATCTTTATTTTTTATTATTATTATTGATGTCTTAAAACATTTTCTGAAGTTCTGAAGCATTATGTGCCAAAACAAATATATCATTTGCAAAATCTAGATGACTCAAATAATCTCTATGCAAAGTATTCCCTTAGTTTACTATTTTAATGTGAAATCACTCTATCATACACCCTTATCAATGTTAATCTACTTAGTATCAACATATAATCTAATCTCTGCAGTTGTAATTTGATAAACATTTTCAGAATATGACAATATTTTGAATCTATATACTTATAATCCTATGCATTAATCAACTGTAAAATGTTTCTAGAATCAAATACCTTTTCATATTCTATAAAATCAAAGCATAATAGCAACGCATATTCATGGTTTCTTCTATAATTTCTCTTGATACATGATATATTGTTATAAATTACTTTAACTCTAACTTGTTCTTTTAATTGGCTTGAGATCTAAGTTTGTTGTATATGAATTATAATTATCTCAATAAAGATTTTATATAAAATTGATAGAAGAATGATGTCTAATTTTTAGGATCAATGTTATTTTTGTATTTTTCCAACCACCTGATACATCATTATCATTGAAACACTTTGTATATAGTTTTGCTAACAATTTTTTTTATTTCTTCCTCAGCTTCTTTTAAGATATTAATAATAATTTCATTATTTTTTGAAGGGTTTCCAATCTTCATGAATTTAATTGCATATTTTATCTTTGCCTTTAAAATGGTTGGCAATATAAAAGACATAAGAATTGTAATTGTTATTTTATCTTAATCTTTATTACTTTATAATTCTTTGTAGAACTTTTCCATGCATCTCTTGATATCATGTGTCTTTTTAGTAATATTCCATATTTTTGTTTTATTCCTGAAATAATTTTTCTTTCAATACCAAGATGTAGTTTTATACTTTTGAAACTTTTCTTTTTTCTTTTTTATTAATTCAATTATATTTTCTAATATTATTAATTGTTTTTCATGTCATTTTACAAAATTGCAAAAATTCAATTTTTGGTATTGATATAGTCATCTATTTACATTTTAATTGAGGCTTTGGACAATGCTTTGAACACTGGGATGACCAATCAAAAAATTGTAGATTTCTTTGCAAAAATGGCAAATTATACTAATGGTAATACTACAATGAATAAATTTTTAAATTCATTGTTTAGTCTAAATTCTTATAGTATTAGTTTTCATTGACAGGTCTTTTGGTTTTTTTGTTTTTTTTTCATATGTCATAGCATCGGCCGGGACGCAAACCCACAACCGTCTGCAACCAACTACTTGCTTGCATGGCGGCTGCGATACCTCTCAGCTAACAACGCAAGACTGGTCTTTTGGTTTTTGGAAAGTTTTTCTTTTTCTTTTCAATTTCTTATTTGGTTTAAAGAAAAGAGGGGTGGAGAGGTGGGAGAGAGATCATGGAAAACAAAAATACATTTTTTGTCATTTTATAAAATGTAGATAAATTTTAAATAATCATTTTCTTATTTATAATTGAAAAAATATTGTTTGGAAATTTGGATTCTTTTTCTTTTGTATTTTAAAAATTGTTTCTTATTTTCAAAGGGATGGGAAGGGTAGAGAAATAGTAATAGTACTATGACTAAATTTATAAATTGACTGTGTAATCTAAAATCTCTTAATGTTAGTTTTCATTGAAAGGTTTTTTTTTTTTGGGGGGGGTGTAAACTTTTACTTTTTATAAATTCAATGTGAAAGAAAAAAAAACATAGTTAAAATATTATTTTTTAGCTTCTAATTTTAAAAAAAGAAAATTTAAATCGACAAAAAAGTTTTTATATTAAGTTTTTTTTTGTTAGTTTATTATTGTTTTGAAGCCAGAAGTTCATTTTTATTTGGAATGATGGTTGGATTTGTATTGAATGTATCTTAGTCAAGTCCACAAAGCAATTTATCTCTTCTTTTTCCCCATCAATTTCTAAAGAGCCAATAAGAAAGAAGAAATTAAAAAAATTTTAAAAACAAAATAATAAAAATTCCAAAACAAATCTATCAATTACAAATCAAAAGAAGTTGTTTGAAATTCTAAATCTATTTTGTAAATCAGTATTAGGTATATTATGATGAAACATCCAGAGAAATTTTGACAATTTAGAATTGACATTTTTTATAAATTGAAAAAAAAAAAAACAACAAATATTACTAAAAGTTAAAAAAAAAATTTGTCTATGAAATCTAATAGTAAGAGATGTTACATTATACAATGAATTTATAAATTAAGTCATAGGTACTACTACTACTACAATAAATTGCCATTATTCTAAACAAATCATCAAATGATCAATTAGTCACCCCAGTATCTCATGACATTAAAGCAGTATTCAAAGAGTTAATAAGATATAAAGACGGAAATGTAGATAACCAACTAGATTGGTATCCAATTTTTAAAGGATCATTATTAAATTATTTTCACATTCCCTTTTTTAATACATTCTTTTGTTCCAATTAAAAATTTACTGGCAAATTGCTAGATTTTTAGACCAGTCAATTTTGTTGCAGGAGTGTTTCTGAAGATTAAAAAAATTAGATTGCCAATAGTGTCTTTTGTAGTAATATTTGTGTCTCTCTAGTTTTGCCTTAACATGTATCTTTTATTACACAATCGATTATAATTTTTGTGTTGAATCTATTAGGAGTATTATAATGCTGAAATATACATTTTGTATTAGTCAAAATATAATCCAACTTGCTATATATTCATTTGGATGCTTCTTTGCCCGTTTCCGTTTAGAAATTTTTCTCAATGAAAGAATTAATAATTTACATTTTTCTTTTTTTGCAAATTCCATAAACCTATATACTCTCTCATTTAAATCACCATAGGTAAATTTACTCACAAAATTTTCATCTTTTAATCATTTACCAATTTTAGCACCAGAGTCTTTCGTGATAATCAAAATCATTTTATAATTATACTGAAATCCTCTAATTCTTCATCATAATAAGAACATATTGGGATATCAATCTTAATTATTTGCTTTTGATATTTTCCATTAAGTTTAATAACCAATCTTGCTCCTTGTCTGAAATACTATTAATCTTCACATTATTGTTCTACACTTTTTATTTATAATGAATTCCATTTCAATTGTACTCCAAATATGTGTGTCTTTTGTTCATTATATCATAGCTCTGAAGAAGACTGCAGGTCAGTTGAAATATAAGATTTTATTTGCATATATGTACAATAAAAAGATTTTTGCTAAAAAGTGTTCAAAGTAGAGTTGATAAAATACATTTATGTCACACATAGAATTGAGAATTAAAAAAAAAGAAATTATTTAAATAATATGCTTTTATTATGAATTTCTTTAACAGTAGATATTTCTTTAAATGCCATTAGATGCATATTCTTATTCTTGACATTATGTTATTAAGATATAAATAATGCTTAATTGCAAAATTATAATAAAAATATGTAGTATATGATTGAATGAAAGATGAATAGAAGTTATCATGTTCTCAATTTTTTTGAATTAATATTTATAATTAATCTCAACATCATTATCATCACACTAGTGAAAATTATTAATATTAAATTGCATTATTTTTAAGTAAAATATAACAATAGGCATATAAAATTGTAGGTGATAAAAAATGTATTCCTAAATCCAAAAAATTCACAAACTCAAAAATGAGTTGAAACAAGGAATTTGGATTAATGGAAAATCAACCATTTAAATTCTGCCTGACGAATTTTCAAATTTGTTTTATGTGTAACTTTCATTTTAAAAAGTATAAACATTTCCTGATATGATCAACCTTTATGCAAAGATTCACCATAGTGATCAGCAACAATTTATACCTAATATTTATTCATTACAATCATATTTAAAAAATGAACCTTTTTGATTATATAATTAAAATATGATTAATATACTTAATTAATTTTCATCCAATATCTGTGAAACACAATCAGTGATTTCATTTATGACATATTCAAAATAAAAACAATTTTCATCATCAACAATTAAGAAAAACAAAAATAATGCAAATTTCATTTAGTACAATACATAATCAAAAACATATTTTGGTCATTTATAATAACAAAGTACATTAATAATAAATTTTAAAATGTACATATTAGCTAAAATATAATCACTTAATAATTTCTGAATTAAAACTTTTAAGTAAACTAATTGCATCTGTAGCAAAAATGTGGTTATTGTAATTATAACTTATCTTAGGTAAAATAAAGGAAGAAAAATGATTTCATGTATTATGCTGCTAATAATCAAAATTTTCATTATCAAATGTTTCTAAACATAAGTTTAAAATACCTTCATGCTTAATTTCAAATCAATTTTATAATTTGTTTCTGGCATATTTAAGATAATGGAGACTTTTATCACAATCATAAAAAATGCAGTATCAACTAAAAAATATAATCATGTACATTGTTAAAATTACAACATTCACCTATACCTTACATTTTTTATTTAAGTATTACTTAATTTTGCTGCATTCATATAAAATAAATAAATTTGCAAACTGGTGTTTTTTTTAAAATATATCAACACTGCAAAAAATTCAAAATTCTATTGGTTAGATATTATAAAAATAAAAAACTTTGATAACATAGCATAAAGTATATCAAAAATAAAGATTACAATAATAAGTACATTGTATTAATAATTTTATTAGTCATGTATTAGATTAGAGCTTATCCATTAATAAATAATATTTCTGCAGTATAATTTTCAATCTCTAGTCTAATGAATGTCTAATAAAAATATTAATATACTTTCATTAACTGATTTATGTCAAAGTTGTGAGAGCAACACATTTGACACTTATTAATTAAACTGTATTAATGTGCATATATATGCTAAATAAGGATAAAGATATGTGTAAGAGATTGTGATCTGGGTGACTAATGAGTGCTGGTTTAGCATGAAATGTGCATCTTGGGATCATAGATCTTTTTCATGTGTTTTTTGGTCATATGTCTATGATTACACTTCTCCACATTGTATTTAAAGCAGATAGAAACCAGTACCTACCTTGTATGAGAGTGGTGTATTAAAAATTACACACAGAAATATTATATAAGTTTGTGTATGCTTTATTTTAATTTAATGAATCATGATTCAGGAAATATCTTGGACAGAATAAGAAACAAAATGGCTAATTGTCAATCATGAAATTATAACTTTTTTTAAAAAAAAAAAATTAAAGTTATTGAAATATTTTTATACAGTACATTTACTCACAGGTGAGAACTTTTTTAAAATTAATAGTGTACTTAGTAAAATATTTATTAATTAATTATCAACTTTTTTCCAATTTCAAGTTTCATTTTTTAAATTGGATTTTTTGCTTATTTTTTATGCATGATTTTTGATTTGTGAGGCATTTTGGAGAACCAATTCAGCTTGCTGTCTGGAGTAAAGGTGTATGTATATGTATTAGATTGATAGATAAGTAAATAGATAGAGAGAATATTTTTTTATCTAATTAGTAGAGTTATTTTTAGAAGTGAGGATTTGTTTTAAATTTATTAATTAAGTAATAACAAATAATGATTTCATTTGCATTATGGAATTAGAAACTTCTATTTCTATAAAAAGTTTATAAATAGTAATTATCTTTTTTTTCTTAGCATTTATTTTTATTAGATTTCTGTTAGTATATCGACAGCTAAATTTTCTAAATAGTCTAAATGATGAAGATGTAACAGATGATTGGAAGAATACAGTACGGATATTAATATTTTAAAAAAGTGATAAAGAAGATATTAAAAATTATAGACCTATCAGCCTTTTATCAGTTTTATAGAAAAATTTTACCAAGATAATTACACCTCTTCTACAGAGCATTGGATTTTAAACAATCAAGAGAACAAGCTAGATTTAAAAATGGTTTTAGTATAGTATTTAGAGAAGTTATAGAAAGGATAATGAATATGAATTGTCATTATGCATTGGATTTGTAGATTATGACAAGACATTTGATTCTATAAGCATTTCTTCAATGATTAAAGTATTGGATCATCAAGATATAGACCCAGGATATTGTCATATTCTAAAGAGTATTTATAAAAATGCAATAGCAACAATTAGGCTACATAATGATATTAGCAAGGTTAACATTGAGAAAGGTGTATGACAGGATGACACCATATCTCCAAAACTTTTTACAGCAGTGCTACAAGAATTATTTTGTGGATTAAAGAGGAAAGCTAAAGGAATAAAAGTAAATGAGGATTATTTTAAGTCATTTAGATTTTGTAGATGATGTTTTTTTTTCAAATAATGCTTTAGGGTTTCAGAAAATATTGCAGAAGTTATCAGATGAAAATAAGCAGGTAGGACTAAAGATAAGTGTTAAAAAGACTAAAGTAATGTTCAGTGGATTTTCTCAAAAGATGAAAATAAAGATTAATTATGATGAATTAGAAGAAGTTAACAGTTACAAATATCTTGGTCAGATTATTAATACAGGTGGAAACATAATGGAGGAAATTAATCATAGAATTGAACTTGGTTGGAGTGCTTTTGGTAGAAATAACATAATACTAAAAGGAAATATGTCTATATACTTGAAAATGAAGGTTTTTAATAAATGTGTTTTACCAGTTCTTACTTATGGATCTGAGTCTTCGATATTTAATAGAGGAGCGATACAGAGACTTCGAACCACTCAAAGAAATATGGAGAGATGCATGTTAGGAGTAACAAGAAGAGATCAAAAACACAATATATGGATAAGTGAACAAACAAGTGTTACTGATATCATTGAAAGAATTAAAAGCCTGAAGTGGAGTTGGGATGGTCATATTGCTAAAAGAGATGATAATAGATGGACAATTGAAATCTTAAACTGGAGTTCAAGAGATTGTAAAAGACCCAGAAAGAAACCACATGTAAAATGAATCGATAAAATAAGAAAGTATGCAGGAGTGATGTGGAGAAGAGGGACTAGAGATCAGAGAAGATGGATTGAACTTGGAGAGACGTTCATTCTGTATTGGATTGATAATGGGTGATAATGATTGATAGCTAAAAAATTGATTCTAACTAATGTTTTTTTAAGCAAAAAATAATTATAATATCACATTAAACAGGTCCAGTATATTGTTATATTGAATCTGTTGATAGCCTGCATGATTTAGTATAGTTATACTGACAATTGTAAGAACTAAAGATCTATGGATTGCAGCTCTGGCTGTTACTTCCAATGTTCAAACATCACATGACCCAAACTATTTGATTGTTTATTATTCTAAGTCGGAGAACAATTTAAAACAATTTTCTTCAATATTTTTAAGGAATTTGTAATTTTTAGTATTAAATGTGAATACAGTGTAATCCATATTGTTCTTAATGTTAATAGAACCAATGTGTTTAATTTTTTCATAATTTTGACTAGTTGACATTTAAGTACTGGATGTATTTCTCTACATCGCTTCATGCAGTGATAAACTGAAAGTCAATTTATCACATCTAGTGGATGTTACATAGTCACCTGAGGGATTTAACATGTGATTAGTTTCTTAATTTTTATCCTACCTGTACTAGAACATATTGCTTTATAAGAGCAGAATGATTGTGCAATCTGAAACTGGTGGAGTAAGTTCTCATCGGAACTGTTAAAAAAACTAACAAATAGTGTTTATGATAAGCCTACAAGTAGAATTGCAAGAATGTGAGAAAATAAGGACCATGCTGGTTTTTTTAACATTTAATTAAAACCTTGCTGAATGATAGTAGATTTTCAGGCATCATTCAATCTTTCATGTACGAGACAATTCAATTATTATTACTAGTAGTATATATATAAAATTTAAAGGTAAGCAAAACTTACGTTATATAAATAACCCAGTTAAGCCATTACATTTGAAACTATAGTATATAGGGTATGCGAATTTTTGTTTTTAAATGATAGTCAACGGGTTTTTAATTCATTCTTCTTAATTATTTTCTATAAAAATATAATTCAATAGGTCATATTTATGTCATATATATATATATATAAAACAGAAATATACAGATAACTTTCCATTTTACTTTATGTATTTTAATCACGTTAATAAACACAACTAAAAAAAGTAAATGATTTCAAAAATGCATTTTAATTTGAAACAGTAAGTCGCAACTACTCACATGCCTTCATTATCTTTGCTCAGTATTGATCAATATTAAATTATTACAATTTAATTCAAATGTATCGCATTTCTCATATTTACAATTCTGGCTCCCCTTCCCCCAGATGAGTACCTTAATGATGAATATTATTAATTATTTACTAGGCTAAAAATTATATAATTTCTAGCCCAAATATATACACTTTTAATTAAAGCTTTCACATAAAATACGTGTTAAAGATCATTTAGGATATCTTTATTCATATGATTAAAATATATATAGTAAAATGGAAAATTGTTAGTATATTTAAGATATTGTATATGTGTAGGAATGGAGTTTTATTAATTATTCCATGAGATTGTGTTTAATAATAATAGGTATATCAATTCTAATCAAAATTTAAAGTATATATCAGGACTTAAAATACAATTGCTTTTTTAATAAAGGATTAGTATGATTCCTTATGGTCATAGTTGTGAGAGTGAGGCATTTGCCATCTTTAGATTAAACTGTAATAATATGTATCAGATTATTAAGGTTTGGAAGTCCAGATGTTTCAAGTCTTTAGATTACTTGATAGGTGGAGATTATTTTTTTTCATGTGTCATATAGCATCGGCCGGGAGGCGAACCCGCAACAACAGTCTGCAACCAACTGCTTGCTTGCAAGGCGGCTGCGCTGACCTCTCGACTAACAACGCTTGACATGGAGATTATTTTGTGAAATATATGCATAGTTAAGAGACATTTTGCATTTGATGGATAAATGGAAGTATATAGAGATTTGAAATCAATAATACACTTATAAAAAATTAAAATATGCTTGGCTACAGACGTGTTTTTTGTCTTAATCATTAATTATTACTTACATATTATAATTTGAAGAAAACTTTTATTTTTCAGTTTTAAAACCGCTAGTTACTTTAAGTTGATTTAATATTTTTTTTAAAAAAATTCTTTTAATGTATAAAAATAAATGTAATAAAATTCTATAAAACCATTCTAGACTATGTAATTTCATATTGAGTAAGTAAAAAAAAAAGGTTGTCATGGATTTTAAGTTAATATATATATATATTTAACTTACTTTATTTGTAATGTAAGCGTTATCAAAAACTAAATGAAACGTTAAATAAAATCAATTAAACATTATGTAATATTGTTGACATTTAAAACGATTTTAGTGCGGGGATACTTTTATGAACTAATTATCCTTAAGACTATTAGATTTTTATTTGCAATTAACCGTTGTAGTTGACTAAGGCGACCTTGGAACAAAATCATTACCTGAGAATAAGAGACAATCTATATTTAATAAGAAATTTAATTATAAATTGGGTGAAACGTTAATTATTTAGTTATTTCTATGACAATGATATTGAAATGAATGAATAAAGATTCTATATTGATTTAATTTTCATAATATTTACTTTTGACGAGTAAAGTGTTACTGTATTGAATAAATTAACTATAAAACAAAATTGAAAATTCTTTCTTAATAAAAAATACTTATTCATTTTTATATTGATTCTTTTTTTTTTTTTAACTGAATATTTAAATTATGTATTTCTTCGTCTCGCTTTACATTATTACACTATCATCTTCAATCGCGATCTCTATGAAAAGAAAATCGCCACACATAAATACCCTTCATGTAATAAAGATATATATGGAGATGGTGATCTGGGCCAACTGATGAGTGCTGGTTCAGGACGAAATGCATCTCGGTGGTCATTTGTCTTTTATTGTATCTTTATTTATATGAAAAATGAAAAGAGAAGTGGAGTTTGTTAATACATCTCTATGAGCTTACTGAAGATATAATTTACTAAAGAACAAAAGATCTTTTCAGTGCCCCCTCCCCCCCCCCCCTTTTTTTTTTTTTTTTACAAAAGTCTAACTTAAGCGTTTTCATTACGATTAAGTCTCAAAATAGATCTTTTTCAAGATACTTATTCATTTGCCAACATCATTTTTAACCAAAATCGAAATTCTGCAAGATGAAAATCCCCCTTCCCAACTTTAATCCGCAACATACTAACGAATTTTCTTATTTTATCCATATATCTCAAATATAATCTCTATTTTTTATTTTTTTTTACAATCTCTTGCAATCCAATTTAAAATTTCAACTATTTATTTATTATTAACTTTTCCACCACTATGTTCAGCCCAGATCCACTTAAATCTCTTAATTCTTTCTATAGTGGTAGTTGCAGTTGTTTATTTTCTCATCCATGTACATCATTTTTGATTTCTTCTTGTTATTTCAAACATACATCTTTTCATGCTTATTTGAATGGTCTGAAATCTCTGCATTACTATTCTCTTAAATATCCAATTCTCAGATTCATGAGTATTAGCTGATTAAGACTTCTATTAAAAAAACCTTTATCAAACCCATAAACATATTTAACTTTTATTTAAATATTCCAAATACATTCAGCTGTTAGTAATAGCACATCAAAAAAGTTAGTATATGCACAATGTTTCGAGAGGTATTATTCTCCTCCCTTCTTCAGGTGTTGCTGGTCTGACCAACGACAGTACTAGCATGGGATTCAAACCTGGACCTTTAGATTCTTGATTATTGAATTTTAAGGTTACACTCTAACCAACTGAGCTATCGTGCATATACTAATCTGTTTGATGTGCTATTACTAACAGTTGAATGTATTTGGATTGTTTAAATAAAATACATAAACATATTTTTTTAGTGATATTAAGTTATTTCTACTAAAAGCAATCCTTGCAAGTTTAATGTTATGAGTAATTTCATTTATTATGTTTTCAGTTGTATTAATAAGTTGATCAAGGTATTTGTAGTTGTTAATTTCTTTTAATTTGTGATTATCAATCTTTTTTAAAAAAAATCCATAGAATATTAATCCATTTACCATTTATTTTTAGTTTTACTTTTATATGATAACTTTTACAACATTTCCCAAGCTCTGAAACCTTATTTTCAAAATCAACCACATCATTGGCAATCCCAACATTATTTTATTCCTCTGGCTTTCCATTTTAAACTATTAAAATTGCTGCATAAATATAGAATCACACTGTCTGCTCTTTCACAATGTTATTCTTGGTATAAATCATGTAATCTAATCATTGCTGTTGTATTTAGATAAATATTATTCAGAATATGACAATATTTTGCCTATAGCTCAATGATCTGATGCTTTAATTATTGTAGAAATTCTTAAAAAATAAAATGCCATTTCATAATCTACACATCCAAAGTATTAGCAACAAAACATCACAATGACTTTAGCTTAGCATTTTGCTATTTATTAGATAATGGATGGTAGTGCTTATTAAATTCTTATTCAGTGATGTTCTATCCAAATATTCTCAGATTAGTTTTTGGCTTAGGATAAGGATTCAATAAGCACTATCATCTACTGGTTGCTAAAGTTTACAGTAGATGACAAAAGTAGGAAAAAATAAAAGAATTTGCTAATAAATCCAAAACACAATTGTCAAATCATTTTCATTGTTTTTTTTTTTTTTTTATGATTTCTTTCAACATTTAGATATCTAGTCCAGTTTTTTGTTTTGGTTGATTAGAATCCATTGTTCTTTGTAGGTATGTTCTAATTGTCATAGTAATGATATTGCATAGAACTAATAAAAGACTGGCAGGTTTGTATTTTCTATTATTTTTTTTATCACCTTTCTTAAATATCAATATTGCTAGCAGATTCTTCCAATCATCTGATACATTTTATCATTTAGACATTTGATATAAAACATTGCCAAAACTTTTTTCATTTTTTCACTTCTTTTTGGAAAGAAATATTAATATTAATTCCACCATTTTATAAAACTTTTTTCTTTTTCATAGATATAATTGTCCCATCTTACTGAGATTTAAAATGTCAGGCAACTCAGAAAAAGCAATAACTGTAGGGAATGCTTTATTTCTTGTTCTATATTATATAATTCTTTATAAAATTCTTTCACACATTTCATAATATCATCCTCTTTTTAGTAATAGTTATATCTTTTTTTTTGTTGCAAAAATGAAGTTTCCTTCCAATATCAGGATGCCGTTTTACACTTTTTATATTTTTATTATTTTCTATACCTTTTCTTATTAAGTCACAATTATATTTTTTATATCCTTATTAACTCTTTTTTAAAAATAGTTTTACAAAACTATAGTCATATTTTAAATATATTTTTTTATAGATAGACAACAAAACTATAGTCAACTTCCATATTTCTCCATTCTTTTTTATTTCATAAATAATTTCATATAAATAAAGATACAATAAAAGACAAATAACCCCCAAGATGCATTTCGTGCTGAACCAGTACTCATCAGTAGGGCCAGATCATCATCTCTCATATATATCTTTATTACATGAAGATTATTTATGTAGAACAAATTGGCTCATTTTTATTTTCAAGCGTCAATTTACTCCACTCCCAACTTTTACCTTATCAACTTTTTGATAAACGTGTAATGATTACTACTAATTATTTATTAAACTAGAGATTTTCTTTAAAACAGATATAAACTTTAATCTAAGTTAAAGATTAATATATCTGATTTTCAGCACACACACACACATGACTATTTCTCTTTCTCCCATGCGTAATATCTTTTTTATAGATAGACGACTTCCATATTTCTCCATTCTTTTTTATTTCATAATTTCATATAAATAAAGATACAATAAAAGACAAATAACAACCAAGATGCATTTCGTGCTGAACCAGCACTCATCAATTGGGCTATGTCATGATCTCTCATATACATATATATATATCTTTATTACATGAAGATTATTTATATAGAGCAAATTGTCTAATTTTTATTTTCAAGCGTCAATTTACTCTACTCCCAACTTTTACGTTGTCAACTTTTTGATAAACATGTAATGATTATTACTAATCATTTATTAAACTAGAAATTTTCTCTAGCATAGATATAAACTTTAATCCAAGTTAAAGATTAATATATCTGATTTTTAGCACACACACACACATGGCTATTTACGTTTCTCCTTCTCCCTTGCGCGATATCTTTTTTATAGATAAACAACTTCCATATTTCTTCATTCTTTTTTATTTCATAAATAATTTCTTATAAATAAAGATACAATAAAAGACAAATAACCCCCAAGATGCATTTTGTGCTGAACCAGCACTCATCAGTTGGGCCAGGTCATTATCTCTCATATATATCAATCTTATTTTAAATACAAGTATATTTTATATATCTGAAGTCTAAATGTAATATAGGGGGGAATTTGAACACAGATTTCCAAACTCTCTTTAACCATTCACTTTATCTCATACAACCGATACACATGACAGTACACATGTGAGAAAGATAAATGATCTCCAATACATGTATTGCATGCTGTACCAGCATTCATCAGTTAGTTCAGATCATTGTCTTCTACACATATATGTATAATAAATGCTCAGTTTATATTAAGATTTGGATAGTGGAGGAGATTGAAGCCTGTGTATTATAGTTTGAAGATTTGCTACCTTAATATTAATTGTGCAGTGATTCTTATCTGTACCAACTGATGAGCGCTGGTTCAGCATGAAATACATATATTGGAGATTATTTATTTTTCTCATATGTGTGTGGTCATATGTATCAGTTGTATGAGATAGAAGGTTTGGCTGAAGGGACTTGAAAGTCTGAGTTCAAATACCTTATATTAAAAGTATAGTCACTAAATTTTTCTTAATAAATTATTTTTCCAAAAATTATGTTCCCTCTTTTTTTATACATTGTCCTGTCTCAATAAAAAATTTTCTTAAAAATTGCAGCTTATTTAGACCAGTTATTTTTCTTACAGTTCTTAATAGATTCTCAATTATCTTTTTATTGATATTAATCGAGTCTGAACCATTTATAAGGCCAATTAATATTTTAAAATGATTTACAAGTTTTAATTTAAATTTATTGGAGTGTTTTTAAAAGCTAGGAATATAATTTGTTCTATCTACTTTTTAACACCATATCTTACATTACACCAATGGATGATCATTACATGTGTTGAATGTGTTAAGGTCATTACAATCTTGAACTACTTTTCTGTTAGATGCTTCCATATTTATTTCTGTTTAGCATTTTTCTTAAAGAAAATATTTTTGATATATCGTTTTTTGCAAACTTCATAAGTCTACAACCTCTTTCATTTTTGTCACATAGCCAGTTTACTCACAACATTTTCATCTTTCAATATTTATCAATTCTGGCATTAATGTCTTCCATGACAGTTTTAAAATCTTGTTTGGTTTGATCAAAAGCACTTTGTATATACAAATCATCTATTTCTTCATAACTTAGGAACTTATTGGGCATAAACTTGAATTATCTACATTTGGTATCTTCCATTTATTGCCACTCTGTCTGATATACCTTCAATCACAATATTGTTATTCCATTATTTATATATAATTTCCAACTCCACTTGTGCTTCCATGCCCACTTTTTACATCCATTGTCTCTTCACCTTTTTTTCCAGTTTCTCAAAGTCCAATAATGTTCTATTTAATATAAGACAGTTCTTCTTCTAATTCTTGCAATCTTCCTTCCCTTGAAAGTGATCTGCAGTTGTAAGTACCTAAATAAAAAGTCATCATCAAATGGCAGCCTGGATCTACACTCAGCAGATTCTTAGCATCCTCAGCCTTCAGTCATTAACTGTTGCTTTGGGCTTCTTCCATATCATGGTTTTTGTAACTAATGGCATTTATCTGAGGTTCATTGTCCCCTTTTAAATGATTATCTGGGTTGGGATTTAAGTCCCAGCTCTCAGTCACCATCATTTGCAGGTTTACTGTTATCAAACACACTGAGAAATTCAGCTACATGTTCTACAGTTTTTACATCAGTGCCTATTAGCATCTTCTCAATGGGACTAGGGAAACTACACCTAATTATGCATGCAATCTGGCTTTTAGATAAAGGATTGGTGGTCAGTGTTTTTAATATGTTTTCTTGCTGATGAATAAATGGAGTTACTGTCTCTCTAGGTTTACATTTCTCTTGGACAGTGCAATATCAGATTCCTTCCTGACTTCAATGCTGGAGTAGGAATTTAACAGAGCCTGTTTTAATGGATCAAAATTCATAGGGTTGTCAAACAATGACTCCCACTATGCCTGAAATGCACTTTGGAAATAACTACAAGCAATCACAATTTTAATCTCTTCAGTCAACTTATTTAAATCAAAATATCTTTTCCAAACTACTAATATACTAAGTTGGAGCCTCACCTGTGTGTCCTGAAAAAATCCTGATTTTTAAAAATTGATTGACAATACTGGGATTAGAAGTATATACACGAGTATCAATATCTGTATACACATCTCTATGAACATCTAGTTGATTATTTTCATGTGCAATATTTTTTTTTTATATAGCTAAGTCCATCTTAAATGAGATTTTCTTTTCTTTGATATCTTCTTGCATTTTAATTTGACTCTCACTTTTATCGGAATATTTTTAATTGCTTGAGCCAAGTAGTTGATTTTTAGCTTTTTTTGGATCAACACTTGATTGATTCTATATTTTTATCTTCTCAACTATTCAATGCAATTGTTCAAATTTTTTATCCATAAAATTCATGATATTAATTTTAAAATCTCTATTTTATCCAGATGTCACCTCAAGGTTGAAATTATATACATGAAAAAAATAATAATGCACACATATAAGAAAAAAATAAAATATAAATATACACACTTACTCTAAAGTAAATACATATATTTAGAGCAGGTAGAAATATATCAAGAAAAATTGGTATTAGTTAATAATTAACTGAGAGAAAGAAGAAGGAAATATATATATATGTGTTTATCAATAGAATGACATAATTAATAATTACTATTACTTTCCAGATCTTGTATTTTGTCCTTTTATATTTTGAATCTTGTTTCTTGCTAGAAAAATATAGTTAAGCAAATGAAAAAACTAACATTTTATCTGGTGATAATAATCTTTGGGAATCTTTTTTTTCCTTCTATCAGTTGTCAGAATTTCAAACTGAAATAAAATAGATTAGTAATAAGTAGTTGATTCCTGGAGTTTAAATGAGTTCTTAATACACTAGTTACTCTTATGCAGTTTATAATCAAACAATTTTTATTCATGTAGTTTTAGAAAAATTATGGATTCAACCAAGTTTGATAAAATGGGTCATAATAATTTTCCCACGATCAGTTTGTACTTTGCCATTCATTCTCAGCAAATCCTCTTCTTGTTTGTTAAGGCACCCTTAAATATTCATGTATAATAGAGTTTGAATGACATAATTAAGTTTTTCTTCTTCTTGCTAAATGTTTTACTTTCTTCTTCCATGGAGTCCCATGTAGTCAAGGGACCACTAAAGTTTTTTAAGCAAGCCATTTGTTTAAAATTTATCATATATATGTATGAAATTATAGTGTATTTTATCTATAAATTCATTCTTATTTTCAACTTTCAAAGTAAATATATACATTCCAATGGATTTCACAAAATGTAAACCAACTGACTGAGCTAAATTTTCTTACTGAGCATTTTATAGCTTATTTACCCCAAATCAACTCTCTATGAGGTGTTTATTATAAACAACTTAATTAGACACTTACCTTAAGACAATAGCCAATATATGCTTTTTAATAAACACAAGAAGAAGAATGTTGAGAATACTAATCGTGATTGGAAGCAGAAAAAGAAAAAACTGAGAAAACAAAAAAAATTTTTTTTTCTTTTAATACTACAAACTTTTTTTGAACTGTGTCTATTAGTTAAAAATTCTATCATGCATCTGATAAACTTTAAGAAATTCTTTTTTCTCTCTCTCTCCCTTTTCAAAACTAATTTTTACAATCAGTTAACAAATCTTTGTTTTTGTACAGAAATATTTGTTTGAGAGAATACAAAGAAATTTCCATAAACATACCAGAACAAATCATTATTTACTGAGGTTTTTGAGAATTAAAATGCTAATCATTAGCATTTCATAATTTAATCTTTTATTTATCAAGGTTTTACAATAATATTCTGTCAATTATCTATATCCTAATAAAAATAATAAATTTACCAATAATAAACTATTATAAACAGTCTTTTTGAATTTAATGGCAGTTGAGGCAGGTTTAAGAAATTAACCGAAAGTATTTCTGCAGATTTAAAGACTGTTTATAATAGTTTATTACTGTTAAATTTATTATTTTTATTAGGATTACATTTTTGTTTTAATTAAGGGACATTTTATTTATATTATATACAAATTATAAGACCATAACTCTCATGCTTAAACAAAATAATAAGATATTGGCAATCTGTTGTCAAGGCTATATAACAATTAGATAGCAAATGGATTTTTATATAAATAATAATAAATTGAAGTGATAATTTTCAAAATACCATCTACAAATTATATAATATTTTATTCATTGCTACATTGAGGAAAAAATTGGTCAATCTCAACAGGATATATATATATGGATTTGTGTAATTATAGAACATTCATCTTTAGACGTAAAGTTATAAAATTGTAAGTTCAAGCTATCATTCTGGTATAAATGGTGGATAATCATTATTTCAAATTCACATATCTAAGATGATTGCATCTAAAATGCATGTATAGAAAAAGGAGAATGTCTAACTTTTCGAATTAGATGATCATGTATAATATTATACTTTACGCTTAATGAATTGTGTGCTCTATAAATCCACAATTTGATTAGTTAACATTGCTTCCAGAACAATATCTAATTACTATACACACAGAGACACATATGCATCATGTTATTGTGATTGCAAATGTGTCATTTTATGAATTACACAGATAGTATTACAATTAATAAATAAGAGAAAATGCATATATGCTATAAATACTGAATAAAAACAGTGGAGATGGAATTACTATTATATTATTTTTTTGCTAGTTGTCTTAGTACATGAAATACATAAATTAACAATTCAAAGTTTAATGATAATAATAATCATATCATTTACTTTTCATTTATGACATTATATTAATATGACCAACCAACCAATCATATCTTCCAGGTTAATTATTTCACAGCACCACCATTCTTCATCTGTTAGTGAGTTCACATCTAGTATCACAATATAATGTAGAAAGTTATTATTGGTATAAATAATAAATTCAAAAACTTTAAGATTTTTAAAAATGTGAAATTATCTCAATGTAGTCTTGCAATATGGAAAAAACTTTGCATATTATATTTGAGATATTAGCTGCGAACTTACCGCCAGTTAAAGAGTGGTGTTTGATGCTTTGAAAAAAATTCCTGGAAGATCTGATTGACTGTTTATTTTAGGATAAAGCCAGAGATGGTAAGTGTATCTTTACCAATGATTTGATTGGTTGATTTTTAAAACATTAGTTGAGTATTTAGCAATATGTTTGTTTGGGATATAATTATTTTAATTATGTTTATGTGGGTATATATACTTATATGTATATACTTGTGCACACATACAATACAAATAATTTTAGTCCTACTAAAAATTGGTATATCTTTTATTTTATTTTAGGATTGGGTGACTTTGTAAGAAATTTATCATTTTGAAAATGGACTTTTATAGGGTAAATAAGTCACTGTGAAGAAGAGAAGTCACAGTTGAATAAATTGATGATCACCTTCTGAAATATTGATTGAAATAAAATATAGATTATGGATTCCTGTTATTCACTAGGATTTGTAAATAAAATATTTTTGAATAGTGCATATTAAAGTCTCTTCACCTTTGCATTTCATTTTTGAAACTTGACTTAGTTTCATTTTCTTAGTTTATGTATTTATTGGAGACATTCTTAACATTCTTAAAAAAGAATTATAAATTTATTTTATTTTATAAAAATGTATGACTTTTCTGAGCTCCACTTTTGAAGTAATTATTCAATCATTGAATAAGGTGAGGATCATTTTGTGGCAGTGGAGAGACTTCCATGAATGTTTTTGGCTAATTGACCATTTTCTGGCAGGATAAATGCTTCAAAATAGCTTTCCAATTCCCAAAAAGCAGTCATAGAAGTCTGTTTGTACGATTAGTTTGCGACTACTGCCTTTCCAAAAGTCAATTATCTAAAAACCTGTCATAAAATTAGTTTGTTCTGACATCTTGGAATCGTAAAGTTAACATTTTTGCAATTAGTTATTCAGTAGAGATAGAAATCAATATTACATTTAGAGTTTAGTTATGAACATTCTAAAAAATTATTATTATAGATTATTTTTGAAAATAAGGTTTTACTAATTTTTAAAGAATTTTTAATGATAATATGTATTCCTTAATATTAATTTAGAATTCATGTTTTTGCTTTTCATATTTTTCTAAAACATGAATACAGATCTAAATTTATACACACATACACAAAGTTACAATTGTCTAGAGAAGATTGATTATATCATTTTTTAATTTGAAATATGTAATTACAAGACAAAAATAAACCATTGTTTTGCGTAAGAAATGTAAACAATAACATTTGCATGCGTAATAAACCAGATAGACAGTTTGGTAACTTTACAGAATATATAAATAAAATGGGGGTGGGGGTGATAAAATTCACTACATAAAAAGATGAAAATAATAAAATTAATTATTTGGGTACCTTAATAATTAAAAATTTATATGTATTTAAAAAATACTATAAAAAAAAAACAAAAAACCGTCCAACAGTATATAAAAAACAAAACAATAAATACATAATGAAGTAATTTAATGCATGTAAAATACATAAAACAAATTGTTTTAAAACAAGCACAAACAGGAAAATAATGTTTAGCAACACTTGTGAAGAAAGGATGATTGCTTTCTATAGTTTGTTATAAAAAAGAAATGAATAAAATATAAGGGAATTTATTATATGAATTTTCAATTAATATAAAAAAAAACAATATTAGAAAATGTAACCAAAGAGAAGAAATAGAATTATGATTAAAAAAAATAAAAATAAATATTTTGTAATAAAATTAAGCAGTATAAACATTACATATTAAATTAATAATATTATCACAAAATTAAACAAAACCCACAGAAAATAATTAATAAAAAAAGAAATATGATAGACTAATAATTATACAAGAAAAACAAAAATAAAAATATAATAAATTGACATATGAAATAACATAGTATTAATAAATAGCTATTAAGCTAATGCACATGCACTTTGTAGATTTTAACTATAAATAAATACTCTCAAATGAATCCATCTATCTTTTCGAACCAAATGTTTATGTATGGGCAAATCTTAAGGATTTGGAAATGAGAGTGTGAAGATGTTAAGCGACCACTTTAAATTATTTTTGCTATGCTTGAATGAATGACGTTTGCAAAATTTTCTATAATTTATGATATGTCATTCAAGCATAGTAAAAGTAATTTAAAGTGATCACTTAACACCTTCATGCTTTTATTTCCAAATGCTTAAGATTTGCCCATACATAAACATTAGGGTTGAAAAGGTAGATGGATGTATTCTATCTTTTCACAAAGACTTTATCTTGTGTTTGGAAGTGAGAGTATTCATTTATAGTTAAAATCCACAAAGCGCATGTGCATTAGCTTAATGACTGATTATTAATATTACAGTTTATAAAACATAGTGCTATATAAAAAAAAATAACATAAGAAAAATGTAAAAAACAATTTTATAAAAACAGCAGTAATATAATATATTCATACAAACTTTGAAAATAAAAGCAACAAAATGATTTATACAATAAAATACAAAAGAAATAAATAAAATACACATTATTAAAAAAAAATTAACTTAAAATTTAGATAAAAGTCAAAAAAATAAAAATGAATAATCAATATAAAATAAAAATGAAAAGTATTAATTAAATGTAATTTAAAAAGGAAAACAGTGAATTAGTTTTATATATATTTCTTAATGATAAAAATTTCTTGGGGTTCAATAGAATAACTGAGGTTCAAATATATTTACCATCAGTTTAAGCATTTGAGCAATTTTAATACAAGTTTTGCAATCATGTGGGGTCACTAATAATTCAATAAATATAACTCAGGTTACAGGCGGGTTTATCCACTTTCTTTCTTGGTTTGTGTTAAGTGCTGTTCACAAATCTAAGTGATATGGTCTGCAGGGCGCCACTAGTTTCTGAATCTGACATGGTTATATCTAATAACCTTTTACATGTCCGGGTTTGATCCCTTTTGGTCTTTATTTCTAATAAAAAAATGGGTTTTGCTTTTGGCCTATCCTATCGCCTAATTTTAGGTAAAGTAAACATCTATAAACCAAAGTGGAGTTTTGACATAAATCTTCTCAGTCTTAGCATAACAAAGTGTTTCAATATTTTTTAAGTTCACTAGCTCAGTTAGAGTAACTAATTTAGGTGGCAATTCCTCTCCTGCGAATAGTGATGGGATGTGGTTATAATAATACTAAGAAATCACAAAATATTATAAAATCAATATTTATTTATGGCCTTTAAACAGTTAAACAGCTCATTAATTAAAGGTTGATGACGATGATGATGATGATAATAATAACGATAATGACAAGGGTTTCAACTACAGCTCTAGGACTAAGCCTAAACATAAAACTAAATTTTATAAAGATCATAATTATTGCTAATTTGTACTTACTTATATCTTAAATAACTAATATTCAACCATTGTGATGATTTCACACTTAACAAAGCCACTTAATGAATATTGCCCATTTAATAAAACAAATAATATTTATTACTACATTTCTAACTATCATAAATTCTAGATAAATATGAAATGACATGAATATAATAATAATAATTGATTATATTACAATCCTCAGTTAATTTTAAGTTTTCCCCTTTCCCTTCAAATGTATTTTGTATTAAGTTGGACGTCACATTAACCATGAAAAGTATTTCAAGACAAAAAATATTATCTGCTCATTAACACACATACTTAAAAATCCAACATGTAAATAGAATGTAAAAAAAAATGTTAGTAAAAATGAAAGAGCAAGTTTTAGAAAAAAAGTTTTAAATTATTTTCTCCCCCTCCCTTCCAAGCGCTGAAATCTATACTGAACTTGAAACAAAATAATCTAATATTCTAATACTACTCATTATTTCTCATTCAATCGCAATTATACACATATAAAATACCATTATGTATGTGCGTGTTTTATCCCATGATAACAAAATATTATTTAAAACCAAAATAATATTAGTTAAAACTAAAATCATAATACCATAAAAAAAAATTGTTTTACATATTCATATTTCATAACTGTAAAATTAATAAACATATAATTTTGATACATTCAAGATAATTTATGAAGCTCAAAGTTATTATTAGTAAGACATTCTTGTTTTAATCGATCTGAATAGTCTTTAAAAGTTCTTTAAATAAAAATATACCACTTTATTGCTAAAATGTTTATTAAGACTGATATCATAAAGAAAATAGATATAAAAAGTCATATTACCGATCTTTTGTTTGTGGCGAATTTCCAAGGGTTCAAACTTGTCTATATTTCTGCAGCTACTATGTGGGAACAATCTCTTTCTTGAGGTGTATAACTATTTAATGATGATGACTCTATTGAGGTTATTTGCTTTAGTGGACAATTTGGAAATCATTATAGTAATTTTTCTTCTCTTCCTGTCAAGCATGTGGATGAAATACAGCAGTTGTTTTCACATTTATAAATTTTCTTGAGTTTAAAATCAGTTGTTGGAACAATTAATTGGACTTGATGATTAATATTTATCAGTAGATTAATTCATCTTCTTTGAATGCAGGTGAATGCTTTCTTCCTTCTATTAAAAACATCTTATTTATCTGGTCAGTTGAAAGGTGTAGAATATTATTTTAGACACATCTTTTCCTTCCTATGTGATGTGCAGCTTCCTCCAGATGGTCAGCAAATGGAATATACATATAATTTTTCTAGCCCGCCATCTCTTATATTTTCAACTTTCAATATTATAGTTTAATAATCTGAATCAATCACAATAATAATCTAAGACAGCTTTTTATATCCAATTTTTAGTACAACAATCAGAATAGATCATTGTATTTTTGGCAAATTTGTTTTAATTAGATCTCTAATTTATTTTCAACAAAGTATTTTTCAACTGAAAAGTTTAATCCTTTTTCCAGACACTTTTGTTTTAAAAAAAAATAGACTCAATTCTTATTTCCTTTCTTTTGTTTTTTTCTTTCTTTTTAACATCCAGGTAACACTTCAAATCTTTGAGCTTCCTTCTTTAGATCTTGATAAGGCCATTTCAAAAATTATAGCTCCAAAGTGACAATCATTTACAAAAAATCTACTACAAAGATCGATATCTGATTAAACAGATTTCCTGTTTTAACAAAAAAAATTGTACAAAAAAAATAATTTAACAGATTTAATACTTCCTTTTCTTTCAATATTTAGGAAATGTAAAATTTTGTATGTAATGTACACACATCCTGCATTCTTTCAAATCATTCATAAACTAACCTTAAATAATATAATTGCTAGCTTAGTAATTATAACCCAATTATTTAATTAAATCTGTAACTTTTAAATATTATAATTAAAGAAAAGAAAAATAGAAGTATAGAATAAAATGTTAGAATTGATCAAGCATGGGTTAGTTTTAAAGAAAGTTAAAATGTTTAATATTTGAAATATACAACAATTAAATAATTTACACATACATTGCCTATATGTATGCATTATAACTTTGCTTTTTAACAGAAAATTTAAATATTAAATAGTTTAAATGTGTGTATTACCTTTCTATCAACACACAAACAAGTAAAGCATGTAATTGTGGACCCATTCTTTCTGTTTAAAGCTTTTGAAATTTTGATCTGGAAGGGTTTGAACTTGGATGCCCTACAGCTTCTTTTATGATTATATAAAATTGTGATGATGATTTTTGGTTTACCTTTTCTACATGCACATTACTATAAATTTGGCTAGTGAAAACAGTGAATTAGTTATATACATATATATATATATTTAAAAACCAAAAAAAGGAAAATGAATACAAAAAGATAAATTTGACTGAACTGCCTATCTATATAAAGAATCTAACAAATAAAAATCTGTATAATGTTTTAAAAATAAATATAATTTTATATGGATATAATTAAAAATATAATGGATAAAGTTATAAAAACAAATTATATAAAAATACAGACTTTTAATTATATAACAATATTATTGTAATCGTAATTATAAAATAGTGTTATATGTGTTATATAGTTATTTAATATAATAATAATATATAGTTATGTAAAAATTATTATGTAATTATCTTTTAGTGATTTATTTATTTTTTGTATACAAAATTTCAAGACTGTTTCTTAAATTGCTCTCATTATTACAGAATATTTTTATGTACAATTGTAATCATTTGATATAAAAAAAATGATCTGTTTGATGTATGTATGTAGCATTTTATAATATACTGGAATGTAAAATATTATCAAATATTTACAGAACTTTAATAATGCTTTAATTCAGCAAAAATAGTTAGAAGGAAAGAAAAGAATATTACTCAAAAAAATGCAAAAAAAGAAAAGTGATGTAATTATATTTAATTAAGTAATAAAAAAATAGTAAAGATTTTGAATCAATTATAAAATATAAGTCTAATCTAAACAATTAACATGGATTTTATATTGTGAATGCTTTAATAAACTTTTCAGGGGTTCTATGCTATAATCACGGTTGCCATACACAAATATGTTGAAAACATGCTAGAACATTTGCAATATAAAATAAACATATATAACAAGTTATTTATTTATCTAGCACTGTTTTTAATTTGTTACAATCATTAGGGAATCACTCCTCTACACATGTTCTATATAGATTTAAAAATTTAAGGAATGATGATTGTTACAAATTAAAAACAGTGCTAAATAAATAACTCATTATACATGTTTAATATTACATCTAATGCTGATGGGCAATAAATTGTAAAAAATTTGTGACCATTAATCATTAAGACATAGTAAATGAAATTAAAAGTGATTAATAGCCATTTTCATGCTCTGATTTCCAAATGTTTAAGGTTTGCCTATACATATAAGTTTAGGTTAAAATGTTAAGGTGGATTCATCTCATCTATTCAAAAGACTTTATCTTGTATTTAAAAAAAAAAGAGTATTCCTGAAGTGTTTAAATCTATATAGTGTAGTGTAGAGAGTGATTTCTTAATGCTCATTACAAATTAAAAACACAGTGCTAGATAAATAAATAACTTGTTATATATGTTTTATATTACATTTAATACCGACATGCAGTAAATTATAAAAATTTTGTAACATCATTTATTAAGATATAGTGAATGGAATTAAAAGTAATTAATTAAGAACTTCATACTCTCATTACTAAAAGCTTAAGATTTGCCTATACTTATACGCTTAGGTTAAAAACTTGAAGTGGATTTATCTTATCTTTTCAAAGACTTCATCTTATGTTTAGAAAGGACAATATTCCTTAAATGTTTTAAATCTATACAGTGCATGTGTAGAGGGGTGATTACCTAATGATTGTTACAATATAAAATAAATTATCTATTCCAAAAATAACATACCTTATACATACATAAAGTATACAAGAAGATCAAACTTAGTTGTAGAACACTAACTGGATCATGTGAGTTTCTGAAATGTTATCTATCAATGTTGCAATAATCATTAAAAAATTCCTTAATAATTGTAGGTTTTGAATTAATCACATGCACACACACATATATATATACACATATAACAACGATTATATTGCAACACTGGAAAAAAGTGTTTAATAAAATCTCAATGATTGATTAATAGATATACAAACTTCCATTTATGTGTGTGCATATATGTGTGTCTCTGGAGAAATAGAAGTGTAAACTGCTTAAAGATTAAGTGAAAAATGAATTTATGCATATTATTAAAGATTCTTAAACTTATTTTGTAATATAAAAGAGAACAATAAATTGCAATATAAAGAAAGAAACAAAAGTAGTCTCAACATATGAAAGAATTGCGTAATTAAAAAAAAAAAAAAAATTTCAAATGGAAGTTTTAATTAAACAACTTGTTCATTTCATAATAAAACTTGATGGCAAAGCTAAATATAAAATTAAAATTTTTGAATTTATAATATTTTAGAAGTTATAATTAAAAATGTAAAAGTTGGCAATCAATTTTCTTCTTCCTGTGTTAACAAAAGGTAAATAAAGAAAGAGAGAAAGAGTCAAGCTATTTTGTTCCTTTTTTTTCTTTTACATATTAAAAAAACATGATATAATGCATTAAAATTTGTATCCACAGCATGTTTTGAAGAGAGTAAAGAGGGTATTTTTCAAAAAATATATCACAAGGATACAAATGTCATTTAGATATTAAATTTTAATATTTGATTAATAAATCTAACAATCTTTCATATACTTTGATAGGTGTAGTCTATAATTTTAATAACTTAGCTTTAAAAAAATGGAAAAGTAATTGGGTGTGATTTGTCAATCGTTGGAATAAGCATCAAATAAAAATGTATCATTTATTTTATATATTGTTATGATTAGATATTGAAGATCTTAAGGTTATTTAATAGGATGATTTTATTTTATAATATATCAAGTTGGTGAAAATGGAAAGATACATTATGTTAATTGATTTTGTATTTTTATTAAGTATTTAATCTTATTATAATTGACTTAGTTAATAAGAGTATATTGATGTTAGTGGAATAGCAAGGTTGAGTTAGCAATACTTTTATTTAGTTATAATTAGAAATCAATTATTGAGTTATGAATATATTGTAAACTTGTAGAGCATATTAATATTATTATTTCATCAATTTATGAATCATTTTGTTTAAATATAAACAGAAATATTTGACTTTTGATATAAGTTTGTATTATTATAGACAATGTGTTGATTCATAAGGAATATTCAAGATTATCTGTGTAATTCTTTGTCATTATTTTATAATTCTGTTATAAGGGATTTATATTATAGGAAAATACTGTTATTTATACGACAATGATATTTAGTTCTATTGCTTTATCTTTAATCCATTGCAAATAATGCTTTTATTTTAGGGGAGTTTGAAGCAATGTTTTATTTGTTTTCTATCCGTCCTAAATGCTATTAGAATTTATGAATTTATAATAGAGATTATTATCATTGTTTTATTAACTTAAGTGTTAGATTGTTGTTCGTTGATTGATATTTATTTTAATTTAGTTTATTATTTTCATTCTGTTACAAATGACGCTACAATCCACATGTATTATTAAATTAGGACTGTTCTTTCCTTAGTTTTTTATTTTTTATTCTTTTATAAATGATGATCAATAATTAGGTTATGATTCAGGATACAGCATGGCATATATATTTAATCTGTTACAATATATATATATATGCATATAATTAAACTTAATTTATTGTGTAGATCTAATCTTTTATGAGTATATTTTGAAAAAAATTATTTTAAGATGTTTTAAAACAACTTTGCATTTTTACTTAAAATAAAAAAAAAAAACCCAACTCATTTCTATAACAATTTTTTTTCAAAAATCAAAATTATTTATCTTGAAAGAGAAAAATCAAAATTATTTCCGCGATTAGTAGTAACATTTAAATGCAACATTTTTTTAATTTTTTATGAAGTGCTTATTATATCTCTAAAAATATGTGTGTTGCTAATTGATTTTGCCTTAATGGATTTTCTGCTTTGTCATTAAATTATTAGATTATATAATCCCTATACAGTATTAGTATCTGAGTTTTTAATCTTTGCCCAAATAGATTCAGTCAAAATGGAAGGTAATAAATCATATTAAAATGGGTAGAATAGGTTGGTATTTTTCTTCAACTTAATCAAGGAGTGATGGACGTTATTTTACATCTCAAATTAATTAAATGGTATCTGCATGATATTATATCATTATAATAGATATATAGTTCCAAACAAAAACCTACCAAATTAATATATATATATCTTCATCTAATTATGGTAGGCTAGGTAGATTGCTAAGAGATTCTTCTTTTTGGATTCATTTTATTTATTAAAATTTTACCTGTGATTGGTCCTTTTGATGTTTTTCATTTAAATACTCAAAATAATCATCATTGATAGCACCCCTTGTTAAATAGTTATATCTGTATTTTTCTATTACCACACACACACACACACACACACACACATATATATATATATATATGCACAGGTGCAATTAAATAATGCAGCAAACTATAGCTGTTAATGACTGATCCCTGTAATCATGATTTGATTCTGAATTGTATGTTCTGATCATCATCATCACTGAATGACCAGTTTATTTCTTTGAATCTATTTCAATAATGTAAATAAACGTTGTGATTACATGGTCCAACTTACAACAATTAGTCATAAGCTAAGTTTAAACCCCATATAAGCATGCACAGGCTATAAATCCAAAGAAGAGAGAAAAATAAAAAAAGTAAAAAGAAGAAAGTATAATCTTAAAATTTTTAATTTAATTAAATTTAGAAAGATTGAAAAGGTAAGCAAAAATTAAATGATCAAAATGTGATTATCTCATCTTACTTATGTTTTTTAAAAGACTTAAAACTTGATTAAGGGAAAGGGATTAGTAAAAATAAAAAAAATGCCCATATATGTATACATTCTAATAATATTTACTTTCCATAGCTACAGCAAAAGATATTAATTATTTGGTATAAAATTTAATGTAGTTATGGAAACAGATTTTATATAATATTAATATCATCTATGTTCTTTATTACTTTTTACAATGCTTTTTTACATCCCACTATTGACGGTTTCGATTGCACTAGCAATCTTTTTCAGAAGTTCTAATTATATTTCCAAATCTTAACTGCTAAATTCAAACTTTTAAAAAATCATCAATAGGGGGTTGTAATAAAGCATTGTAAAAAGTAACAAAGAACATAGATAATATTAATATTATATGGATTTGGCAATGCAATGCGAGTTATAATACTACATAAAGAAGATTTTATACATGTACTCATATAAAATGGAACAGAAGAACAACAACAACACCTCTACATTTCTTGAATATCTAAAAAAGACTGGCCATGACTTTATTCCTTCCAACCCCAAAACTGTGTGTATAGAAACAACTATAAAAGAAAAATAAAAGAGGCATATTTTATCGAAGGCAACAATAAAGCAATAAACAAATGTAACACCTGCTTTGATATTCTAAAAAATGAACAACCTAATTTATTTGCATTTCATTTGCATATATTAATTATAATACAAACATTACCACAGTGTTCAATATGGCTATAATTATGAGGCACGGAACCTCAAAAGTGCTTAGCCTTAACTGAGTGATTAATATTTTTCAGGCATATAGCTTCTGCAATTTGCATATCATATGTGCTTCGTAGATTATAAGTTAATAATTTAAGAAAAGAAAAAATATTTTGCAAATTTATATTTATATTTGTTAAACATAAAGGATATCAATATAAAATTAATATCTATATATATGTAAGTTGGTGTAATTAAGGAAAATATTATGAATGTAGTATTATTTCTGTAGTATAATTTTCACTATATCATTCTCACACAAAGTAGGTACTGGTTAATATCCATTTTTAACATCTTATGAAAAATATGTAATTATAAACATATGACCAAAACAGATAAAAAACAGTCCCTACTTTGTACGAAAATGTAGTAGTAAAAATTACACTACAGAAATAGTATTTATTATTGGATAATCTCTTGTATAATGAATGACTAATAAAAATTATTAAAATACTTCCATAAAATCGTTTGTGTCAAGGTTGTAAGGTTAGTAAATTTGATACTAAGGAATTAAACTGTAGTAATTTGTTATATATATATATATTGAAAAATGAATAAGATATGTGTAGGAGATGGTGGTTTAGGTCAACTGATGAGTGCTGGTTTAGTATGAAATGTGCATCTTGAAAATCATACATCTTTTTTATATACCTTTGGTCATATAATAATATATATTCTTTCAAGAATAGATTCTATTTTAATCATTGAAATGAAGAAAATAGTATGTTAAACATCCCAATATATGTTTATCAGTCATTGACATGTGCATGTCATATTTAGAGAAAACAAAAATATTATGCTAACTTAAAAAGGTCATAAAAAATTGTACCCTGGTTGTTCAGAAAATTATTATATAGGACTTGAGTAAATGTGTGGTTGATTCTATTAAGCATAAAAATTTTGATCAGAAGTAGGTTAAGCAGTTGCAAAATTAAACAAAGCAGCAAGAAAACCTTATAAAATTAGCGTTCACAAATATATGATAATATCCCAGAAAAGGTTATTAAAAAGAAAAACATTATGGTAAAATAGTGTTCTTTTCTCTTTGTATTTCAGCAGTCAAAAGAGACAAAGTTGTGTACTAGTATAGGAGGAAAATCAAGACCTTAGTATAGGTAAATAATTTTTAAAAGATATATAAAACGATTACCTAATATTACTGGTGATGTTTATATATAGTTTCTAATATTAAATATAAGAGCATTTATCTTTAAAATTTAGTTACTATCTTTTTTTGAAATATTTACATTATATCTTTAACTTAGGCATAGCCTATATGTTTGAAAAGGAAGGGTTTTTAAAAATGTGTTCTACCAATTCTTAGTTATGTATTTTAGACTTGGACACTTAATACCAGAAAGCAATACAGAGACTTTAGATAACTCAATGAAGATGGAGAAATGCACATTAGGAATAACAAAACACCATAAACAAAATACATGGGTGAGAGAAGAAACATGTGTTACTGATATCATTGAAAAAATTACAAGACTGAAATGTAATTGGGCTGGACATATTACTAGAAAAGATGATAATAGATGGAAGAGATTTCAAAAGACTTAGAAAGAGACATGTTAGATGGACAGGTGAAATAAGGACATGTGCTGATTGATGTGAAGAAGAAAAGCTAGAAATCTGAAAAAATGGATTGAATTTGGTGAGACCTTTATTTTGCAGTGGATTGATAATGGTTGAAAATGACGATGATAATGATATATGCAATTTTTATTATTTTATAATCATTTGTATTATTATTCTATATATTTAAAGAGTAAGTATTGGAGAGGAGGATGACATTTCCATAACCAAGAATATATATAATTCTGATCTGCTAACAAATTTTATAATACCTTAATATTTAGCTTTTCTGCATTGATTATTTGTATATCTAATTAATAATACTTTTTTTTTTTACTTTATACAATGCAAATATATTATTTTTTTAATAATTCTATTCTGTTACAGTTTTGATTGTCTAACAGTCATCTTCAGAACTAAAAATAATATTTAAATATATATGAGTATATAGAAATGAAATATTTTATTATAACTATATAATTAAATATACATAATTCATATTTTTATTACAATTGTCAAATATTCATATATATTATAATTATTCATTTTTACAATTTATTTATATTAAAATTGTATTTTATTGTTTTATTAAATATTTAAAATATATATTTTTAAACTATTATATACACTTTTATATATAATTTATATTAATTTTATTAATTTTTACCATTGTATTTATATTAATTAAATTATATTATTCAATTAAATGCATTATTATTTAAATTTATGTATTTAATTTTTACATTTTATGTTTCAATCATTATCTTCTATTAGCTGCAAACTCATCAATTGACTTTTTTAATATTTTCTATATTATATATATGTTTATTTTTTTAATTATTATTTTATCTTATTTATTTTATTTTTACTTTATATTTTTTATATTAAGAAAATATTTAAACTTAAATCTTTATTTAAACTTGGTTTAATTGGTGTCACATACTGTTGTCAATTTTCAAATGCCTCAAATTCTTATAATTTTTTTTATATAAAACTGAGTTGGGCTGGACATATTGCTAGAAGAGATGATAATAGATGGACAATTGAAATTTTAAACTGGATTCCAAGAGATTGTAAAAGACCCAGAAAGAGGCCACATGTGAGATGGATGGATGAAATAAGAAAATGTGCAGGGGTGTTGTGGAGAAGAGAAGCTAAAGATAGGAAAAGATGGATTAAACTTGGAGAGACCTTCATCCTGCAGTGGATTGATAATGGTTGATGATGATGATGATCTACCTTAGTATCTTCCTAAGTATGCCTCTATTATGTAAAAATAACATTAGTTAAAATTTAACTTTTTTACTTGAAATTTTGGTACTCATCTATTAGTAGCTATACATAGCTTGATGGCACTGTTTCTTGCAAAAACACAGAAATATGCCATTTACGCAGCTGAAACTATGGTGACTACAACACTACCTTCATAATAGCCATTTTGGGCCACACGATGGCATTGTTCTCTATTCAAAACACAGAAATCGTATGCTTGCATAATGATAATTATCACCCTGTCAGCATGCTTTCCTATATATCTTGGAAGCTTCTAGAAATTTGGAAAGGCTTTTTTCAGAGCACTATGTGTTGGATTTATGACAAATTTCACATTCTCGTGGCAAGATGGCTGTACTCAACCAGTATTTTCAAAAGACATGTTTACTCTTACACAGTGGTATTTTTTTGGATTTGGATCCACTTACAAGTGAGATTTTTTTTTTTGTTTGTGTTTGGAAATAGAATTGTTGTTGTTTTTGTAGTTGTTGGAATCAATGCTTGTTGTTGTGAGTTGTTTTTGAAACCCAATCAATCCAAAAAGGTTTTTGTTTGGCACTTGTATTAGAGATTTAAAAACCAAGTCAGCTGATAAAATACAAAAACATTGGTTAATGAATTTTTTGGTTTGGGTTGGGTTTTTTTTGTTGTAATTTTGTTTAAATGTTTAATTTACTATTATAAGAGTAATGTCAATTTGGAAATGAAAAAAGAAAAAGTGTTTGGTTTTTGACTTTTTATTAGTGGTGGGTGTAAAAAAAGTTGGCTGATTACTGTTTTCATGAAGTGTTTTGGGTTGTTTTCAAATTTGATTTAAATGTTGAATTTAGTATTTGAAGAAGAATGTCAATTTTCCAATCCAAAGAAAAACGATCGATTTTTGGATTTCATTCCTTTTTTAATGAAGTGTTTTGGGTTTTTTTTTTTGTTATTTTGTGTTACAGGAATTTTGTTAAAATGTTGAATTTTCTTTTGGAAGAATAATGTCAATTTGGAAATCCAAAGAAAACTGTTTTGTTTTGGGTTTGATGAGGTTTTTTTTCGTGAAGTGTTTTGGGTTGTTTTTTTTAGCTTTGTTTCAATGTTTTAATTTACTATTAGAAGAATAATGCTAAATTTGGAAATCAAAAGAAAACTACTTGGGGCAGGGGGGTTAATTATTTTTGTAATGAAGGGTTTTGGTTTTTTTTTTTAAATTTTGGTTGAAACATTTAATTTACAATTAGAAGAATAGCGTAAATTTGGAAATAAAAAGACATTTTTTTTTGTTTTTTTTTTAAACTTTTGATTAAATAATTAATTTAGTATTATAAGAATAACATTATTCTTGTACTAGTAAATTAAATGTTTTAACAAAATTACAAAAAAAAAAAAGAAACAACATAAAAAATGTTTTTTAATTTAGAATGCTAACAACAATGTAAATTTTCAAAAGTCCATAAAAAAGGCAGGCCTGGAAACTTTATATTAATAGGTTTTTGAAGAGAAACAGTGCCATAAAATGATGTACAGCTGATAATAGACAAATACCAAATTTTTTTAATGGTATCTTATACTGGTTGTTGTGTAGATAGTTATAAATGTTTTTTTTTTGCAAAGAAATACATTTTTTTCTATTTTTTAAGGTAAATATAATAAAACTTACTACAATTAATGGTAAATTTAATAAAAAGCAAAGTTATTTTACTTTTTAAGATAAATATAATAAAACTAATAGCAAAAATAATAAGAAGCAAATTTATTTCATAATAATAAACTGATTATAATAAAGCAATCAATTGATTATTAAAAAGCTGTTGCAGTCTAGAGAATTGTAAATTTAAATCATCTTTTGCAAAAAAATGATATTTTTTCTACTTTTTATGTCAACTATAATAAAACTTATTGTAACTAATGGCAACAATAATAAAAGGCTAATTTATTCTACTTTTTAAGATAAATATAATAAAATTTATTGTTACTAATAGCAAAAATAATAAAAGGCAAATTTATCTCTCTATAATAAGTGATTTTACAAAAGCAGCCAACTGATTATAAAAAATACTGTAGTAGTCTAAACAGTGGTAAATTTAAATCATTCTTTGCAAAAAAATATTATTATTTTTATACTTTTTAAGTAAAATATAATAAAACTTATTGTAACTAATGGCTATAACAATAATAAGTAAATTTATTTCTGTATAATAACTGATTATAAGGAAACAGTCAACTGATTGTAAAAAAGTTGACAGCATAATTCAGTTAACTAAAGGCACTTTTATTTTTTATTTTTGTGATTTTATGGTTATATGTTTTTATTTTTTAATACAATTAATTTAATATTCATTGTAAATAATACTTGTAAAAATGAAATTTGAAGTGATAATTATGTAAAACAAATATGTATCTTAGCAGGTGGTATAAGATATTGGTTGTAGTGAGAATGCTATAAAACTACAGTGTAGCCATTGCAGGTTAATACAGATTTTTAATTTTTTCTGTCTCTTTTATTATTAGTGTAATAAATTATTTTTATACAATCTTTTTCAAATTTACATTCTGTTCTATTGAATGTTATGTAAATAGATTATGTTTAATATCACATTTTATTTGAATCTTGTATTAATTAGATTCTTCATTTCATCTATATAATTTTAATATTATTAAATGTATAAAAATAATTACCCAATAAAAATGATAAAAGATAATATAAAATTAATACAGAACTTAATAAAATATGATGAAAATAAAAATGAAAAGACATAATAAAAAAAATGAATATTTTTGGAATAAACAATAATTTAATATAGCAAAAAATTTAATTAAAATTGTTAATAAATTAAATAGAAAATGTAATAATATAATAAATTTTAAATTAATAAATATTTTTTTAATATAGTAGATAATAAATATATAAAAATAAGTAATGAAGATATGCAAATTATGAGATTAAATATAAAAATGTCAGATTAATAATATTAAAAATAATTACCTAAATGAAAAAGAAAATTAGTACAAGATTGAAACAATATAAATGTCATAAAAGATTACTTACATGTATTTAGTGGAAACAGTATATAAACTTGTAAAAGAATGTATAAAAATAATTTACTATGATAATAATAAAAGAGCTAGAAAAATTAAAAAAAGCTATATTAATTTAAATCAACCCAGGTTTAAATAAAGATTTAGTTTAATAAACTTTACTAATATATATATATATATATATATATATATATATATATATATATATATATATATATATATATATATATATATATATATATATATATATATATATATATATATATATAAAAATTAAATAAGTAAAAGAAATTAACACTTACAAAAAACAAATATAGAGGCGATTATTAAATATAAAAAATAAAAATTAAGTAATGCAAGATTTAGGTGCATAAATTTAAAGTTATAAAGGGTTTAATTGAATAATTTAATTTAGTTAATAATTAAAATTATAAATATAAAAGTAAAAATTAATAAATTATATATACAAATAAATAAGAAAATTAAAAAATAATATATTTTAAGTATTAAATAAAACAAAATATAATTTTAATATGAATAAATTTTAAGATGAATAAGGTATATGAATATTTATTTATACAATTGTAATATAAAATATGAATTATGAAGTCATTTTCTATATATACATTTATATTTAAGTATTTTGTAGCTCTGAATACAATTGCTGGACAGTTGCAGCTATAAGGAAATAAAATTATTTAAAGGAACACAATATGTTTGCATTGTATAAAGTGAAAAAAGAAAGTTATTAATTATAACTAGCAGATTTTAGTGAATATAGTATGTAATGAAACAAAGATCTGCAGGAATAAGAAACTTCTCCTTAGTAATCTTTAGCATTTATTTTTGAGAGATCAAAGTGAAAGACTTATATCCAGTTTGTTTAAATAAAGGTTATTTTATTTGATAATCTAGAATAATCTGGTATAGACATGACTTTAATCAATCATTTTTTTAAAAATCTTATTTTATTAGTGTAATGTGAGTAAATATAATATTAACAAAACATATCTAAGGTGTCACATTGTTTTGTATAGTCCACTTCTGTAATATATGTGCATTATTTAAGATTGGGTGCGTCCATTGCTATCAATAATACTCATCTTTACTGTGAATTAATATAATATAAATGATTTTAAAAATGAGTCTGAACTCAGTCATCTTAAATGATAGAATGTCAAAATATGAATGTGTCAGTTGGACAAAAAAATTTAACTATCCATAAAATAACAAAAGTTATTATTATGAAAATTGCTATGAGTTCAAAACATCCATAAATAATCATGATTTATAAAATTCTGATAATTTGAAAGTATAGCTGAATTTGAAGAGAACTTATTTCTAATAGCTATACAGATTGATCATTAACATATATGATTATAATTAGATAAATGAATTTCTGTAGATAGAAAAAGTAAAATGGGTATTATAGATGAAGTTCCAATAAGATAAATCATCCTATAGTTGTATAGTAAGTACCCAGAAAACAATTGTTATTTGACATGTCTTCCATTACAACATAGTGTAGCAGTTACACAGTCAATCACCCAAGCTATAATAACTTGTAATTAGAATATGAGTGGAACTACTTATTTTACCCTTAGTCTATCCCATACATATTACAGTTAACTTCCATTATTCTAGAATTCGAACTAAGGGAGATAGTGGTTGATCCTCTGGTTCAAGGTATAATTGTATCATCGAAGTTAAAATATGTGTAAAATAAATATATGACTGTTAATGGGAGTGTGTGTGGTATATTGTATACATCCAGTCGTGATATATGTGTAAGAATATGACTAAGCAAAATTTAACCACAGAAAAATAAACAAAGAATAGTGTTTTAACATTTAAATAAATTTAATGAACGTATTTACATTGATTATTATTTGAACAAGAAAATTTAAAACACAATTGGGGAAAACTCATGGTCATTCTTTATTTATGCTTTGTTTATAGCAATGTCCCTCATCCTGATCCCATAAAGAATAGCCACTAAATGTCCCGATTAACATAAATGATTTTCATATTCTATACAACATTGCTATACATAGCACAATATTCATTTACTTTTTGTTATCTTTTATTTAACGCCATGATGGTTTAAAAGACCCCCCCCTTATGTACAGTATGTGTGTGTGCGTTGAAGGAGAGATAAGTTCACGACAAATAATTAAAAAGATATGTAAAGAAAATATATTAAAAATATTAATAATTAACGTAAACTTTAGAATAAACAACAAAAGTGTATGTGTTGTACATATATAAATGTTGAATTTGTATATGTATTAGGTAACGTCTTACTTTGTCCCATTGATAGTGATCGGATTATTTCATTATCAAGAGCATACCTCATAGATTCTGTCTATTCAAGGTAATAAAATAAATTTCTTTTTTATTATTTAAATATTAAATTAAAGTTAGTTGGCCCTATATTAAAAATAAAGAAAATAAAATTATTATATATAGCATACAAACAATTAAATATAGATGATGTCAACTTCATAACTTGGCTTTACAGTTGTATAGACACTGTTCTAATGGCTTGTTCTCATAATCCGTGGTAGTTTCTTTACGCATACATCTGATGGATAGGTTGACTTTAATAGCCTTCGAACTGAAATTTTAAAATGAAGAGTAAAAAAAAGAAATCCATAAATGGATTGCTTCGATGTTTATCAATCCAGGCACGGAGAGATAAAACAATCTTGCATCGATCTTGATGATAGTTAGCAAAAAACAATAAGCGTCCTTCCATGACATTCTTCTTTCACTTAACACTGCATAATTACTTTTGTCAATACTTACATTAGTTTTTGTAGTTTAAGTTAATTGGATAAATGTCAATATTTTTTTAGCTAGTGCATGTTTTAGATTTAAATCTGGAAATCCACAGTGAGGAATCAATGGTGATTTTAGAGATTCAAATACTTTATTTTGTTTGCAAATTATTAATTTCGAATTCTTTGTTTAGATGTTTTATGAGCTAAATCTTTCTTCTTACTTTCTAAAATCCTGGTAAAAGTTTTTTCAATAGTATTACAAGTCCAAATTGATTAATACAGACATTCAAACTTTTCTTTCAGCTTCTTTGTGCAGAGAATTGGTAGATTTTCTCAAAGAGGCTCATCTTTTTTCTTTATTGCTGATATCATCTTTGCCATGTTAACATAAACAACTTGTTTTTAAAAAAAAGAAGAAAAGAAACATTTGATTTTACTTTACTTTAATATTATATATATGTATTTCTTTTCTTGATTGCATTCACCCATTCGATTTATTGTATGTTGTTCGTAGTAATCACAATACATTTAATGTTAATTGTTGTAATGGTTAGTTGTCATATCTATTTGACTGACTTGATTTAAACGTTGGTTTAATGTTCATTTATATTGGGCTTTAAGACGGATTGTGATAAATGGTTTGTCATTTTATGTGCACTAACGTTATCTAATATTATTCATTAATGAGAAATGCTAATATCATGGGGTTTGAATTTGGGTTGGGTCTCATGTTGTGTACCAGGCATTGGAGGAGTATTGGAGGTATACATAATTATATATATATAAAATACTATGTAGTAGTCAAGTTTGTACATTCGCATAACAGAATTCAGAATCCAAGCAAAAAAGACCGAAGCTGACCAGACTAGGACTGTGACATCCCAAGTCCGACCAAATTTCAACTCGTGAGCCAGGATTTCAAGACTCAAGACCCTACGAATGACCACCTTGAAATTACACGTAGTATACCTCTTTCCACACGGCCGACCTAGGTCACGAAGACGCAATAAGACTCTGATAATTAAAAGAGAAGTTCTTAATTGACTAAAATATATCACTAATCTAATTTAACTTAATGCATAGTTTTTCACATATATAGACTATAAATAATAAATAGAATTGGATTGAATTAGATCAATAACGAGACAGAGAACGAAATACATTAAATTAATTATACATTTATTTGCAATTGGCATGGAATTGATAAGTTTTACACATTTCAGCGTCGAATGTATGCAAACATTGGGTGGATAAGAGAACACATTCTCTTTTTATATACAATTCAAAATAGCTTTATATAAATAATTTCATTTAATTTTCATACATGGGTTTAACATATGCCCATATTATGAATTACTTTACAACTGATACATATTCAATCACTACGTTATGTCTATAAATCTAATTAAGCCAAATCCTATTACATTTGTGGCTGGTATATAAATAATTATATTGAACTTTGATCATGAATTCATTTACTAAAAACAATATGACTTAATAACGAGCGCATAAACCAGCTCAAGTAATGATTGATCGAACATAGCTTTCGAGAGAAAATTTCAGAATGCTGAAAACGTTATATAAAGGTGGGAGAATTGGCTGAAATAAGATTTTACCAATGTGCTATGGCACAGGTAAACAATAATAGGAAAAGTCACTCTGCAGATGGATGAAATAACTTCAGGGTTCTTGCGACAAATGCCGGTACCCTGTAACCGATCGCAATGCTGCGTGAAAAGGAACATTGTGTTCAGGAATGGCGGGGGACTTACGTGCTAACCTGGTCTTGGCTCAGGCTTTGCTACTGCTCTACCCTATAAGAGAAGATGTGCTGGAAATGCCGTGGCTCCATCTTGAGATACGTATATTACGTATAGCAGCAAAACGAGAATAATTTTATAAAATAATATATCACATCCGCCAAGCAAAGAATAGTATATTTCATACTATGAAATATGAGTTAATAGCATATTAGCTCTATCAAATTGGGACCAACTCTTGTGTAGCCTGATAATAAACGTCTATGCTACGAAAGGGAATATTACTACATCTGTACTTTGACATGCTCGATCTATTAAATTACTTATAGAAAATAAATATTTAAGGAGGGCAAGTATATTTCTATGGACTTAAGAACTTAAATGACAAATATACTTATAAATATGATCAAGGCTAAATTTAATTCTAAATAAAACTATAAGCAAGTTTTTAAATGGTTGATTAACAGAGCCACATTTCACATATTAAATCATTTAAATAAAAAAAAAAAAGGATTTCGAAACAGCGCAGAAAGTTGACACTATAAACAAATTACACAAAGATTTTCAAATAATATCTTAAAAACATGAAATTTAGTGCCCACTGTTTCGAAATATTGGCATATAAATTATAAAAGCATTTAATTAAAATAAGCAAAGAAATATAGACACAACCGCAGTGATATAATTTTAAACTAACTAATTTACTTTGAAGTGAATGGAAAATATAAATAAGTCAGATTATTTAAACTTTAACAACATTAAATTTTGATAGCAATTGACATATTTAAAATATTAAATGGATTTTAAGTTTTGATTACATTTAGCTTTATCATTATTTTAAAAAAAGAGTTAGCTAACTTATATAGATATATTTACATAAAGAATTACACAGAGCTCTGCGGTTTGAAAAATAAAACGGTACCGGTATTATTTATCTGGACTGCAAGTTCTTGCTGTAGGTTTGGTGTGCTTGACTGGGCGGCTGGTGGCATCATCTTTCCCATTATGTTAGGCTTGTCTCTTCTATTGGCATGATGGTGGTTTAGGCATTTTGACGACAGAAACCCCGTTCTCCCGCGGAGTAACAGCAACAAAATGCCCGCTTTTAGCCGGACATATTATACATTAACAATTGAGAAGGATGGCTGCAATTCTCTCTAAAAATATGGCTGTCTATCTTGTTAAAAATACAGAGTATTTATATCTTTTCCTTATCGGAATCTATCACCTCAAGACTCACTAAACTCAGGAATTTAATTAAATATTTTTCAATTTATAATCCAGATCTTAGATAACTTATGTTAGAAACATTCCATAAGGTATTATTATAATTAAGATTTTTCGTTGCAAACAATTGTCCAATTTAGATTTTAAAATAACTTAATCTTATCTAAGGAGATTTTAATTAGTAAATTTTGAACTAGTTTTACTTTTTACGAATTCCAGGTGTGGTCGTTAATGACATTTGTTTACAATCAAAAATCTTTTTAATTACTTGACCAGCTTTTATTTTTAATCTTATATATAATAGAAACTCTTTTTATTTAAAAACAACATTTTAACATTTTTTTAAAACGCAAACCTTTTTAACATATTTATTTAAAATAATTCACAAACATATTTTGATATAGCTTTTAAATATATTTTCGGGAAACTTTTCCCTGAAATATATTTAAAACAAGAAATCTTTTAACAATTTTTTAAAGACATTTAATATTATTTTTAGATAATGGCTTTTACATATTTTAAAATCATGCCTTTCTTCTATATAGCACAGATTATATATCCGTATATGAAATTACAATATTAAACAACAAAATGAATAATTTACTCTTAACTTAAATAATATAATAAACATTTTTAGAAATATTAAATAACTTTAGTACGCTATAATTTTACTAATCCTATCTAATTATAGCGTTGGTTCGCACGCAAATATATAATACTGTTTATACAGACATGAACGAATTTTAAATTTATTAACATTTAAATAGGTTTGAACTTAGCACAGATGAGTGTGTCATTAGGTTTGATGGTGAAACGATAGGGGCTTAGAAAGTTATCGTTTCAATATATATATATGTTAAATCAAGTATTTTTCATGGATTGTTATTTTAATAAAGAACAAAAATAAGATTTTATTCATGTAAACAGAGATAATCTTTGCCTTTGATGTTGCCAGAGAACTATCTATTACTACTAATTGTTATTTTCCTTAAGGCTAAATACATTTCCTCCATTGATTTATAATAACTCTTTTGTTGTTGCTTATTGGTTGATTTGAAATTCATCCTTATACACATAGTTTTAATCAATTATCCATACTAAAATGCTTGTGCATAGATAAAAGAGAATTTATTTTCTTTGTATATAAACATTCATTAAACTTTGAAGCTAAGGAACACTGGATTCAGATTGCCAACTTTACAGAATAGCACTCTCAATCTGAACAGCTATGGTGCTATAAATCTATCATTTTATATGCCTAAGTGATCTTAAATGATTTTAAATAGCCCACTGCAAGATGAAATCATCTTCAACAACCTCTCATAGAAGAGTAGCGAAGAAAAAGGTAGTTTTCACTAGACTTAAGAGAGGTTCTCAAGAGTTGATAAATACCTATTTACTGACCAATATTGAATGATTAATTGTTGTGAAAAGTTTTAAGTTTATCTGGATTTAAATCATGGTAATAGGTATTTAAAACGTTTTTAATATATAACTGTTCTCTCATAATTTAATTTCTGATACAAATATGATGAACAGTGGCAAACTACTTCCATGAATAACCATCATCACATTTATATATTATAGTGAGAAAATTGTTTAGCAATTTTTAAAACAACAACGAATATTAAATTTCTAAAAACATTTTTTTTTCTAAATTTAAAAACTAGTCTTGGAACTTAAAACGACATTGATTATTAGTTACTAAAAATATACTTTTTTTTAAATTAAAAAAATTGTCTTGGAAATACGGAAAGTTGAAATTTTGATTTTAAAAAACGATTAAAATTATGATTAAAAAATAAAATAAAAATAAATATTTAAGGCCTAGCTGTAATATTCTAAGGAGAAATCAATTTTTGCTGAGTCGTAGTATTTGATTTTTGTATTATTGCTTAGCCTATAAAATTATATAGCAGAATATTTTTAAGTACTGCGGTTTTTCTACTTAAGTTTAAATGATCTTTTTCTGGGTATTATTATTTTAATTTTTTCAAATAATTATTCCTCTAAAAAATATTAAAATAAAATTTATCTCAACTATATACATGTGTGTGTCTTAAATGGTACAGACCTTAAATATAAGCAATATAAAATAACCCTGGTAATTAGGTGCTATTCTAAGTTAGTTTAATAGAATCCTCAATATCATGTTCTGCTCTATGTACAGAAAATAGGATTCTTTTGAACATAAATCTTAATCCGATTAATAATTAACACTTTCTTAAAACAGTCACATTTAATTAATTATTAAGGACTAATATCAGTCAAGTCAACATTTTTTAAAAATAATTTTTCATGAGACATTAAATTGAATAAGAATTCTGATGAAAATACTTTAGTATATCAACAGTTGTTGGTATTTAAATAGAGAACTGTTCCCTCATTAGAAACTGTGTTGTAACGTTGTTTAAACAATTAATATGTAAAATATTTGAGTATTTTTGACATTAATTTTTGACACATAGACATATTTAATTTTTAGGCACCTCATGAATTCTCTGATGCACAATAATTAGTAAGAAGAACAAACAGGTAGCAGATTTCATAATGAAAGTTTCAAAACTCATTTTAGTCTATGATAAATGTTTTAATTTTTAATGACATTTATGTAGAAAAATAACTTTTTATTGACATGGTTGAACAATGTAAAATTATTGAATTTACTCTTATTTCATAAACAAATATTTACATTTTTGAGAGTTTCACATCATGAAATCAGTTGTTTTCTAATATATTACACCCTGACCATATATGTGACTACAATTATTCAATTTTTTATTTATATTTAAATTCCAGTTCTGTATAAAAAATTATATATTTCCATTGCAATAGTATGTGTTTAAGATTGCGAAACTTATTTGGATATATTATTATGATGTGTTTATTAAATTCACACAAAATAAAAAAATGCAAAATTTCTATTAATGTAAAAAACAATTTTACTATTTCAGTGTGGTTATGGATGTTCAAACTTCAATACACCTGACTAAAAATTCTTTTTATTTGAGATATTTATATATAATGATAAATATTGATCTTTTTAATGTTGAATAGGATTTATTAATTTAAGTTATTCCTATAAAAAGATATTATTTATACATGTATAGGAATATCATTACTGAAATTCTATTTATTATTCTTGATTTTTATAGAAAAAATATACATAAGTCAAAGTAGTGAGAATTTAAATGAAAGAAATCATAAAGGTAGTCGAGAGGTCAGCGACAACTGCTAGTAAAGCAGTTGTCCTGGGTTAGCGGGTTCACTTCCCGGCTGATGCTGTGACACATGAGAAAAAAAAAAGTAAAAAGAAATTGTTCTGCATTATAGTGAAGGAAATCTAGAACATGAAGTTTTGGCAGAAGAATACAAAGAGTTAAAAATCTAAATCGAAAACTATTAATTTGTTTAAAATTGTCTTTAATATTAAGGGTAAATGGAATGTTAATTTGAATTGTGAAAAATTATTACTGTATGTATATATTTATGTATGCTGTATTGTGATTTGTTTACAGGTGGGAAGTTTGCCTTAACAAGAAAATCATTGATAGTGAATTACTAATTTGTTTGTTAGTTGCATATGTATATAGAAGATTAAATATTTTCATAGATTTATTAGTATATAAACAAATTAAAGTGTAAGTCACTTAAATAAGGTAGAAATGTATTTAAAGAATGATGTTGATAGGGAAATCTGTTATTCCACAAATATTCTAGAATCCACTAATACCCTTTTTGTTGTTTTGAGTTTAATGAGAAATTAGCTGTCTGGGTTTAAACCATCATAACAACTTGGATTAGAAATAAAAGAAGATTACTTGGACCTCCTGAGATTTATTATTATTTAATATATTCTGTGTGAGTTTGAATCACTTATTCATCAGATCAATACATTTTTTAAATAATTATTTGGAAGAGATTTATTATTATTTCATATTCAGTGTGGGTTTTAACCACTTATTCACCATATCAATGTATTTTAAAGTCATTATTTGAAAGAGATTTATTATTATTTAATATATTCTGTATGGGTTTGAACCAATTATTCATCAGATCAATACATTTTGCAATCATTATTTGAAAGAACATATTATTATTCCTTAATTCACATTTACAAACATTTTCTTAATTTAAGTATGTGTGGTTCCAAAGGCAATTTATTCTATCAAATTTTTTTTTTAAAGTCATGACCATTATTCAGGATAAATTGGTTTGTTTTCTTATTATTTAAAAGCATCTTAATAATCAACCAATCCAGAAAATGACTTTTTATTAAATCATAGATTATCTTAATAACCATATCTTGCAAAATATTTTTATTTCATCTATTACTCCACTGCATTCCATTTTTAAATATATTTCCCTTTTGTATTACTTACAATCAATTAATTTAAAAGCAACATTTCATTATATCCTATTTTAACTTAAAAAATACAATTTGTGAAATATTTTTACTTATCATAATAGGTTATAAAAGCTGTACAATTTTCCTACCTGAACATATATCTGCTGGTTCCAAAGGCAATTTATTCTATCACTTTTCCAATCAATGAGGGGTTCTGAGAGCTTGACAAGACAATGGGCAGTTCATAGGCCTTGATTTATTTTACTTCATAGCTGAACAGAGAGAAAGAGAGAGAAAGCTTTTTTTCAATTATTCAGACATTTGAAGATATAATATTTTAACCACTTGTTTCTTCATTTAATATTTTATTAGTTATAAGTTTCTTCTTTTTATTGTTCACTATTCTCCAAGTCTTGTTGGGCTAGTATTCATATAATATGGATTTTTCTAATAACAGTCTTGATGTGTTGTGACTATAGGTCTGCTACAAAAATCTCTTAAGCAATCTCTACTTCCCTATTTATCTCTTTATGCTTTTGGTGGGAACAGATTCTAATAACTCTTATCTAATGTTTTTGGAAAAAACAGCTATTGATTTTTAAGCCCATGGCAATCTTTATTTTTTTTTATTAATAATTAATTACAGCCTTCTTTTTGATAATCTATAAACTTTAAACTTTTGAAAAATATTGCATTTTAACAGTACTTTTAATATTTTAAAATATTAATTTTTAAATTGCTGTCATCTCTCTATTTCCCCACATCAATTTTTATTTTTGAAACTGTGTCAGCTTTTTTTATATTTTATCTCGACAGTTTTAAATGGGGGGGGGGGAGGAACTTCAAATTATACTTGTGAAACAACCTGATTGTTTCAATATATATATATCATCTACACACATATGATAAATGAAATTCATCTATCATATTTGAATTTATAAAATTATTAAAAATATTTTTCATAATTAATTCCTTTTGAAAAATATACATAAAATTTATCCATACATGTGTATATCAATAAAAATAAAGATGATATGAATGAGTTCTCAAATTCTATCATAATAGTTTACAGTTTTTTTAAAAAAAACAAAAATACTATCCTATAACAGTCTCTCCTTAGTTGAATAAAATTTATAAACATCTTTAAAAATAATAGGGCAGGTATATATATATATGAAAGGGGGCACCCCAAAAACCCGGGGGGGCGGGGGGGGGGGGGGATATATATATATATATGATATAATATCTAAAAAGAGCTCTTTTTTCATTTAAAAAAATTAAGACAATCTTGACAGGATTACTGTTGATTGAATAATTAGAAATGTCTTTAAATTTAAAAACATAGATTTTAAATATTTTCATTTATTTCTCAATATGTGTATCAATATCACAGGTGGCTTTTAATTATAATGTCTTTAAATTAATCTAAAAAGGAAAATGTCTTTTAAATAAATTATTTAAAAAATCTCACTTCATAGAAATATAATATAATGCATTTATTTGTGGTTCCTTGCATCTAGATATATCAGCATACATATAATTAAATTCTTCAAGCTTTCTCTTGATGAGACAGGTGAATTCTAGGATGTCATCATTAGAAAAGGCATAATCAGGTAACTTGTTGGCATTGATCATTTACATTCTGGCTAGGATTGGCAGACTTCAGACAAGCTGTCTTTTTGAACACATTTAAGCAGGCTAATGAGCACAGAAAGTGGGTCTGCTTCATATGAATCAAAACTGTAATGAACCATAGAGTGACTGCTGGTATTGTTCCTTTTCCTTCCTTTAGATCTTCAGGGGAGCTCTGTAAAACTCTCTAAACACCAACTTTGCTAGTCAATTACTCTGGCAAACTAATTACTGCCAATTTTTTCTTACAGTCAACTCTTACAAAAATATTAGACAAACTAAAACTAATCTTTTTGTTAACTCTTTATAGTAGTGAGCTGAGGTGATAAAACACACTGTAATTAAAAAGTTTTTTTTATCTTTTTAGTCTTTGCTTTTTGATTAAAAGCTACTTTTGAAAGCAAGTTTCAAGTTTTTACATTAAAAAAATGTCTAATAGATAAAAATTTTGTTCAATTAATTAAAAAGATTTCAAAATAGATAATAATTTTTTTTACAATTATTAGTTTAACATGCTTATTTTTAATTTCAAAATCAGAATACAATGTTAATATTTATTTATACCTTTTCAATTATTTAATTTATAATAAAATTTTATTTTAATTCCAAATTTTTTTAACCTTATACTAGGATTTCCCAGTGGAATGTAGAAAATATCTTCAAAAATTTTTGTCTGTGTTTATTTATACTGTTTCTTTCAACTTTATATATATTTGTGCACGCACACTATATTATCATGTGCTATGTAACAGAAGTGTTACAATATATATTGAAGTGATAAAATATGTAGTACATATTTTGCTTCATTATCTGGTCACAACAGTAACCTTAAAATAAGGTTCAAAACCATCTCTGTATTTGTTCAGTCATCAGGACATGTAAGTACACATATACATGTCATTGTCTCCTCTTGTAAATTTTCAACAGCTATATTTAAATGGTTATATAATATTAATTTAATTATATTTTAATTTGGAAGTCTTATTTCCAGTTAATTTTATTAAGGCTTTAGAATTAAATGCCAACTTAATTTATAATTTATTCTAAGAACTTTCATAAGTCTTAATTATTGTTAAGCATCATTTTAATATTTTTTATTATATGTTGATTTCAACTTATTTGTAGTTGGAATTAATTTTCAATTGTTTACATAGAAATATATTTCCCTGTCTACTAATAAAGTATTGACAAAAGTTATTAAGATCTCGAATTATGTTCATATATTTTCTAAGGTCATAACATTTAGTGCTTAAATCAAACTATAGTAATCCTAAGTCTAAATCTTTAATATTAGATATTATTTAAATTGCCTGCTTATAATAAAGTATTTCTATCTAAATTATTCATTAGTAAAAGTTTGTTTGTTTATGCTAATATCATATAGATTAAATTAATGTAAATAATGTTAAGCTATTTAACTTAAGGTATAAAGAGTTAGTTTATTACTATTAAAAAGTTATTAGTTTTTAATTAAAAAAAACTTAGAAGAATGTGTGAGTGTGCTTATATTTTATTTTAATTTTAATTTCCACTTACTTTTTAGTCATATTTAAATAATCTTCTTAAGTATTTTAATTAAAATTATAAAAGTATTCTGGCAAACTTCTAACTTATTTAATATAGTTTAGAATTGTTACAAAAAGTAATATAATATGATGTTCAAAACAATATAATTTATTTTGTAGTATTTTATTTTTATTTTATTGTAATAATTTTAATTTCATAAATAATTATTTTTAAGATGGTACATTTTTAATTATAGTCTAGACTGCATGCTAAAGCATTTCTATTTTTAGTTTGTTTCCCCAGATAGCAAGCTAATTTATATACTTTAATATAAGAGGTCAGGAGGCAGTGATTTAAAAATGTCAGTTTTCAATCAATCACATTAATCACATAATTGGACAAATAAATATACATACTGGAAGTGTCTACACACATGTAGGAAAAGAAAAAACATGGGAAGAAAAAAACTTGCTTATTTTGTTTTTAATGAATTGCAGCCTTAATCATAAGTTTAATTATTTTTAAACAATTTTATTTTAGCACAGTAATATATGTCCTTAAACAACTTCCAATTCAGATATTAAAACTTTAAATTAAAGTCTACAGAAAATTCAAAAATCAACAGTTCTAAAAAGAAAATAGAATAGAAAATTTAAACAATTATTTCTTAGCAATTATTTAATTGTATTATTCAATATGGAAATTATATATAGTTTGCATCACTTTCATAAGAACTTTTAGTGATTTTCAATTTTATACTTGCAACAAACTTTATTTTAAATTTAGTATTTTTTATATCTTAGGGATAAGACTGTTAAATGCTTTATTTCAATATTTAAAGAATTTTGAAAGATGCAAGATTTATTTAAAGACTTTAAAATGTTTTGACATCAATAATGTTTTTGAAATATATCATTTTAACACTTACAGTTAAATCATTGCTTTCTCTGGGATATATTTATTTTTCTTTTACTGAATAAACTATTTAATCCCAGATAGAACAACTTTTGTATTAATTTTAAAATTACATTTTAACTATTATCATAATGAATTATTTATTATTATTGCTGCTTGAGTGAAAGACAATCATTTTCATATATGTCAACTTATGTTTATGCAATCTTGATAAGAGAAAATATATCTCAAGCATATAAAATAAAGATTTATTAATTTGCTTTTTCATTGCGAAAATATTATGTCCATATTTATGTTTAAGAAAAAAATTACACCACATCTTTATTGTGGACTTATTATTTTAAATTCCATTATTATAATTATTTAAATGTTTTGACAAAATAATAGCAGCTACATTCATGTTATAAGAGGAACATAAAATGTTTTTAATGAATTATAATTTGAGTTATATACAATTAACTTTCAATAAAACCTACTTTATTATATACTTTATTATCATTTATGACTACAATGTGAATTTAAACCCTGCTCTCTCTCTCTCTCTCTCTCTAATAAAACATGTTTATTTTTTAAGATTATTGTTTCAAAAATATATTTATTAATTACTTTGTGTACAAATTAGAAAGGATATATACAAGGTTAAATGAGGTTATGCTAAGTTCTGAAAGTTCTTATGAGTGGTTTAGTAGGCCAGCATGTTTGTTGTTCTGTTGTTATTAGTAGGGAGGGTGAATAGGTTTCTGGTGTCCTCAAAGGATTTTTTGGGAGAAATGAGCTCATCTCTTTTCCTGATTTTCTTTATTGTTTCACAGAACAACAGATCTGGGTCCAGGTGGGGCAGTTCCATTATCAACTTGCAACGTACTACCCAGATTGCATAGAGAATGAAAATGGATAGTCTAATAATAGCAAATGTTCCAGTGTGGATCGCTTTTATGAGCAAAAGAATTAGGTCCGGTCTGATATTGGAGTTGGTGAAGACTATATCTCTGACTGTTTTAAGGTTTGGACAGCGATATAAGAAGTGCTCAATGGTTTCCTCTTCATGAGAACATAAATTGCAGGTTGGATCAATGTTGGAGTTACCTCTTTGGTAAAATAGGAACCAATTTGTGGGAAGTGCACTAAGGTTAATTTTGATGATGAAGTCCAGATACTTGGGCTCCAGACACCATCTATTAAAGTGGGTAATTAATTTTTGGTTTGTGAGTTTGAGGCTACTTTTGGGAGGTTGAGGATGTGGGTTGATTAGGTGGTACGCATCTCACAAGGTGATTTTAACGTCAAAATTGGTATCTATGATTGGTTTGTATTGACTTAGAAGATTGATAAGGGATGATATCCATGGCATTTTCTTTGGTGGGGGACGATCTGTTGGGGAAATCTTTTCAGTGATGTTGTTATAGCCAAAGGAATGTATCAGATTATTCCCTAGATTTCAGTATTAAATTATATTTTTCAGAATGAAGAAATAAAAGGTTAACTTAATGCTACAATTTAAATTGTTAGCACCTTACTTGCTTTTTTTTTAAAAAAAATATTTTGCAAAACTGAATGGCCTTAATATATTTGTATGCTTATGATTTAAGGAAACTTCTTATATAAAAATAATTCTGAATGCTGTGCATCTAATATTTTAATTTTCTGTAATTTTAACAAATGGAATTTTTTTTATATGTTTGCAGAACTATATCTTGATAACTAATAAACCTTCAGAATGAAAAACTTTAATAATTTAAATTTTGGTAAACTGGGTATAATGTTAAATGATAATTTTATGCTTTTTATATTTATTATGTATTTTATTCAGTCATATTTCACATTATTGTCTGATATATTTTATGCATTATTTGTCAGTTGTAATATCTAGAAGTTCATTTTAATATTATATCATTTTAAAAGTATTACTTTGCTCCCTAATATGAGTAATTTATCTATCTGAATAAAAAAGTTTATGCAAAGCCAGTGAGGATGTTGTCTATTCATATTTCACTGTTTATTTTAGGCTATATTTTATTAGTTCAGATTTAACAAGTAACATTGTTATTAGTTTTATATATCACTTACTAATTATTGTATTTGTTAGGAGATTTGCTATTAGTCTCTCTCGTTTATTATTTATACTTATTTTCCTATTATATTTTCCAAGATATTGTAGCTGTGTTTCTCTCTTGATGATATATATATATATATATATATATATATCATCAAGAGATATATATCATCTACATATCTCTTTATATATATATCTATTTATATATATATATATATATATATATATATATAAAAGAAAGAGATTGTGGCAATATCTCTCTCTTATGATAGCATTTTCCCATTAGTAGTATATATATTTTTCATATTTTATATTTTACATAAATGCTTTGTTTGAGGCAGCCCCTATTTTCCTAATGTTTACAGTAATTCATTCTCATTTTTACCATATGTTATGACACAAAGGTCTTAGCATATTTATTTGCCTCAAAATGTAGATGATTTCACTGACTTATTTATCTTTTTACTCTTAGAAATATTATATTTTGTATGTAGCCATGTGTGGAGTACCATAACATGACCTTATTATTATTAAGGCAAGTGATATTATTTGTTTGTTTCTTCAGTTACACTTCTGTCAATTTTTAATGTAGATTAAAAATGGTTCTCGTATGTAGATTTGTTTTGCTGCGCTCTGCCAGCATTAAAGAATATAAAATCGATAGTTCTATTTAAATTTCTAAAATTGTGATTAAGCATCTAATAAATGACTTCTTTTACTTATTTAGATGATTTTAGAATAGTCATATAGAATAGCACATATGTTGAGTGATTTCTTTAAAAAGAGACTATGATTTCAAATAAAGTCTTTCAAAATCCTATGATTAATCAATAAAAGTATTTTATATTTTATCAGTGATGGATTGATATTTTTCAGTAGCCAGAATCAACTTTATTTCAGTTTACTATTATATACAAACCAAAACATTCTCTCTCCTTACTATTACTGCTAATGTAATGGCATATATTGTAAGTTTAAGCAATGAGTGATTATGCAATGACAATGAAAATTTAATTCCCATCTCTAGGCTGGTTTCTGGATTTTGCCTTCATTAAAGAAAATCTGAGATTTAACTTAAAACCAACACATTATGCAACTAGGAGTAATTTTGATTTCTTTTTAACTATCAAGAATGTAGCCTGAAATAAAAAAAAACCTCTAAGATTTTGATCCCAAACTGATCTATTCACAAGGTTATATAGATTTATGATCTCATCAGTGATTATATATTTTAATAATCTTATTACAGACATCTTTTTCATAGCTAGAAATGTTGATATTAATACATCTTTTTCAACTTACTATGATGTAAATGAGAATAATTTCCATTTTATTACTCCAGTGCCATCTATCATAATCTTGATTAATCAATGACTATCACATGATAATACAAATTTAATTGTCAAATCATTTTCAAACAAATATCTGAATTTTGCCTTTATCAATGATTACTTAAATTTATTATAGACAATGCTCAATATATAACCTTGTTCTAATTTAAGATTTATTATTATCAATGTTGCAAACATTATAATACGCATAACAAATTGACATAATTTAAATAATTATAATGACATCACTGAAATATAATAAATTAAATACTCTCATTTAGAGGAAACATTGAATATATTATATTTACTGAAAATGTAATAATATTATTTTATCTGAATATTCAGTATTAGTATCACATTCAGTTTGTTATAGTAACATATTTTGCAAAATACTCCTTCTTACTCTTATGAAATACTACCAAACTTCTATTAATATTTACAGTGAATTAATTTTACTCTCCTATAACTCACTATATTTATATCTTCTAGTCTTGTAGCACTCTCTCAAAGTATATGTTCAAACCCCTCCATAACTTTTATACCAATATCTTCATTCTTTTTCTATATGCTTAGAAATGTTTTAGTTTCATCTTAATCATTCATGAGCTCAGTAATATTAAAAAATTATTTAATTCTGTATGTGAGACCATTTCACAAAAGTGAGAATTAAGAAAAAATGAGAATTAAGAACAAGATTAATTAAGCGCACTATGTGAATTCTTTGTCATTGTACATAAGGGATAAATATTAAACGTGGGAAACAATTAGGAATTGATTGAAGGACTTTCATGTTTTGATATTGAGAAGATGGAGAATGTTACTGGGATAAATAAAATGACTCAAGATTAACTGAGGAAATTAGATTTTGAAAGAGCAACTGGATAGAACATATACAAAGAAGAAAGAATAGCATAATGAAACACATTTTGGAGAGTATGGTCAGTAGAAATTAAAAAAAAGAATATAAAAGACTGTCTATACTGGATAATATAAAAAATAGAAGAGATATGTGGAATTGAAGATCAGGCAAAAAACAGAACAGAATGAAAAAGTGATTGAGTTAAATGTTTGGACCTGTCCATAGAACAGAACACTATTTGTTGATTGATGACATTATAATCATATATATGTTAATCCCTTTTCCCCTAATGAATAAGATAATTACAATTAGACAATTATAGAGCATAGAAAATTTCTAATACTAAATCATCATTAATAATCATTTATTAGTTGCCTTCTCAACAGAGGTTTTCCTTGACCAACTAGTGTGTGAAAATGTTTTTCAATATAAATTATAATACTACTTTAATCATGAGATAATACTAATTGCTTCTGATATTATTTTTAAAGTGAAGTCATAGAGGAAATAGTCCTCAGTAACCTTGAGAGAAAAAATTATATTAAGAGGTAGAAAGTGACCTTTAATAGTTAATGTTGATAAGAAGGCCAATAGGATATTGGTAAAACACACAGACAGATCATATTAAGAAATCACTTTATTGCAGCATAGGAAACAAAAAGAAATCTATTACATTACTCCTGTTAATTATTAAAAAATATAAGTTCAAGATGAAATCAAATCCTTATGAATGTGAAATAATAATCATTACCCGTAGACATGCATATAGAAGTCCAGCATCAAAAATGTAGTTTTGTTTGTAAATGATGAATTAAGAAAGCAAAAGGTAAAACTAAAAAAATAGGTATTTGAATTAGATTTAATATAATATAGTGTGCAGTCAATTACTTTAATCACTACAAATAGATATCGATTCAAATGTAGATAGAATTCAATATAAGGGAAAAACTGAAGTGATGAAGAAAATAAATGGGGGGGGGGTCTGGGAACATTATGAAGTGGTTGAGAACTTGTATTAAACAATATTACATGCAGTTAAATTATGATCATATATTAGAAATGGCTTTGTTGTGTAAGATATAGATAGGAGAAAGAATTTGAATGGTAATCTAAAAATATATGAGTCTCTAATATGTAGAACAATGGATATAAAGCTTTAAAGAAGGTTGTTGGGCTAATATTCAGATTAATGCTAAAACTTTACATTTGGAGTCCAGAGGCAAAATCAAGTCATTTTTATAAGCATTTTATTGAGAGTATTACATAATATTAAAAATGGATTATGTTTGTTTAGTTACATGGAATTAATTATTGCATAAGCTACAATCCATGGATTGGAGTATCAGAATTCACCACTCTTCAGCTGTATTATAGCAGTATCATAATAACCATTTTTTAACATGCTATTAAAACTTTAATTAATATTATTCAAATGCATAAAACTGATATCAAGTGGATAAATAATATATAAACTACAATGATCATTATTGACTATTTCTTTAGACTGTAACAGATTAAGGCAAAGTGCTAGTATATGAAGTAAGTTTTATTTTGTGTGCATGTCATATCACATTATTCAACTTTTATTTGCATTAATCAATGTTTGTGTGTGTATGGAAAAGTGTTATGCTGTTAACACATTAATGAATGCCAGAAATGGATTCAATGTGTGTGGTCCTGCCTTATATAATCAGATGACATATGAATCATACATGGTTCTGATCAACAGGATGGTATTAAAGCTAATCAGGTGAGTCATGTTCCACATTTTTATACATTTACAGGATGTCTGAGACACATTTATTATGCAGATCCCAAGCATTAATGTGCAAATATTTTTCTTTCACTATTTCTCTCCCATCTACTGTGTTTTATTTAACTATTGATAACAAATTGCAGTGCTTAATAAATCCTTACTTCATGCTGTTTTATTCAATAATCCCTGACTAGAGCTTTCATCAGTGAACAACTTTACATATTAGGAACATTGTACCTGGATCTTTAGGGTCTAATGCATCTTTGCTCTAGCAATCATAATTTATCTCTCTGACATAGAGTCATGTGATATTTTATCAGGTTTCAAATAATGATTTCAAATAAAGATGTGTCAGAAATGCCTTAATATTTCTGCATTTTTTTCTGCACAGATGTAAAGGCTTCATATGATTTTTTGGAAGGATCAGAATCCTGCTTAGTGCAGAGGTTGTGTGACAGACTTGAAAATTAAAATTTATGCATCACAGTTTATCTCTTCTCTGTCACTTCCAATGCTTGAATGCTTTATGACATCCCATGCAACACATCAGTTGATTACTACAATTATTAATTAATCAGAACAGTTAATGATATAACACCAACAAAACAGCATATAACCTTTGTCTATATAAAATGACAAAACTGGGATAGAAAAATAGATTTGTAGCAAACTACATTTGGTATTGAATTAAAAAATAAAACAAAAAGAAGTAAAATCTATAGAGTTATGGATTTGTTCTTTTCTTATGATTAGAGCATCAAAACAAATGACAGTCTGTTTAATAGTCATCTATTGAGAACACAATGTTTTAGCGTTTATTTCTGAGGACATTGTTGTCACAAAGACAATAATGTCTTATAATTCCCAAGCCACAAATGAATTGATTATTACAATTATTAATTAATCAGAAATAGCTAATGATATAACAAAATCACTGCCTATATAAAATAGCAAAACTAGAATAGGAAAAATAGATTTGTTTCTGTTCTAATGGTCAGAGCATATTAGATCATCAAAGAGAAATGGCAATCTGATAAATATTGTCATTTTCTGAGAGTACATAGTCTTAGATTTGCTTTTTGATACAATCGATGTATTGTTTAATTGCCGTCTAATTTTACTATTTATAAATCTTCACAGCATTAGATTCAAGATCGGTTATTTGTTATTGGATCCTCAGTTAAGTAACTCCTTGAGTCCTTTACTTACCATAATTAGTCGCTGCAACTTCAAGACATTTCTTTTTAGCAGGTAACTAATAATGATAAAAAAATCGTTAAGCAAGACTACAAATTTAAAGAATTAAATACTAAAAAGAATAGCAAATCTCGTTTCTAATTCATATGTGCATGCAGTTATTTTTAGATTGTATTAATTGTCAAATACGAGTAGATTAAAAATGTTATTTTTAATCATTTTGTTGTAACATATTAATTTACCTTGACCTATTTTTACTAATATGTTAATACTTTATTTTCAATAGCGTTGGAAAAAGTAAATACTGTTGATAATCACGAAAAAATTATAATATTATTGTCTCTTTTCATCCGTTTAGTTAAAGAATGTCAATTAAAACCGACATTTTTAAAATTATAGCTGAGAACAATTACAGTAATATAATGATGTTAGCATGATCTATGACCAAAAAATTTAAGCAAATTAATATCCCCTCCCATACCAATATATATAGCCTTCTGTACTATATCTTCGATTTCGATATCAGCAATTTCATTTATCCATTATTTTGCTAAAAGAGCAAATCAATATGTTCTTATACCTACATAATATCTATTTGTGCGTTATATACCTTCTAAAAACTCTCTCTATGAGAGTGTGTTATATAAATGTTTTAAACATTCATATACACATGTGCATACTCTTATATTTAAACGTGAGCATTAAAAATGCATGTAACAATATAGTTCACTGTTCGCCGCAATTTCGGAACCCAAAGTTATGGGTATGAAGGATCACTGCATTAGATATTATAAAATTATATAACCATCCTTTAAAAAAATATTTTTTCATAAAGATAGCAAAAGCCATATTTTACAAATTTAATTATATAATCAACTATACTTATATTTAATGTTACGCAAATCGTAAACAATTGTTATTTCCTAAGCTCCATCCTGTCTCTGCGCTCTTCATCGGATCTTGATGTCAGTATATTTGAGGCCACTGCATGATTAAAAATTTCTTCCTGTAAAAAACTATTTTCTATTTCCTAAAAGCATTTAATGGAGATTATAGCGAAGATTTTCTAAGTTTTGGTAGTTGACAAGGTAATGCTTTTGAATATCGTCCAAAATTATTATAGCTCATTATCCTATTTAACTTTTTGCCTGAGATATTAAAACAATAAAGTTGCAAACCATCAACATTTGAGATAATATAGATTAACAGTTTTTAATTTGTAGAGTGATATGCTAGAGGGGGTAGGCACATGTATTTTCACATTGGGGGTCACAGACTAAAACAGTCATGTTTACAATCACAAATTCATAAACATTTGACACAAGTCAGCAGCTTTCATCTGTAGTCTGATATCCCGGAGAAGCACATCAATTCTTATATAGAGCCCACAAAGGTTTGGGAAAATGTTTCATTTAAACAGTTAAAGTTGAAAGTATAAATGAATTAAAGGAAAATGAATTAAATCTAAATTTGTATAGGCCATTTGTATAGAACTTGGCTTTTCTAACCTACTGCTTCCATTAAAATGAGTTATAAAAATAATTTGACAACGAAAATATACTCAGCTCTTTAGAGTTTTAAATTTTTTATTATATTTTGGTGATCTTCTCATATATGTACTTCTATATTATAGTCAATAAATATTAAGATTATCATGGCTTTGAAAATACAAAGCGTGCCTCAGTGAAAAGATAACTAGAGCCTTGTTTTCTCTCCAAGCACCTTCAGTGCCATCTTAGAATCAATACATATGTTAAATAGTTATATAATTTAGTTATTCATTGCAAAAATTTTAAGACATTAACATGTCTAGAACACATGTTATAACTTGCATCTTAACCTGCGATGGTACCTTGCATGGATCTTAAATTTTATTTTAAATTGGACAATATTGCTACTGAGATATTTGAAATGGTTTAAGTTGTGCGTGGCAGTGAAATCATGGTTACAATAAAGATTTCATAGTATCAGGGAAATCATCAAGGGTGATCTATGAAAATACACAACACACTTTCACATTTTATGTTTTAACTCCTAATCCAGACATAATAACACCTTAAATATTTGTGATAAATACCTACACTATATTACTACATAACACATGCATTATTTCAAAGATGTCATTGAGACAGTGAGTGAGAGGATCAGCCACCTTTTCATGGGACACATTGTGTAGGTCTATTTGTTTTAAAAGAAACTCAGTTTTACAATATTAGATTTATAAAACGGCCACATAAAATAATTTGGTAAAAAAGCTTTTGCCCCTCTTTGTATAGAGAAACAGTAAAAAACATTGATGTAAATAATAATAGTGCAGAAAATAGAAAACAGTTAGCATGCCTTATACATTTCTGTATAAATCAGCAAAGGGGGGTGAGTAGGTAGATTGCTCTTTTAATCATGCTACTAGTGGACATTCTGAATATGTAAGATAAATGTTTATTCTTTCAAAACAAAATTTTGTTTGTAATTTTTAAATTTAGGACGGTACTTGTACATTGACTCACACACATGGAACTTATTGTTTAAGTTCTGCCATTTTTGCTATTTGATTAATTTTCTTAAACATTTTTTGTAATAATTTGAGGATCTATTGCTCCTATTATAAACATAATACTAATTAAGCTGATTATAAAATCTTCCATTACTGGATTATTAGAAATAGTCAAATTTTTTAAAAAAGTTAGTAATGACTTAGATTTAAAATTGAGATGAGTTAGTAGTTAGTAACAACATTTTTTCAGACGCTCATTGCTAAGGTTTGAGCGTTTAATAAAATTTAGTAACAACATTTATGTATTAGACCATGAAAGTAAATCATGGTTTTAGTAGGACCTGGTGAGTAACATTTGTCTTCTTGATAGAAAAGGTGTCATTATATAATAATTTCTCAGCATACATGATTCAATTATCCATAATTGAAAAGCAGCAGCAACACCTTGAGGACCATGCTGAATATTAACAATTAGGTTTACCCTTTCTATGTAAAGAGTTAACCAATATATTTAAAATGGCTTATATTCTAAAACTAATAACCATTTAATATAAAAATTACTGAAGATTTTTTTTAATTACTGCTTGAAAGAGAACGATTTTGGGAGAAATTAATTGCTAAATCAAACTTTTTTATATGTTGCATTAACAATATTAAGCACAATTGTAGATTGTCTTTTGGATGGGTAAGGGTAAGATCATCATGATGATATTTTAAATCCAGAAGCCAAGGAGTTGAAGTTTTTGTTTTTAATAAATTCAAATTAAAAATTACACCATCAAATCTGTATCACACTCTGATATCAGCTTCATGAAGTCACTTGAAAATGGTCCCAAAGTTGGAGCTAAATTGTTTAACACTAATTTTTATTTACCAAAAACAATTTATACATGAAATATTAGCAATATATATATATATAGATAGATAGAGAGAGAGAGTGAGCTCGCAAATAAGCTTTTAACAAGCTTTGCAGAAAATCCCCAACCCCAGACCAGTTTCTACTACTGGCTTTCTCAGTGAGGTGCTAGGATATTCTGCAAAACTTGTTAAGAGCTTATGTGTGAGCTCTATATATAACATTTGTCATACAAGCTTGTTAAATTAGGTCATGTGACATACAATTTGATTTCTTTGTAATATAATTATTATATTTATAATTAATATATATATATACAATTATATGTAATCCTCATGTTTGAGCTTACAGAAGTTGCTTTTATGTGAATATTTTTCTTTATTATATATTACAAAATATTAAAAGTCATGTGTAAATAAATTTTAAAATGTTTTGAAAATGATAATAATCATTGTTAAAAGTAAAATGTATTATCATTTTATTTTTTTAGAATAAAAAATATTCTAAATAAAAAGCACATTATCATAGGAACCACTAAAGCATCTAAAATCATCTGTATTTCCAAAAAAGATGGGATTTTATTATTATTACTTTTTTATCATGTCATTTACTGGAGAGAAGTAAAAGAAATTGTAAGGATTATATAAAACAATGAAATTCTGTTTTAAAAATTTAAATTCTATTTATAATTATTAAAAAATGATAAAAATGACTGTTATAGACATTATGAAGATATTTATTTTTCATCATCATCACCAGATCATCATCATCATCATCATCATTATTATTATTATTATCATCATCTTTTCTTGACTTGTTCTTTAAAATAAATATTTTTGAATAAAATTTAATTATAGCTATATTTTTGACAAAAAATAAATATTGCTCAAATATTTTGCAAAAATAATCATAAATGTATAAACTTATTATGGAAATAGGTTTTTATTTTTAAACTGTAAATAAAAGCATGAGCACTCACAACAACTTTCACAAGCACTTTTGAGTCTGAGAACAAACAAACTACCAATCAGCAACATTGTTGTTTCATTTGTAATAGATTTCTCTGTATAATGCTTATATCTTGAGATTGTTTAAAAAATTAATAAATCAGTATTATTTTGATTCCACTTTTTGCTGTCAAATGAATACAAAACCAGTAAATGAATGCTAAAATTGCCACATGGTCTCCAGAAATGTCAGCTTAAAGATTAATGTAAACATTACAAAGTCTCATTTCACTTCATCTTCTTCCCTTTTTATGAAAGCCAATTTATCTGTACATTTATTATTGGAAGTACACTTTCTCTTTGGCATATTATCTATACTTTAGAGCTAAATATCAATTTTAAATATATTATTTAAAAAAAAATTATGATTACATCATCTATTTACCATGAATCAATGATCACTAGCATGCAGTGAATACTGTAGTTTGCACAGCATTTAACAATCATGTGCTGGATATGAGTACATGCACTTGATAATATATGCACTCATGAATTTTGATGATCAAATATAATCAGATCTGATCATTAATTTTTGTGCCCAAATTCATCCAAAGTTTTAGACATTATTGTAAAGTCATAAATAGATAAAGAATGGTGACATTCAAGGAATATCAATATTTTATTGTGAATTATATACACGTAATAATTAAAATTATGAGTATTTAAAAATTGGAATGTACAATAAAAAATACATCATGGAGCATTGAAATATTGAACCAAAAGTAGAGCATATCCTAAAAATTGAGACATTTGGTTTTCTTAAGTATAAGGTCTATTGAAAATGTAAAAAAACACTTTCTGTTCTTCTAGCTTTTCCTGTAATAGGACAAAGTTCTTTCATCTTTCTTGTTTTATATCTGGCCTTTAATCTATCATTTAAGATGTTTCTTGTCACTGTGCATAGTTAATGCAATGGTGTAATTTTGATTTTGTCTTGAATTCACTTTTGCAGGTTAGCATTAATGCCCATCTTTTAAGTATTGTAGCTTTTCTTGCCATATTGTACAGTTTGTACATTTTTTGAAGTAAACTATCTTTTTTATATCTGATCATTTCCTCAAATATTTCTTCATCTTGAGATCTCCTTTTCTTCATTAATGTATCCACTGCTTTAATTTCTTTCAATAAAATATCTTTTTTACTGTTATAAGATGTTAGCTCAATTTTAGAAACTTTTTTTACTAATTTATTTGATATTGTTTCATTGCTTAATAAAATTCATTGTATTATTCTCATTATTACTTTAAAATTTTAATTTTGCCATTAAAACGTTTTATGTTCATCTTTTATTATTTTTTGTTTAGATTGTTTTTTTTTAATATTAAGGTTGTTATTATCATTTTGTATACTTATAATTATGCATATACGATTTTTTCGCATGCATTAGTGAAGCTATAATTATACTATAATGTTTAATATGCCTGCTTAGCGATTTCAAGATTTAGTATTCTAATCTCATACTTATAGCTTTACAAATAAAGACTGTTGTAATTTATTGTGCACATATGCAAATGAGCTTGAATTTTTAATTAGTTAGTCCATTATTTGGAGAGAGCAAAGCATGCCTCTCTTCTATTAATGGCACTGAGATTATTTGTTATGTAAAAAGCTTCTTTGACTTATCTGAATTTATATTCCCTAATCATGTTTTTCTGTGTTTATAATGCATTTCCAACCATTGTTATTTAACCTTTTTCAACATCATTTCATAATTCATCCCATTTCGTCTCTTCTACAAGATTTAAACTGTTTTTAGTACTAATTTTTATTGTATCAATGTTAATATTGCTTATGTTACCTAATTTTTTTCTTTATCTAATATATCTTCAGAAACATTTATTTCTTAAAGCCTTATTGAAATATTCAACTGTTAAATCTAGTTTATTTCCCATTGATCATATTTTTGATTTTCTCCTTAAACACCTGCCTAAAATTTCTGTTATTTTTATCTCTGTTGTTATGGCCAGATCTCCCTTCATTTCTGAAAATGGGTTATAAATTCTTAACTTCAGCATGAGATTTACAGCGTTTAAATGTCAATCATTCTATGTCTGTTTTATGAAACGTTTAACATTGTTGTACTGTTGTGAACTACTTTCAGTTTGCAGTACTGTGTCTACCATGTTCCTATCTCTCCGTTATTTAATTTTATGTTTATTTTCTGAAACTCTTCTGTTAAAGTCTTGTATTGCAAACTGTCTTATCATATTCCAAAAACAAATTCTAATTATTACTGGCAGATTTTACATCTTTCTCCAATTGATGGATGAAAACATTACATTTATCTTTGGAAGTCTAGCGTTAGTTTTTATACAACATATTCCATTACCTTCTAAGGACTATAAGATCTACTTCATCTATATATCTCTCAGTAGTAGACTGTTTTTACTGTATCATCATCGTCAAGGACAAAAAAATTGAAACTCGCAGTTACAGAAAGTAAATCCGTTACATAATTTTCATAAAAAGAAATGATTTAAAATTATATACTACCTTTACTATTACCACTATTACCAATAATCATTTTTCAATATATTAATAATAAAAAAAACGAAAATATTTTTTTATTTAACAGCAAATGTAAATTTCATGCTTGGTTTACTTTTAAAAATTACTAATCAATCTGCCTAGATGATTAATTATTAAACACACAGTCGTAATTAGCTAATGTTAATATGTTGTAACGGTAAAATGAATCTTCGTGATCAATAAAATTATGCAATAAATATTAAAAGTGAACACACACGTTTAAACAAAAATATTTTCCAGTTACTGCTATTATAAAAAATATTTAAAGAAGAATTTGTATTTAAATCAAGTAGCAAATTCTTATTGTCTATTTATCTATTAATCGCATTATGGAATTTATTTTTTGTCTTTTTGCCTATCTATTTGTTGTCTAAACATCTTTTATCTGTCAACCCACTCATCTACTAATCCATCTATTTACTTTACTAATTTACTTTTCTATCTATCTATCTATCTATCTATCTATCTATCTATCTATCTATCTATCTATCTATCTATCTATCTATCTATCTATCTATCTATCTATCTATCTATCTGTCTGTCTGTCTGTCTGTCGGTCTGTCTGTCCGTCCGTCCGTCCGTCCCCCCCCCTCCTCCTCCTCCCCACCCCACCACCCCCCCCCCCCCCCCCCCCCCACCACCCCCCTCCTTCTTCTTCTTTTTTTTCTTCTTCTTCTTCTTTTTTTTTTTTTTTATCTATCTATCTATCTATCTATCTATCTATCTATCTATCTATCTATCTATCTATCTATCTATCTATCTATCTATCTATCTATCTATCTATCTATCTATCTATCTATCTATCTATCTATCTATCTATCTATCCATTCATCCATCCATTCATTAATTTTATTCTATCATACCTCTTTGCATGTCTAATTGCTTTATTAAAGGAGGAAATTAAAACATCCCTAAAAAAATCCACTTCGTGGAAAAGGCCTCTTCCAATCACTTTGTAAACAAATAATAAAAAAGATAGTGGTCTTCAGCTGGTCTATTTTTTATTTTTATTTTTTAGAGTAATAAATAGATGTTTATTTTCTGATTAGTAATTGGTTGGCTAACTTGTGTTTTTATGCCAGGTTACTAGAAAAAATCTTACGATTTCTTATAATTCCTCAACTGTTTTATTTCCTCAAATTTTACTGACATTTAAATGCCTGGGCATAGTAGTTGAATATGTTGACCAGATTTTTCTTTTTAATTTAGTACATATGAAAATATACTTCAAATATCTTACTGGCTCTTCAACAGCCATTCAAAAGTGACAGTAAAAAAGAAAGCGTTAATCTTAAAGAAAACTAATTTCATGTACTTTCCCCTTAAACTAAGATAGCTAAATATCCATTTACTAAATAATAATCAGAGAACCATCTGGATTGGTTAAAGGCTGACTATCTAAAATAAAAATTCTAAGTTTATTGAGAATCTGAACAATAATACACATAGTAAGTTAATAACATATCAAGTAAACAATTGATAAAAGATTAAATTTAAATACTAGCTCATTTGCAATTACATTAATTTAAATACTCGCTCAATCCAATAACAAATGGTTCGATTAAATATTAAAAACCTTGAGACTCATAACTATAAGCATCTAGTAAGGTACATGGTAAGTTTAACATTAAGAATATATTCACAAAAGATATACCTCCAATAGTATAGGAATATCACCCCTACCTACTTTTCATAAACTATTACTAATATTCTCATGATTCACTTATTACATAAAATCAACTATCTTTAACATTACTAACTTAAATCACTAAAATATTTGACACGCCTCTACTTAATACAATATTACATCATTAAATAAAATCCATAGCATACTTTAATCTGAATCTAAATATTAATCTTAATCTCAGGTTCATACTATTATTTTGATATTTACACTTTAACTAATATAGTTACATATAGTGAGGGATTTTGCATATACCAAGCTATACCAACAATAATAAATAAAATAAAATACTCCAGAACTTTTATTTTAAAATCATCTACTTATTTTTTTCATCAGCAGAAACAAATTAAAATTATAGACTATTACAAATATTATTTATTATATTAAAGAAATTCAAAGTACTTTCATTTTATTATGCATTCTAATTATGTACTTTATGGGGCATAAAAATATTAAGTTTTGTTATCATTATCAAATCAGATGATTAATAAATTGCATTATACACTTCTCCTTATTTAATAAATAACATCTTCAACAATTATAATCTGATAATCATACTGTAATTTGTATAAATCCTGTGCAATAATATGAATATATAATTAATCTTTATAATACATGTGTGTGATCAGGATAATCCATAATGACTTGGATATAGCAAGAAAAGAAACTCTCAAGACATAATATTAGTTTACAACAAACATTGGCAATTTATTTTGATTAACTATGATTTCAAAATTTACAAAATATAATACAGAATGAAAATTATTCAAAATTCAAAACTACTTATATTAAAACAATATTTACATACACACACATAATAATAATAATAATAATAATAATAATAATAATAATAATAATAATAATAATAATAATAATAATAATAATAATAATAATAATAATAATAATAATAATAATAATAATAATAATAATAATAATAATAATAATAATAATAATAATAATAATAATAATAATAATAATAATAATAATAATAATAATAATAATAATAATAATAATAATAATAATAATAATAATAATAATAATAATAATAATAATAATAATAATAATAATAATAATAATAATAATAATAATAATAATAATAATAAACAATTTCCAATTCAACTATTTTTTTCATGAAGTAATAATATGAAACAAAAATACACTTCTATAATAATCATATTACCTTTACTAAATATGTATTATTAATAGGCATTAGCATTATTACTAAACAAAACCATATTCATAAATAATTGTAGGTTTGTTAACAAGAATATTCCTAGATAATGAAATATTTCTCTAAATATTTCCATGAAATATTCACATTCATTATCTACATAGTTTATTTATACTATTATGCACTAATAAAGAAAAACATATTCTTTAATAGTAATAAGTTCTCCACTTCATAATCTATCATAATATAATTATATAATAACTCTATAACTTATACGTGCTTATGTTTATTTTATCTACTAAAATAAACATATAATTATTTTAATAATATAAATCAATTAAAGACATGGTATTTATTTACTCCTTCTTCCATGAGGTTAATAACTTTCAAGTTTCACTTTCATTCATTCTTTTTATATCATCAGAATAGACACTCAATTACTTTCTTGATCTCTTACAATATTTTTGAATATAAAATCATTCCATAAAACTTTATTTAACTTTAGTTAGATATCACCTGTGATATATTTTTCTCTTCTTGCCTTCCAAAAAATTCTAACATCATTTAATAGTCTAGCTATTATTCTTCAGATATTTTTTTTACCGACCAATTATGATGAAGGAACCAGTGAAATGATGATTGAAAGTGAGGGATTTAAAACTACAAGAACTAGGAAAAAATCAATAGAAACAGATGCAGAGCTTAAGGCCACATATTCTTGTGTCTACCTTAAATTCCTATCATGGCTTCTCTCTGAGCACTTACTGATTTGTGGAAAGAAGCACTACTGATCCTGAATTATAACATATACAGAACTATGTTAACTGTATTCTATTTACCATTTATAAGATTATATTGTATATTCAGAAGATAATATTTCATATTCAAGATATCCCTTGTACTACAGGATTTCATCCATACTACTTTCCTGAACCACTAACTGCCTATCAGATACACTCTATATCTTTTTCAACATTGCAAAGTTAAAACATCTTACCATAATTCCTAAACTTCATTTTAGAGCATTTGTGTCGTGAAGAGTCTACATAGTATCAACAAATGATCTCAAAGATTTCACTGTAATAAATATCTTCATTCAAATTCTTAATAAAAATAAATCAGAGATCAAATATGCAAATCATACCTAAATAGATACTGCTCCTAACATTTTATTAATACTTTTCTAAAAAGATCCAATATATAACATGCACACACACTCTTACTTTCCATAGTATCTAAATAAATTTAGCATGTAACATGTATATTTATACATTCATACAATATCTAAAACCAATTATATCGTACATAAAGTGAATAAACATTATTTGATTCACCTGATTTATCACACTACTAAATAAATAAAGATCCATATTAAAATTTGAAGACATATTAATAACATTTTATCTTAATCCTAGCTTTAGGATTAATATTGCAATGCCATCCTCTTTGGTTGATATCATTTCATTTTCAAGTTATATACTTATTACCATTGCAGAAAAATGATATTATAAAAATAATATAATAAAAAAAAAGATGACAGAAAAATTAGCTTTTTTCTGTCATCTTTTTTTTATTATAGTAAGTATTCAAGTAAACTTCACATATCATATAAATGTGAAATAATATCTTAAACTTAAAAATAAATAATTATTAATTTATATAACTATATTTCTTAACTAAGAAAAAATAAAAAAAATAAAATAATAAAAATGTTCTTTAATTTTGCTTGAAGTTAAACTTCAGGAGGAAAGCATGGTTACCATGACTACATTCAGTTAACTAGCAGATTTTTTCTCTACTCTTCTTGCTGCTTCTAACCCCATTCAGTATAAATGCAAAATATTAAAGCAAATAAAATCCACTTAAAATATTGTTCATCTCTGCAGGATAAAAAGTACTTAGAAATAAAGTTCATTTTATTTATCCTTGATGAAACAAATTCCACAAAAACATAATAATAAAAATGGGTTATTTAATAAAATAATTTCCATGCTTAAACATTTCTTGATATATCCAGGTTCAGTAAATTATTGTATAAATATTTCACTTTAAAGAATTCTTCAAATTTTTATATAAAAGTATCATAAACAACTTTGACTTTATCAATAGTGAGTTCTTCCTATTTTCAAAGTTGTTCTTTCGTGTATATGCATTTGAGTATTAATAAATTGCAATATTTTAATTACATTATGCATTTAAACATTTTTTTGACTCTGGGTTAATATTCATTTATCAGTATTTATAGTTGACTTATTACTTATAACAAAATCCTTTTATACTAGTTCATATTTATTCTTATCCACAAGACTTGAGAAATATTATATATGATCATTCACTTATCTTTAAGGTTAGTAGATAAATTTATCATAAATTCAATTTTACAAAATTATTAGCTAGGGTTCATCTTTTTTACTTAAACAGAATATAAATTCTGAAACAGTTTTTAATAACTTTCCCAGAGTAAAAATTAATATCTGTATCACATAAAAGTCTAGGCTCTTTATGGTTAATTATTAAAATTAAATAAGACTGTCCTTTTATATCCAAACATACAAATACTATTAAACAGAAATTCCTTATGACTCCTTAATGTTAGTCTTTGATCTGAACAATACTGTCTCTGGTATAGTCTCCTGATTATCAGCACATCTGTTGAATAAATTGTATTTTTGCCACTAATCATCATAGTTTCCAGTTGGTTTCTTATATAACACTGATAAGGAATATTTGTGAGTCTCACTCCATTTTAAAATGATTCAAAATAAACTTCTTACATAGATTATTTTAAGAAAGTAAAAAAAAAAACAGACAAAAATTAATTTGTACATAAGTTTTTTTGTCTGAGATTGAATTAATCTGGAATCTGATTGGTTAACCTGGAATTAACCTGGAATCTGATTGGTTAATTCAATGTCAGACAAAAAAAACTTATGTACAAATTAATTTTTGTCTGGATTTTTTTCTTATTTAAAATAATCTATTTAATAATTTTTATTAAATAATTTATTTAAATATTATATTTAAATATATTTTTAATACTAAAATATTTTTTATTAATTTAAATTTGAAATATAAAACTATTGTTTAAGCCGTTATAATATTAATTTTGAAACATTTTAAAAAAATACAAAAATAATGGCAACATGAATTAATACAAATAATAAATTAACTTTAGTAACAAAGAACTAAAATTAATCAATTTATTAAGAATGTGTGTGCACACAGATGAACACACATTGAATACCTGACTTATGACATCAGTATTTAATAAAATTTAAAATAATTAAATCAGAATTATTTAAATTAAACTGTTAAAGTTTACATAATACTGATTTTTATAATTAAAGTTATTATTTTAGCATTGTGTTACCTAATTCCAATGATTATTTACTAATATGAGACAAGTATTATACTTTAAATTAACTTTATTTATACATTTAAATAATATAACTTTAAAATAATTTAGATTAGCTTTTCAGTCAAATAAGCATTATATTTTAACTTGCTTTAGATACAAAATAATATAATATAATAACTTATATAATTTTTTATACAAAATTGACTGTACTACACATTTATAAGGAACAGTAGCAAAATAGCATGGTCACAATCACACACACACACATATATATATATATATATTACTTTGATTTACTAGTGTCAAATTTACTGCACTCAAAACTTTTATTATATCAACAATTTTAGATAAATATATTGATTATTACTAATTACTTATTAAATTAGAGATTATCTGTAGCTTAAATATAAACTTTAAATCTCAATTAAAGATTTATGTATTTGATTTGATTTTTAATTAAATGTAAAGACATGAATTAATTTAATTTAATTTCTATTTGTTGAATGTGTAATTTACTAAAGTTATTTATAATTATTACTTCACTTCATATTTTTAACATATATTAATAAAGACATTTGAAAAAGACAAATGATTTTCCAATATTCACTTTATACTGAAACATTAATTGGCTCAAATCACAATTTCTTACACAAATAGTAAAGACAAATGTAAAAGATTATGATACGGACCAGCTGACAAGTGATGCTTTAGCATGAAATACATCATTTTTTTTCTTGCTATCTTTAGTTTTACTCTTTAAGAAAGTGTGGAAGAGTGGAACAGTTATTTGAGCATTCTATTTTTTTTTTAAAAAAAAAAACAACAACAAAAGAGAAATATAAAAAGACAAAGAATAGAAAGTTATAAAATACAGAAATAAAGAAAAAATCAGAATAGAATTGCAAAAATTATATCAGAAATAACTTAATGTCAAATGAAAATTCTCTACATAATTGAAATATTTTTAAATAAATGATTTTTATTATTTTTATTTATGGAATCTGAGACTTAGATGCTTTTTAGAAGAACAAAACAGTGACTCTAGAAAACATAATGAAATATGAAAAGATAGTTTTCAGATTAATAAAAAGAATTGGGAAACACAGATAAGAGAACAAAATGTCACTCTTATCACTAAATGATTTATAAGTTTGAAATTGAATTAAGTGAATACTAAAACAACTATAGAGATAAATAAAGTCTTAAGCTGTATCCAAAGACATAGTAAAAAAATGTAAAGAAAGATTGTTTATGATATGGTTAAATGAGTTATGGAAGTTTATCAGTAGTAATGAGGATAAAAGAAGATATTGTGACAGTCAGATGATGTATGTTGGCTTAACCCAGTTCGAATACTAGGCGAAGGTACCTCGGGGCCACTCATACGCGAGATATTAAATCAAGAATACTATGACCCCTGCCCTCTTCGTCTATTCTCGAGACTAACCCACGAACCAACAACACTATCTGAGACACGCATAGATATTCCTCAACCGGGCCACAAAGCTTAGCATCAGCGGGAGACATGGATGGGAATACATACGGAGCTAAATAGTTAGTTAAATGTGTGTAAAAATACTAAGAAATATGTGTGTTTTGCGTGCCTGGATCATTGAAAAGTAAAAATAAAGCATTGAAAGATAACTAGCAAACTCAAGCTTTTTTTTAGTTAAATAAATATCTTTAATCAATGACATTTGAAATATTATTAATAATTTAATGGCCTTCGCTATTCCCCGACATTTATGAATAACTTATGAAACAATGAAAACCTGATTAATATGCTTGCGGTCTAAATCTTTCCTTCCCAGTTTTATTAAACATTGTCAACTCGAATCTGCTCGATAACGGGTAATAATAAAAATCTTTCGCAAAGCAGTTTCTAATTGCTTTGCACTAAAATAGAGTTTAAAATCATTTAAAGTGTATATCGCTAAATCTGACATAGCGTTATCGAGGAGATCAAATTGGCAAACAAAAAAAAGAAAAACTTACTCATACTAAATTTTACAAGTATGAATAAAACTGGAAAGGGATTTTTATATGAATAATTAACTAATAAACTTAACCGCAATAAAATTAAAATATTTACACATGGGGAGTAATGAAGAATAGTGAAGAAAAAGGGGTTAAATATCTAGATAGATGATCACATATACATATATCTAACTAGTCTAATAAAAACAGTTACATTATAAATATCATTAAGCAAACATTTCATAAATATTCAAGAAAGCAATTATAAAAAAAATATGGACAAAAAGGGTAGCATAATGAATAGTTCATGAGGAGAGATATGATTACCGTCCTTATTCCTTGGTCATATTCCATCGACGGGCGTAGCTTGATCCGTCTGATGAGATGTGTTCGACCGGACAAGGAAAGTGGAAATCGGTAGCATGGTTTCACAAAAAGTCCTCCAGACATGGCACAGAGTTCAGATGATGATTGAGGAAATACTACGGCATATTTTCTGGTATTGAGGAACCCCGGCGATAGACAAAGCTATTTATTTGCCTAGCTGAGCATATTAGAATCCATCATACTTATATGATTTTTAGCTTGAGCAGGTTCAAACTTCTTCATGATTTGCAGACGATAATTGTAGACTTTTAGGAATAAAATCACAAACAAAATCTGACAGAGTTCTCCTAAGAGAAATCTAACTGCACCTTGCAATAGCAGATCTGAATGAAACTTGCAATAGCAAAATCTGATATAATATCTTGCAATAGCAAAATCTGAATAACTCTTCCAATAGCAAAATCTGAATAAATCTCCTCTTTTGTTCTCTCCCTTTTATAACTTTTTTTCTTAGCTACCTTCTATTGTTTGTATGATCTGAGATCTTGATAAGCCTCCCCATGCTCCTTTGTTTCAAAGTAACACCCTCCAAAATAACTTTTACTTTTTTACTCTAAATTTCTTTCTTTAAACTTTGGGATTTTATTAATTAAAAAAAAGAAAGAGAAAGCCATCTTTAATTTGACTTGAATGGGCTTAACTAATTAAAAATATATATTCTTTTAGAAAATGTTGGTGGGCTTATCTCAAAATCAAATCATACTAAATATTTGAACAAGATTTAAAAGTAAAATACATTCTTATTTCTTTTAATACAATAAGCGTTTTATTTCAGCAGAATTTTGCATTAAGTCATATATATATGCTTGACGTATATATATGTTTGACTAAATGGTTTTCACAAGTAATATTTTTAACAGCAATTTAATGTTACAATGGAATTTATTTAAAAGAAAATATTAACAAGCAAATACAAATTTAATAAACGTAATTAATTTTAGCTGTAAAGCAAAACCCTGCTGATATTGGCCTATAAACTTAATTTAGGTTTACAATATTAATCCAGCTTATAGGAAGGTGTGAAGCATGGATTGGATTTCAAATCCATTGCTTCAATATACACAAATTTGAAACATTCTTATCCTGTAGTGAATTTATTATGATTAAAAATTATATGTATTTAACAAACTAAGATGTAGAAAATTACTATCTGCAGAAATCTTTATTACAAAAATTTTTAATAACATAATTTAGCAGCAGTTTTCCTTAGTAATTCTTAATTAGAAGCTAATCAGTCTTCAACATGCACTGTTTAATCATGTTACTAATTCATCGATATTACAGTGAGTATACGGGACACTCTCAAACCCAAATGCAAGATAGAAACTTTTAAAAGAGAAGAATGACCGTCTTATCATTGCAGCTTGTGTCTGGGTTCGAGAGTGTCCTGTATACTATTTGGTTAAGCAAAACAATCAGAGCGCGTCGACGGTTGATTACCTTCTGATTAAAAATTATATGAATTTTTCTAAACAGAAGGTCATCAATCTTTACACACGCACTGTACTGTTATATTAAATCAACTTTGTTTTAGTAGAATGTGAGACGTTTTGAAATTGCGCTAGTAAATATACTAGTCAATTACAATTTTTTTTTTAATAGTTCAAAACAATATAAAAGCACTTTTTTGTAAAGGGTTAATTAATTTTCACGTTTCTCTTTAATCTATTGTAAGGTTGAAAATGAAAAACTAAATACCCATAACTATTTGAAGATTACTTGTTATTATCTCTCGGATTAATTTTTAAGTATTATTTAACATCAATTTATAAAGATGAATCGGTTTATAATTTTCACATTTCTATTTACCTCTTATACAAAGAGAAAATTAATTTGTCAGATGCGTGAAATTAAACGGTAGAATTTCAAACCAAATACAACTAGAAAGAGATTAAAGCTTCGAAATCAGTTTTGGGTATTTAATTTCCTATTTTCAATTTCCAATTATTTGCTCAAAAAAGATCAATGGAATTTAATCATACTATTTGGAAAAAAAAAACCGGTTAATGATTATAAGTTTATTAATTGTCGCTAAACACAGACACACATATAAATACACACACCCATATATTTTTATACAATATTTTGAGATAGAAAAAATTGTTCCGTACCGAAAGAATTAAGAGACTGAAGTGGAGTTGGGCTGAACTTATTGCTAGAAGAGATGATAATAGATGGACAGTTGAAATCTTAAACTGAATTCCGAGAGATTGTGAACGACCTGGAAAAAGACAACATGCGAAATGGATGGATGAAATAAGGAAATGTATAGGAGTTATGTGAAAAGGAGAGGCTAGAGATTGGAGAAGATGATTGAACATAGAAAGATTTTTATCCTGTAGTGGATTAGTTGATAATAATGATGATGATGACTGAAAGCTGTAGGCTCAAAAAAAGTAGATTGAAGGGATTCAAATTTAATTTATAAATTAAAAAAAAAAACCATGAATTTTTATTACTTATTGTCTAGAATTTTGCATTAATCCTTAAGGGAGAAAAATATTTTTAATTATTTTTAAAACATTCATTTGAAATCTAATTAAAAGCTATATAATTAAAAAGCAAATACAAAAACCTGTAAATTGATTGTTTGGTAAACGAATATGGCTATTTTAACTGGGTGAAAAAAACAAATGAAATGGGGGGGGGGGTTGTTTTAGAAATTAGATTTGCGATTATAAAGGAGAAAATGGGAATTAAAATGTAAAATGTTGTGCCTGTAGTTAAAAAAAAGAAATGTTGCAAATAGTTTACAATTCCATTGCCATCGTTATTATAAGATGCCTAATAACATACGAAACTCATAACGGTCCAGGATCTAAAATAATTTAAGAAAAGGAAGAAGAAATATATTGTATCGAAAACGCATGTAACCTTTGATGAACTGACATTTTATTCTACAAATAAACTATGTATAATTTTATAAATTTTTCAACTTTGTTTTTGAATAAACAATATATTTCTAACAGAAATTGAAAGTCAATTCATAGTTATTCATTATAGTGACAAGTGCTATTTATTATCATTTAAATTCGCATTCATTCTGCTAGTGGTAGTGAACTATGCCGATGGATTGACAGCAGTATATTACCGATAGTGCTTCAAAAATATATTAACAATCAAGCTTTCACTGGATTTTTATTAATGATTTTTAATCGCTTTATTAATTTATTAACAGTTGAATGCCACGAATCTCTACAGCAATGAAAACATGGTTGACTGCTAATATTTTATATTTACTTTGTTTTACAGACTGCTATATGTGTATTTTATTACTTATATATTTATAGTCCGATTTATTAACACAGGCAAAACTCTCCAAACGTATATGCCAATCAATGCAAACCAAAGTAATCAATGGACGCCAGAAGGCTTGTGCATAAAATCACCATATAGTGTCTACTCATCAAATATCCCTAGACTAGTTTCTGGCTTGTGGCCTTCATCAGTGAGGAGAATTGGATCTGAGAGCACTGTTCATAGATCTTAGGATCTAATGCAATCCTCCAGCAGCCAACTTTTATCTCTACTTAATTACAAAATTGTGAATCTTAAATTAAAAACACTATAATATTTTCAATTCAAGCTCATCAGCCTATAGTTGCATAAGATCCTAAAATCTAGATGCAGTGCTCTCAGATCCAAGGTTCCTCACTGATGAAGGTCACAAGCTAAAAACTAGTCTGGGGATATTGGATGAGTAGGTACTAGATGAGGATTTTATGCACAAGCCTTCTGGCATCCATTGATTACTCTGGCTTGCATTGAGTGGCAGTACTGTATTGAGAGTTTGCCTATTTTAATAACAGTTAAGCAAGCATAAAAAATGATGATCATGTGATATTTACAATCAATTTATTTGATGTGTGTATATTAATATACTGGTATATATTAAACTAGTTTTCAAAAGGTAAGTTTAGCTATAAAAACAAAAAGCTATTACTTCTATATAATAACATTATATACTTTTCTTATCTATGTAAATAGAGTATTTTGAACAGGATTTTTTAGTCTATATTCATCCTCCACTCCATCTTTAGCAACTGATACTCATAACCACATACCTTCAAAAAAGATAAATGAACCTCAGTACATGTATTTCACACAGAACTAGTGCTCATCAGTTGGTCTCAGACATATCTACAATCAGTGCTCAATTTATAATAAAATAGCAATTCCTTAAACTTTACTAGACAGGTTTCAATCTTCTTACCCAACAATTCAACCATCTATTTCATTGAAAAACCAATGATGGAATGCTCAAAGCCCTTATTTGATTTAATATTGTAATAATGCTCATGTAGACATCATGTCAATTTAATCCCTCATATTACCGAATCATTATGTATCCATATATATTAATAAGAGATAGGCTGAACTTATACTATGATATAATCTATTCCCTAGACAATATGTAAATTGCTTATACTGGATATATACTGTAATCATAATTTAAATTATTTCATCATTTGCATTGTACGATAAAGGTTTTTCCAAGTTAAATCCATTTTCTCCAATATCTAGCCACTCTTGCCCTATTTCATTCATCCATCTCAAAGATGATTTTTGTCTAGTCTTCAACAATTTTTTAGAACCCAATTTAATGCTTCAATTGTCCATTTATTATTGTCTCTTCTAGAAATATGTCCACTCCATCTCCATTTCACTCTCTTATATCATTTAGTGAATCAGTGATATCTGTCTGTTTTTTCACCCATGTATTTTATTTCCAGTCTCTTCTCTATATTTTTAATATAATATATCTATACTTCATTGAGTGATTTTCTATTAAGTGTCCAAATCTCAGATCCAAAAGTAAGAACTAGTATAACATAGTATAACACTTTACTAAAAATCTTCCTTTTTAAAAACAGAGACATCCGTTTATGTTTAATTCTATAAGTAATTTCAACAATTATGTTTTCATCTTCATTAATAATCAGACTAAAGTAACTGTAGTTGATACTTCTAATTTATCACTATTAATCTAAGCAAATTTAGCCACACCACTTTCATCTTTCATTCATTTACCTATTCTAGCATCAGTATCCCATGACAATTTTAAAATAGTTTGGTCACTTCAAAAATATTTTGTATATCCTTATAAAAATCTTTTATCTCTTCATCATAATGTGAACTTGTTGGAGTAAACGTCTGAATTATCTGTATTTGATATCTTCCATGTAGTTACATAACTAATCTTGACACTCTGTCTGATAGACATCAATCTCCATAATGTTATTTTTTCACTTTTTGTTTATAATGAATCCCACTGCATTTGTGCTTCCAACATTTATGGCTTTGTAATAAATTTGCAGGCCTTATTTTTTGAATTGTCTCTTCACATTTCTTTTAGCTTCACTAACAATCTTCATTTAATATTAGATAGCTTTTTCTAATTTATCCATCTTTCTTCAATTGAAAGTGATCTGAAAGTATCTAAATAAGAGATTGTCATTAAATGGAAGCCTGAGTTGACAATTAGGGAATTCTTAGCATCCTCCTCTATCAACTGTTAAACATTGCCTTGGCTAGTGACTTTACATCCTCACAAAAGAACCATAATTTAGTGTTGTCTGTCATGATTGTAAATATTTATTTAAAAAAAAAGATTCATTTGCACACAAATCTATTCTGCCTTGAAGAATATTCAACTGATATTTTAGTTAAGAATTGGCAGGCAACTGAGAAGAAAGACATTGCTGATTCTTGATCTTAAAATTCAGAAGTAAAAAGCCAATAAACTCATACTGGCTGATGTGCATTGGTGGAAAGCTCTTCTATGTTGGTATACTATATGAATAAACATCTAGTAATAACAGTTCAAACAAGGAGATGTGAAATGGACATTAGGAATTTGCCTTACTCAATTCTTTTAAGATATCAAAGTGAAATCAAAGGTTTTACTTTCAGTTAACCGCAAACTCATTTCTACAATTTTACATATATAAATATAACATTGTTTTAATTGGTATTTAATAATAAATAAGTAAATATATTTTTAAAAAGATAAATTAAATATTTGGAATATCCTAATAAATTATATTTGCTTATACTTATATATCATCATTTTTTACTGTTATTGGTCTATTATAGGATGAAAATCTCTTCAAATTTTGCCCAATTTCTTTCATTCTTAGTCTTTTATCTCCATATCACTGAATCAAACTTTCTTATCTCATGTACTCAAATCTCATATGGTATTTTTTAGGCCTTATATATAATCTCTTGGAATATAGTTAAAACATTAATTGTCTATTTGTTATCATATTTTCTAGCAATATCTCAATCCCAGATCCATTTTAAATTTTAATCTTCTTTTTCAATAAAATCAATGATGCCTGTTTATTAAGTGTAATTTTTTTTTGTCACCCCTCTCCATATTTCATTTTAGTAATGTTTTTCTGCTAAGAATTCCTATCTCAGAAACATATGTAAGAAATGGTAAAATCTTCCATTTTAAACCCATAAGCATATTTCTTTTTAATATTATGTTATTTCTTCAAAAATATATTATTAATTTCATTCATTATATTTTCATTTATATTAACAATGTGATCAAGGTATTTGTCATTGTTAATTACTAATTCATTATTATTAATCCTTATTTTATTTATATAAGTACAAAATGCCATATTTTGTTTAGCAAGAACACATTCAAAATAATCACTTTTTAATACACACACACACACATATATATATATATATATATTTCATGCTGGCCTCAATTGACTTTAATTGCAGGAATCTTATTGTGTTCACTTTATAGTAAAACATTAATAAAAACAAGGTTGACTAATTTTAATAGTTACAAATTGTTAATATTTTAATTCTATGTAAATACTTAGATATAAACAGCTATCAAGAATCCACTGAAATTAAATTAAAGTTTGTTCAATTTCTATTGAGGAGAAAGTAGACTTCTGAGAATAAGTTTATATATAATTACTTCATTAAATATTCATTTTTAGTAAGTATGTGGTATTTATATTTAGCTTTTATTTGAATATATTTACTTTTTAACAAAACATTAATCAGTTGGAAATTTACTAATAGCCAATGTGCTTAGATTTATTTAGTATAAAATTACCAACTTTGTGGTATGTTGAGTGGTATAATGGTACTATTATCACTTAGGTGTTTTTATTATTTGGCAGGTACCTATAATGTTAGAAAGTTGATACAATTTTTTTGCTTAGAATCATTAATTAAAATTACTAGTCAAAAAAATCTGAAGATGTCAGTATTATACTGACCTCATACAAAATTTGAATAAAGCAAGCTAACATTGTCATATTTGGATCTCAAAACAAGCTGATAATTCCTGTTTGATAGATTATTTGATCTGAAGGTAACTCCAAATGTGAATCTTGTATTAGCATTTAAAAAATTGTAATTTGCAGTAATTTATTTATATATCTAACCTTTTTTTATGTAATATATTAGTAAAATATTTATTTTATACTGAAAAACTATATTATTACAGTTAAATTTTAGTTGAAATATTTGTTTATAAGAACTGTATTAATGACGAACTCAAAAGGCTAACAAGAATGTATTTCATAAACACATGTAAAGAAATTTCTAGTAAAATGTTACTAATAATAAATTTAATTTTAAATTTTAAAACATATTTTTATTCTTTTATGATGAATCAACAAAAATCCAATTTTATTTTAAAAATGGAATCAAAATAATAAATATTTCATTCTACAATTTTTATAAATAGACATAATTACAGTTAAATAATGAAATGCACCACTGTTACAGATAAAATGGGGTTAGTAATTTATTTTTTATTTTGAAAAGTTCAATGTTTTTCATTTGAAAGCTTATATTTTTATAATTAATGTAAAGCTTATCAATGTAAGGCATATATAAAAAGGATTAAACAGATAATATCATCAAATAATTTTTTATAAGTAGAAATTGGTTTTTAATATATAAGATTGAATTGAAATTTAATTTAAACATTCAAATTTGTAAACTATTAGGAATTTTAAACTTCTCTCTCGATATTATAATATATAAAATTAAAAGTGGCCTCAAAAGCTCTTAGCGTTTAATATTTTTTTGCACTCTCTATAGCTTCTTTTTTCAAGCGCTTCATACACTTTTAATTTTATACATTCAGATTTGATAAAAAATAATATTTTTTAGTCTGTAGCTGAAGTGGAATATTTTAATTTTGATTACTTATTTTGTTCATTCTACTTTTTTTATTTACAAAGTCAATATTTGATTTTTAGATTACTTTATATTTTAAACCTATGCATATGTTATAATTTGTCAAAAGTCTAAATATTTTATAGAGAAATTATTAACCAAATGATAAGAGAGAATAAGGATATCATTTGGTGCTGTTGTCATTTTCCCCATTATATTTCTTCATAGCAAAAAAAAAAAGACGAATTAAAGAGACTATAAATTATTTTGAGAAGTCATGATATTTATTATATTTTGTTTAAAGCCCCTCTCATGTATATCATACATCATATATAATAGCCCCCATTCATTTTGTTGATAAGATTTGATTGCAGTAGAATACTTACTGTTTATTGAACACAAGTATATAGTACTTTTCATCATGCATATATATATATATATATATGACAGATGTTTTTATATATATGGTATGTATATATAAATTAAGATTATAGTGTAAACAAAATTAAAAAATAATATCATTATGAGTAATAAATTGAAGAGGCAGATTTAAATATATATTTTGTGTGTGTGTTCTCATTCACATTCATCCCCAAAATAAAAATAATAACTTTATCATATTAGTTATTTAATTTTTCCATAAATTGAATAATAAATTAATAAATGTTTGATCATTTAAAAACAGAAAAGATTTTTGTTGTTTTAAATAACTGTATTCAATCTTTCTATGCTTTGTTTTTTTTTTTTTTGCCTTCAATAACTTTTTAAAGAAATATTATACCACTCTTGTTATCAAAAAATGACACCTTTTTTAGTTGTTTTGATATTTGTAAGTCCATATTAACTTTATAGATGTTCTTAAATTTCACAAAACTTTTAGGAGTTTGCTTAAAAGGATTTTTGTACATGAAAAACTGTAAATCACATTATAAAAAGATAATAAAGTGAAGAATAAAATGTATGTATTTTCAATATATAGTGCTCTGAAATAGAAAAAAGGCCATTGATATATTGTAAAAATTATTTAATTTATGAATTTGAATGTTTTTTTAAATATGATTACATATGCTATTCTGAGATGAGGAAATCATTGCTGCCATATTATAAAATTTATTAAAGTTACAAATTTTAATGTTTTTTTTATACATTTACATTTTTTAAAAATATAATTAAAGGTCTTTGAGCATTTCATCCTTGGATTTTCAATGATATGGATGGTTGAAGAGTTGGAGGGTCAGAAAATTGAAGCTTGTTCATTAAAGTTTGAAGATTTGCTATCTTAATATAAACTGAACCCTGGTTGTACATATATATGTAAGAGATGGCGATTTGGACCAACTGATGAGTGCTGGTTCAGCACAAAATATGTATATGGGAGGTCATTTATCTTTTTCACATGTATGTGATCATGGGTATCAGTTATATAAGTTGGAGTGGACAATTGTAGGGAGCTTGAAAGTCTGAGTTCAAGTCCTTATATTCATAATGCACTATTAAATTATTGTGAAAATCATATCATCAAAAATGTTTAAAAAGTCAATATGGCTTTTTAGTTGTAAAATAGTTTTAAAAAAAGTTGCAAAACAGTATTATAAAATTTGCCTTAAAATCTTAGTAGACTTATTTTATATAATCTAGATTACAAAATATTGATCGTACATTTTTGAATAATTACATTTTATTAATTATTATTAATCTTTTTACAACTCTGTGTGATTATTAAGTATTCTTATGGATTTCTAGTAATTGTTGATATATTAAACTAGATAACAATAATGGCAAATCTGTGACTTGCGAGCTATTCAAGACTTCCAAAATTACTTTGGGCAGCTTCTGAGACAATATGAATATTGTTTCCATAGCCATTTGCCTAAAAGTTTATATTACTAATTTACCAGCATAAGAAAATTTTATTTTGAAAATATTTTGGAGATAAGTTAAAAAAAAATTATTTTAAAACTTTAAATTGTTAATTTTTAAATGATATTAGTTAAAGAAATTGATAATGTGGATTTTGTTATTCTATTTAGTTGGTAAAAAGTGTTTCAGTATTTGGCAGCCTGCGTTGTTTCTACTAAAAAGTAACTTCTATAGCTTTTGACTATTATATATATTTATATATATACTGATTGTTATTACTGAAAAACCTGCCTAACTCTGCTATATAATGTATTTAAGTATTTTATTCTACTTAAGGTGTCTCCGATTATATGTGTGAAAGGGTATTAATGATATTTATAGGTTTAAAAAAGTCATGTTATTCTCTTAACACTGTCTTGTTACTGGAAATCTTGCCCCCCTCTGTTATATAACATTATTTTTTTGTCTCTAGTTATATGTGCGTGGAAGGGAGTAAATCACATTTGAAGATGAAATGGGTATGATGAAAAGAGATATGGATATTATCTTAACGACTCCAGTTAATGACTGACACTTTTAGTGTGTTGTTTGATTGACAATGTAAATAGATATTTCATGTGGAACAACCGTAAATCATGTGTATATTTGCCACTCACTTAAGAAATCCAACTATAATTAATACATTTTTTATTTTGCTTTTATTCTGGATATATCAATCATGCCCTGTGCGGTGTGTGATAGGCGTCCGACTTGGTATCGATAGGTGCCAGAATCGATTCTGGACCTCGCAGTGCTGGGGTTTGAACTTTTTATTAACAGTCATTAGCCTTTTTTATTTTAAATATAAATTATTATCGTTATTGGTATTCTAGATAATTAGTTCCATAATCATCATCATTGGTACCATTAACTGCTAAAAATATTTATATTTTTGTCTCTTCATTTCATTTTCATTTGATTTGCTAGATATAAAGTGATGTGACATCATACAGCTATTTATATATGTTTACATAAAATATAAACCACATGTGAGACCGATGGATGAAATAAGAAAGTGTGCAGGGATGATATGGAGAAGAGAAGTTAAAGATCGGAGAAGATGGATTGTACATGGAGAGATCTTCTTCCTGCAGTGGACTGATAATGGTTGATGATGATGATGATGACATACAATATTCTGTTTTGCACACACACACATATATATATTATTTTAGAAATTATTTTTGTTTTGAAGATTTTAAATTATATATACATAAATAATTTTTAAAAATCATGTTTAAAATATTTTTATTTTAATTAAAATAAAATAATTAAATTCTTAATTTTAATTATTTTAGTTGCCTGACTTTATAAAAAAGTCACCGGATTAGATACGCTTTAATGCCTCGGATAATAAATGTCATTGATTCCCAATAAAAAACGTCATTGGAAAAGATATTATATATAAAATGCACATGTGAATACCCAGATTAATTATATAATTATTTTTTTTCTTTAGACTGAATCTTTATAGATTCAATCTTTTTATGACCTTTTAAATAAATACTTTTAAATTAGCAATAATCTATTGCTTTAATCAAGAGATCACCTATTGATTTCCAATATAATGTTACTGAAAAGTGGCAAAGCTAAACCTATAGTATTTTTAGTTATATAATTGTTTCATAATAAGCACATACACTTATATGTATCATTAGTTATTAATAGTCTATTTAAGGTTCATTGAGCTTAACTCACAATTACCAAGATTTCTCTAAAACTCAAAAAGGCCTATTTGCAAACTTTTTTTTCTATTTCAATAAAGACTTGAAAAGCATTTTAATTTTTTCGTCTCTCTTATGAAGTATTTTCTTAAAACATTTATCTGTTAGTATTCAACCTACTAATGAATGAATTAACGATATCAGTACATATTTTATTCATGGTATTCAGCAGTCACCTTTACATCATGCTCATTATAATAATAAACAGCCGCTCATACACGAGTATAAATATTCTAACTATAAAAAAAAGTGAAAAAAGGGAGAGAAAAAATCCAAACTACTCTAGAAATGAGTTTCCGGTGACTCACCAAACTGTGAAACAGAAATACGTCCCATACAGAAATGCTAGGTCATTTTTATGTTTATTTGATATTTACCCAATGTTATTTTTTAATTTCTTCAACAAGAAACTTTTCTTTCCGAGATATTTCAATCATCATCATCATCAACAACAACAATTATCAGTCCTCTGCAGAATGAAGGTCTCTCCATATTTGATCTATCTTCTCCGATCTTTAGCTTTTCTTCTCAACATAACTTCTGCACACGTTCTTATTTCATCCATCCATCTAACATGTGGTCTTTTTCTGGGTCTTTTAAATCTCTTGGAAAGCAGTTTAAGATTTCAATTGTTCATTTATTATCTCTTCTAGCAATATGACCAGCCCAACTACACTTCAGTCTTTTAATTTTTTTAATGAGGTCAGTAATACCTGTTTGTTCTCTTACCCATATATTGTGTTTTTGATCTCTTCTTGTTACTCCTAACATGCATCTCTCCATATTTTCTTTGAGTAATATGAAGTCTCTGTATTGCTTTACTATTAAATATCCAAGTCTCAGATCCATAAGTAAAAACTGTAAAACCTTCCTTTTCAAACACATAGACATATTTCCTTTTAATATCAAGTTATTTCTACCAAAAGCACTTCAACCAAGTTTAATTCTATGATTAATTTCATCCATTATGTTTCCATCTGTATTAATAATCTGACTAAGGTACTTGTAGCTGTTAACTTCTTCTAACTCCTCATAATCAATCTTTATTTTCATATTTTGAGAAAATTCATTGAACATTATTTTAGTCTTCTTAATATTTATCTTTAGTCCTACTTTCGTACTTTCATTTGATAACTCCTGCAACATTTCATGTAGCTTTAAAACATTATTTGCAAAAACAACTACATCATCTGCAAAATCTAATTGACTTAAATAATCACCATTTACTTTCACTCCTTTAGCTTCCTATTTTAATCCACAAAGTACTTCTTGCAGCAAGTATTGGAGATATGGAGTCACCTTGTCTTACACCCTTTTCAATGTTGACTTTCCAAATATCATTATGTAATTTAATTGTTGCTGTTGCATTTTTATAAATATTCTTTAAAATATGACAATAACCTGGATCTATACCTTGATGATCCAATGCTTTAATCACTGAAGAAATGTTTATAGAATCAAATGCCTTTTCATCCAAAGCATAATGGCAATTCATATTCATTTGTCCTTTCTATAACTTCTCTCAATACTTGGATATGATCTACTGTACTAAACCATTTTTAAATCCAGTTTGTTCTCTTGGTTGGTGGAAATCCAAAGTTCTCTGTAGATGAGTGGTAATTATCTTGGCAAAATTTTTGTATAAAACTGATAAAAGGCTGATAGGTCTGTAATTTCTAATATCTTCTTAATCACCTTTTTAAAATATTAATATTAATACTGTATTCTTCCAATCATCTGGTACATCTTTATCATTTAGATATTTGGTATATAACTTTGCTAAAAAAATTCTATTTCTTCACCTGCTTTTTTAATATATCAATTATTATTCCTTCATTACCTGGAGCCTTTCCTTTCTTTATACATTTCATTGCACATCTCACTTCTTCATTTAAAATTCTGGGCAATTCAGAAGATGTAATAGATATAGGAGGTACTTGTTCTTCATTATTATATAATTCTTGATAAAAGTCTTCTACCCATTTTATGATGTCATCTCTCTTTTTAGTAATAATTCCATCTTTTTTTTCTTATTGCAGATATAAATTTCCTACCAATACCAAAATGTTGTTTCCACTCCTAAGACTTTTATTTTCTTCTACAGCTTTCCTTGTTAGTTCACAGTTATACTTTCTTATATCATTTTCAACTCTTTCCCACACCATTTTACAAAATTAGAGATATTCAATCCTTTTTAATGCATCATTTTTGTATATCTTCATACATTCTCTAGTCTCAGTAGAAATTTTATTGGTCAATTGCTCTTTTTCCTACCAGCTATATTTATTGCAGTTTTTAAAAGTATATCAGTTATTTTCTTATTAATTTCATTCAAATCTGAATCATGTTCAAAATCTACTAGTACTTGAAACCGATTTGTAAGTTCTAATTTAAATTCATTAGAATGTTTTTGAAGATTAGGAATATCAACCGTAAATATTGTTTTTCTTAATAATTTTTGTCTCTCTAATTTTGCAGTACATGTATCTTACATCTTACTAATTAATGATCACTTCATCTGTTAAATTTATTAACAACATTACAATCTTGAAATATGTATTTTCTGTTAGTCAAAATATAATCCAATTCTGCTGTATCTTCATTTGGATGCTTCCATGTCCATTTCCGTTTAACATTTTTTTGTTTTTTAAAAATAATAGCATAAAGTTTTTTTTTCCTGCAAACAGCACTTTCATTTGTTTACCAATTCTTGCATTAAAGTCTACCATAACAATTTTAAAATGTTGTTTACTCTAATCAAAAGTCTTGTACATCCATATAAAAATTTTCTACTACTTCATCACTATGAGAACTTGTTGGGGCATAAACCTGAAACATTTGCATTTGGTTTTCTGCTATTAAGTTGTATAACTAATCTTGTCACTCTGTCCGATACACTGTCAATCTCCACAATGTTGTTCTTCCACTTTTTATTTATAATGAATTCTACTCCACTTGTATGCTCAATATTTATATCTTTATAGTAGAATACATGTCCACTTTTTAAATCAATTGTCTCTTCATCTTTTCTTCTAACTTCACAAAGTCCAATAATGTCCCATTTAATATAAGATAGTTATTCTTCTACTTCTTGCAACCTTCCTTCACTTGAAAGTGATCTGCAGTTGTAAGTACCTAAATAAAAAGTTATCAAATGGCAGCCTGGGTTCACAATCAGGGATTCTTAGCACCCTCACATAAATTATAATTATTTTATTAGAAGTATTTTAATATATATATATATATATATAGTGATTTGAATATTACATATATTTTGGAAAGAATACAGACATCAAATTAAATTTATTATATATATAAATTTCTAACTGTTGTCAAGGCAACCTTTTTTTATATCATATACACTTTAAATGAAAAATTTACAGTGCAATATATAAATATAAAATAGAATTTATTTATTTTTGCTTGTGGTTTCAACTGGGCTATTGTTTATAATGTTTTTGTGTATAAATTTGTATGTATAGATAAGCATTAATTATATTGTTATACATATATAAATGTTGTAGCTCTGATAATGTTTGTCGGACAGTTAAAACTGTAAGCAAAAAGAAAAAATCTAATTTATATTATACATTCCATTGTAAAATGTTCATTCAAAGTGTATATGGTATTTATCACATTGAGTACCTTCTCAAACAAACAAATCCATGAAAGAGCACTTAAAAAAAAAAAACAAAACAAATAAAATGTATTGTGTAACATTTAACTTAACAAGATAAAGGCAAAGTATCTTTTTTTAACAACTATTTTACCTATTCATGTAAATATTTATGTGAAGCATTTTGTATGAAGACAATCCGGGGATCTAACTGAAGAATATTGAAGGCAAACATCAATACTTGATCTATATCAATAAAATAATTGGCTGTTTGTCACTTGGCAGTTCATATGAAGTTCAAAGCACTAGAAGTGATAGATTTAATCATAATGTGTGGATCTCTAGTTCTCATATCCACTACTGCTCTAAATCATAAAAGACATATGCATGACTGAACGTTTGTGATTGCCTGCCATCTTATTAAACATAGATCATTCTTGCTTCTCATTACTTAGAGTTGTGCTATAAATTAAAAGAATCTTTTAATAGTCTAAAAATATATTTTTTCCCCGTCAATTTTTACTTTTGGAGTCAACAAATGTTTACAAACTGTTAAAACAAGTAAACGATAAAACCAATTAAACACTACAATGTTTTTCGGAAAACAAAAATTTGTTATCAACATCAGACTATAGAAAATAAAACACCATGTAATATTAATCAACTATTGTTTTTCTCATAACTAAATCATAACTTATGATCAAACATAAAAAAAATGCATGGTTTCCGTATGCGGCGATCTATAATTGCATTTCGCCTAAAGTTAGCGAAATTCACGACTTATTATTAAAAAAATAAACTGATATTACAAAACGTGTTAGTAATTAAAAGAATTACCCATTAAATAGGGTTAATGTTGACCAAGAGATGACACTAGTGTTTCATTAATTTTAAAATCAGGTGATTAAAAGGCGGCGACCTAGTTTATCGGTACGCTGTATATAAAGGAATTTAAAATTCTAATTACAAATTATAAAAATAATTACAGATTAAATTTTAGTGGGTTTCGTATTTCTAATAAAGTTTCCGTGATGATTTAAGAACCGTATCTAAACTTCTTTTTTCCCATGGTAACAAGATTATTAGGAATCAAATCTAGAATAATCTTTGAAAAGAGTGGGAATGTGAGATTTCTCAAATAAAATGAAATAATATTCACTATCAAAATTAATTTTAGTTTAATTTATTTTTAACTTTAAAAAATTATTAAAGAGTAATATCGGGAGGTGGGTGTGGGTGGAATGACAAAAAATATTTTTTAAAATTGAACACTCTTACAATAAAGTGAAAAATTATCTTATGCAATATATTGAGGTCATTCGTAAATAAATATGACTATTCTAAATACTACAGAAAGAGACAGAAAGAGGAAGGGAGGGAAGAAGAAGGAGGGAAGAGAAAAAAGAGGAAAAAAGGGAGATAGAAAGGGAAAGAGAGAAAAGAGGCGAGTATAAAAAAAAACTAATTACGATTTATGATATATATTAGCTGTCATTTGCGTGACTATTTTAACTGCAGAAAGAGAGAAAAAGAGAAATGAACAATAAAGAAAAAGAGGAGAAAGAAAGTGATAGAAAGAAGAGAGATAAAGCAGAGCAAAATGTAAAAATGAGTTTACATAATCAACAGATTAGTCAATGAACAAAAGTATATCCATATAAATTAATCATGCATCATGCCTTTACAAATGTATAGAAATCTAGTATATTTAATTTAAATTACTTATTGTTTCTAATAGAATGTTCTTAAGCCTTTTATATATATGAGCATTTTGCCTTTGCAAAGTTACTAATTCTTTAGTACTAAGGAATTGTTTAGATTTGTAAAATTTAACTAATTGTTTCTGACTACATATATAGATGCTTGCATTCCATTCATATAAACACGTAAAATATATTAAAAAATAAAGTTTTAATGCTCACTCTCATAGAATTTACAATATTTAAAAACAAATTGACATGAAGGGATAATCTTCAGATAAATAAGTGATTAGAAATAATCATTTGCTTATTTATCTAAAATGCTTGCTGTCAAAGTTGGTACTTGTAAATCAAAATGTAATTTATATATAAGTATATATGTTAAATGAAGTTCCTGATCATTATCATCATCATCAACCATATCAGTCCACTGCAGGATGAAGGTCTCTTCAAGTTCAATCCATCTTTTCCTATCTTTAGCTTCTCTTCTCCACATCATCCCTGTACACTTTCTTATTTCATCCATCCATCTCACATGTGGTCTCTTTCTGGGTCTTTTACAATCTCTTGGAATCCAGTTTAAAATTTCAATTGTCCATCTGTTATCATCTCTTCTAACAATATGTCCAGCCCAACTCCACTTCAGTCTTTTAATTTTTTCAATGAGGTCAGTAACACCTGTTTGTTCTCTTACCCATACGTTGCGTTTTTGATCTCTTCTTGTTACTCCCAACATGCATCTCTCCATACTTCCTTGAGTGGTCTGAAGTCTCTGTATTGCTCTTCTATTAAGTGTCCAAGTCTCAGATTCATATGTAAGAACTGGCAAAACACATTTATTAAAAACCTTCCTTTTTAAACACATAGACATATTTCCTTTTAGTATCAAGCTATTTCTACCAAAAGCACTCCAACCAAGTTTAATTCTATGATTAATTTCATTCATTATATTTCCATCTGTATTAATAATCTGACCAAGGTATTTGTAACTGTTAACTTCTAATTCATCATAATCAATCTTTATTTTCATATTTTGAGAAAATCTATTAAACATTACTTTAGACTTTTTAACATTTATCTTTAGTCCTACTTTCCTACTTTCATCTGATAACTCCTGCAACATTTCCTATAGCTCTAAAGCATTATTTACAATAAGCAATTACATCATCTGCAAAATCTAAATGACTTAAATAATCTCCATTTACTTTCACTCCTTTAGCTTCCCATTTTAATCCACAAAATACTTCTTGCAGCACTGCTGTAAAACGTTTGGGAGATATGGAGTCACCCTGTCTTACACCCTTTTCAATGTTGATTTTCCTACTATCATTATGTAATCTAATTGTTGCTGTTGCATTTTTATAAATATTCTTCAAAATATGACAATATCCTGTATTTACACCTAAATGATCCAATGCTTTAATCACTGAAGAAATATTTATAGAATCAAATGCCTTTTCATAGTCTACAAATCCTAAGCATAATGACAACTCATATTCATTTATCCTTTCTATAATTTCTCTCAATACCTGGATATAATCTACTGTACTAAACCAACTTTTAAATCCAGCTTGTTTTCTTGGTTGGTGGAAATCCAGTGTTTTCTGTAGATGAGTTCTAATTATCTTAGTAAAAATTTTGTATAAAACTGATAAAAGGCTGATATGTCTGTAATTTCTAATATCTTCTTTAGCACCTTTTTTAAATATTAATATTAATACTGCATTCTTCCAATCATCTGGCACATCTTTATCATTTAGACATTTGGTATATAACTTTGCTAAAAAAATTTCTATTTCTTCACCTGCTTCTTTTAATATATCAATTACAATTCCATCATTACCTGGAGCCTTCCCTTTATTCATAAATTTAATTGCATGTCTCACTTTCTCATTCAAAATTCTGGGCAATTCGGAAGATATAATATGTATAGGAGGCACTTGTTCTTTATTACTATATAATTCTTGATAAAAGCCTTCTACACATTTCATGATGTCATCTCTCTTTTTAGTAATAATTCGATCTTTTTTTTCTTATTGCAGATATAAATTTCCTACCAATATCAAAATGTTGTTTTACATTTTTGAGACTTTTATTCTTTTCTACAGCTTTCCTTGCTAGTTCACAATTATATTTTCTTATATCATTTTCAATTTTTTTCTGCACCATTCTACAAAATTCGAGATATTCAATCTTTTTTAATGCATTATTGTTGTATATCCTCATATTCCTTCTTTTCTTCATAAATTCTCTAGTCTCAGTAGAAATTTTATTGGTCAATTGCTGCTTTTTTCTACCAGCTATCTTTGTTGCACTTTTTAAAAGTGTATCGATTTTTTTCCTATTAATGCCATTCAAATCTGAATCATGTTCAAAATCTACTAATACTTTAAACCGATTTGTAAGTTCTAATTTAAATTCATTAGAATGTTTCTGAAGATTAGGAATATCAACTGTAAATATTGTTTTTCTTAATAATTTTTGTCTCTCTAGTTTTGCATTAACATGTATCTTACATCTTACTAATCGGTGATCACTTCCTGTGTTAAATTTATTAAGAACATTACAGTCTTGAAATATGTATTTTCGGTTAGTCAAAATATAATCCAATTCTGCTGTACCTTCATTTGGATGCTTCCATGTCCATTTCCTTTTAACATTTTTCTCAAAAAAAAAAAAGAATTCATAATATAAAGTTTTTCTTTTTCTGCAAACTCCACAAGTCTATGTTCTCTCTCATTTCTATTACCATAACCAAAACTATCTACAACATTTTTACTTTCATTTGTTTACCAATTCTAGCATTAAAGTCTCCCATAACAATTTTAAAATGTTATTTACTCTGATCAAAAGCCTTTTGTACCTCCATATAAAAATCTTCTATAACTTCGTCACTATGAGAACTTGTTGGGGCATAAACCTGAATTATCTGCATTTGGTATCTGCTATTAAGTTGTAAAACTAATTTTGCCACTCTGTCCGATATACCATCAATCTCCACAATATTATTCTTCCATTTTTTATTTATAATGAATTCTACTCCACTTGTATTTCCAATATTTGTGCCTTTATAGTAGAGTACATGTCTACTTTTTAAATCAATTGTTTCTTCACCTTTTCTTTTAACTTCACAAAGTCCAATAATGTCCCATTTAATATAAGAGAGTTCTTTTTCAAACTCTTGCAATCTTCTTTCACTTGAAAATGATCTGCAGTTGTAAGTACCTAAATAAAAAGTCGTCATCAAATGGCACCCTGAGTCCGCAATCAGGGGATTCTTAGCACCCTCTGCCTTCGGCCACCAATTGCTGCCTTGGTTGGTGACTTTACAGCCTCCTGGGAATAAGGGCCATGATTTATTTTTGTCTGTCATGATTGTATATATTGAAAAAATATTCTTAATATCTGTTGACATTTTCTAAAATTTCTTAAATTTACTACAACTTTAGCATACATTCTTTTAATGGGTGATGATGTAAAACGTAACTGCAATAGGGATTCTCCTGCAAGAATTCACCTCACAGCGATTAATCGCAATAAATGAGGAATCTGTGCATTTGATGTCACCAAGAGATCTGGAAATTAATCAAAATATAATTAAAATGAATGTTGTATTGGTTAGTTTTGCAATAAAAGCTCACTTTAGATTGCTTTTTGGCAGGGGATGGACCAGTAACACCGAAATTCTTTTAGCAATACTATCATAGAATTCATATTAATTCAAACCAAATATTAACAGTTATTTTATATACATAATAGGCTAATTATCATTGTAAGAGAAGGACTTAAAAACTTATAAATCTTTATGAATTATTTATCAGTATATATATATATATTACTATCTTTATACACATACATCTAACTGTATGTTTTTATTTATTCAAACCCAAATTTAACATGATCATTTAGATACATAAGAAGCTCATATATCATTTCCAAATAAAAACTCATAAATTTATAATTCTTTTTGAGTTATAATCTGCGTCTTTCTTCCTATATATTAACATGTACTCAAGAATTTGCCTATATGTTATATTTCATGCCATTTTATTTAAACTAAATGTTTTTATTATGTTGTGATCATAGCATGTATCCTTGTTATCCACCTCATTTAGCAAACTTTATACGTCATTTCCTAAAAAAAAGTCCTTCCTTATCATGAACCTGCAAATCCACAAACCCAATCAGTCATGTGATCATAGTTCTCTTTGGTTTATGTTGCAAACCATGTTTTTCAATATTTTTTTGTTTTATTTTTGTATAGGCATCTATTGGAGCTACGTTCAGAAACAGACTGCTTGTATGGATAGCTAATTGGATCAAACGGGTTTTTCAATTGCTGGAGATTAAGTTAAGCATATGGACAACCAAGCTTATCTTTTTTTATATGTATAGACAATTAAAAAAGTCAGAAATTAATATTGCAATATTATACATTTGAAATATTTAATGTATATATATGTATATATAGTCCTAGTTGCAAGAGTATTCACCATATCATTTAATGCTTATAGACTTCTCAACTTTATTAAATTTGTAAACTGCTGTAATTAAAATGGAAACATATTTAATTAAAGGTGAGGAATTAATCACTTTAAGAATTAAAATATCAACTTTAATTTTACAGTACGAGAGGGTGTGTATATTTATTATTTTTTACCAGTGAAAGTTTATAAACTTACAGTGCAATAGTGTATATAAGCCTGTCATATTTACAGCATGGGATTGAATCAAAGTCATGTAAATATTGAAGTTTATTGTTTTAGAGTGTAAGTGCATGTATTGTGTGTTTTTTTATTAATTAGAAATCATTGATTTCATTATGTGTTAGTAGTGCATTCATCTGTCATGTTTAATGGCATAAGTTTGAATACAGATCAGGCAAAATTTAAAATTTTTGTCTGCAATCAGCCTTACATTTTTTCATTCAGATATCTGATTCAAATCCCAGTAACTATTCTCAGCCAATATTAGTCAGTAAGTTTGTACTCAGTTATTCTTAGCTACATAAAAAAAAATAATGATAAAAATATATTCAAATCTTTACTATCCAATAAAAAGCAATTATATTGAGCAATTCCTTTTCCTTGAACTTTTCTGTATGAAAACCTGTTTGAGAGACCAATGTTCTACAGTGAGCTATTTAAAGTCTAATTTACCTTTACCATTTACTAATTAATGTTTATGATGTAGATGTAAAAACTGAAAATAATAGAATAAATGGTATTAAAATGTACCAATCAATAGCAGTGGCATAGCTTGAATTTTTGACTCTCTCTGAAATTTTTTTTACAAAGGTATTATTGAACATTTTTAGGTTACTTAGAAATTCTAATAAAGAATAGAAATAGTGAAATTATATCAATGTAAACAGAGATAACTTTTGCCTTTTGATGTTGCCAGAAAACTATCAATTATTGCTAATTGACAATTCCCTGTCACTAAACAAGTTTTCTCTATTAACCTATAATAAGTCTTTTGTTAGGGTTTTATGGTAGAAATTCTGTTTATCTATTTGACCAAAATCTTGTAACTCAATTTTTAATATACTTCTATGGAACAAATTTTTTGGGAAGTTTTATACAATATTTCAGAATTTTCCAGCAATTTGTCTTGTCTAATGGCACAATAGATAGTGGTATATTTAATTACAATTAATTGAAATGAAAAAAAAATGACTGAAATCTTATTTTCTTTTGACTGGTAATCAAAACATTCTTTTTTTTAAATGCTGCTTTCACAAATACATAAATCTAGAAAAGGATTTATAACATAAGAAAATTTATTTCAAATACTGGAAATGTGGTGATATTTTTCCATTGTTGGTTTTTAAATTTGAATACAAAAAACCCATTGCAAAGTATCTTAAAACTGAGAAGGAGAAAAAATATATGTAAAAAATATTTTATAAAAATGTTTTTATTTAATTTTTGGTTGTTACATTTAAACTTGAAATCAAAATATGGGATATTCATATATTAATTAATTCAGTTGTTAGATTTAACTTGAAATAAAATCATGGAGTGGCCAGAATTTAATTAATTCAATAATGATAGAATTAACTAAGCTCTGGATACCCCATTCTTTTTTATTTTAAGTTAGCCCTATCAACAAATTTACTCCACAAATTAAATAAAAGCTTATTTTATAAACTATTTTTATATACATTATTTAATATTTATAATACATACTTTGATACTTTGATTATTATCTTTTCATTTAATGATCAACAGTCAGAGGACCCCCAAGATTCATAGGCATTTTCTTGGTTTGCTTTGTAATAGCTGCTCCACATAGTAGTAACAAACAGCTATTGGATGAAATGGATGACCAAGGAGTCATAATGTATTATTTAATTAACACTACCTTCATTTGATAAAAGACTTTGATATGTTTACATATAGTCTAAACTAAACAATTACATCTCATTAATCAATAAACTACTTATATAGGAATGACTTTTTTCCTGACAGTAGCAACTCTAATTGATATTACTTTTTTATATGGGATCTGCTTTGTGGTGTGGCAGTTTGTGCAACCATCTGGCATAACTATGGCTTGAGATTCATTTCTAAAAGACTCAAACAATTATTTTCATTTTTGAGCTGAGGATTTTCAAGCAAGATGTTAAAAATTATTTTCAAGTCGCCAACTCATAGGCAAAATTTTGGTTAGTAAATATGTTCTTAAATAAAAGAGTGAAACAAGTGGGAAAAAAAACCCTCACATTTTTCATTAGTCGATAGTTAAATATTGTGCTTTTTCTTAAAATTTTGCAGCATTTTTCATGTGATAAGATTTAAGATTCTTTATCTTATATGCATATGTAACTCAAATAATGTTTAGCAATTCTACCAATCAAATCAACTCTATTATACACTTATCAAATTTGACATTATTCAGTAACCAGCCAATCAGTTTATCCAATACCATTATTTCACAGTGAAGAATTAAGTTAGCTGTTGACTCATCTAACTAGTTTTCCAATATATTGAATAAAGTTCATTCAATATAAATAGTACTCCCCAGTCTGCACAGATTTCAAAGCATGAAATAATTTAGACACACTCTTACATTATTAAACATCACATTGAAATGGCTTAAGGTAGAATTGAAATTAGTTATGAATAATAAAGGCTTAAATATTAATTAATTAGTCCACTATATTATAAAACAAATATTTATACATGTAAATGAAAATAATAAACCAATTAATTACCAAATTTATAATTAATAGTCCAGTCATACACTTTACCAATTTTGACATCCCACTAAAATAAATAAATAACCCAACTTCATGACTTATAACATTGATATTTAGGTTGAAACTGAGTCACATAACTAATTCTTCAATAAATTGATACAGAAGACATTACATAAATACAGAAAACATATGCTGGGTATGTAATAGAGAGACTGAGACATGAGACCTTTTTCTTTTATCTGTCCTGCATTTGATAATATTCACTCATCCATACCATCATTGAACAAACAAAAAAATTGTGATTTTCAAACTCTTTTATAATCATTTGCAAAAGGTAGCTATCCACATATTCCAGCAAGTACTTTTACATTATTCTCACTATAGTATACAAGATGCTCCTTCATATATAGCAATAATCCAAGAAGACATCCAAATACATTCTGGAACAAAATGGAATTACTCCTTTTAAAGGATGAAAAAATTGTATCCCAGGAGATGTGCACAGCCACTTGGTCCATATTGCAACAAAGCTCAAAATTATACCATGAAAAAAGACTAATAAAAGAAAGAACTAAGTGCCTTGCCAGTGTATAAAACTGATTGGATGTGTGTGCAGAAAAACGTAAACTCAAATTTGTAAACCACATGCATATCCTTTGTTTTTGTTGCCCCCCCCCCCAATTAAATTTTCAATTTGTTTATATTAATTTATCTGTATCTGGTAAAATAGTTATAAATGTAATCTTTTTCTTGTTATATGCAATAAAGTCCTTTCGAAAGTAAACCTCGTCCATATAAACATCACATGACCTCCACAGAACAAAAAACATTCCAACATCTTTCCACAGAAGACATTTATAGTTTGATTTTTTTTGCTAAATCATCTTCGTAAATTCCTGATTACTGATCAATAATTAAAATATCTAGCTAAATTGTTGTTTCAATAAATACCCAATTTGCTGAAAATTTTTTAAATTGTGTTCAATTTTGAACTTCAGTCAAGACTTATCAAGTTAGAAGTGCAATAAATGCAACCTCTTAAATAAATATAATAAAATGTCAGCAATTTATTATTAAGACAACATTGCAAGACAATAGTGTTGCCTTGGCAATAAATTTCTGATATTTTATTGGTTTTTTGAATCCTGAGGATTGTGGTGATATAATTTACATACAATAAACAGTTAACTATTGATACTTATAGTTCAACAAACTTGAGATTTCATTTTCAGATAGCTAACTATAGACGAATTCAGTTATTCATTTAATAATGGGTGGTAAATGGGTATCTAACATTTTTATCTAGAGAATGGAGATAGATAATTACTCAAATTTTCACTACTGGAGATTTAGCAAACCTGGTGAATACAACCTTTATGTTTACTGTTTTTCTGATTGATTGATGAAGTGGTGTTTATCACGCAGTGTAGTAGTTAAACTATTGCACGTGATTTACTTTTATCTAGTACTTTAGAGCATGTAAATAGTTTTAATTTTTGTAATTTTTATATGAACTAAATGAAGTGAATAATAATTGCATTTTTTTTTTTTTTTAAGTAGGAAAAAAATAAATAGATTTAATTTCAACCGCTAGATGGAGTATGTATATTTTACACTATTTTGATTAAGATTGCTCATACGGAGTAATTTAAATTTAGCTTTTCTGTTTACTGACTATCAACATATTTATCATCGCACTTTGTTTTAGTAACATAGTTGCTAAATATCATTTCTTAATGCATAGTAAGAATGAAAAAGCAAAAACTTGACAATTTAGGGAGGCATTGAAATAGAAAATTACTTCCAGTAAACATTAAATATTTTTATTAACTGATTACATGCCATATCTAAAGACATTAATCTTATATTTCAATAGTAGTTTTTTAACACGCATAAACTCACATTCTGTCGCGTTTTATTTAATAAGGCACTCTTAATTGACTACTGAAATTTTTTCTGGGCTGACTTACGCTCCCATGATTAATTTTATTTTACATTTATGCATTTTAGTGATGAAAAAGACTCATTGAACTAAATTTATATAATAAAATGTGCTAAAACTTAGTGAGTAATGGCAAGTGCTTATAATGAAGACCAAGGGCCCCATGATTGTTTGTTATCCAGTTAATTAACTTCTTGGCAGAAAACAGATATTTATAAAGAACATAGCAAATTGAACAGTAGTACCTGGGTTCAAATCTGGACTGAGCAAAAAAAAAAAAGATTCATAATCAATTCAGATATTAAACAGACATTGATCTGTAAAAACACATTTTCATCACTTGGTAATTGGTAAGTCTCCTGGACCTGCCTTTTCTTCTCTGTTTTTTTAAGAGGGGGGAGGAGAGGCTGTTGGAAAGACATTGCCTAGCAGATGACAATTTAAAGATTAGTTTATCTTTTACTAATTTAAAAGCAATATTAAATATATTGACAAATTTTTTAAGTGTTAAGGTTTAAGTTTGCACACAAATCCTATACATATTTTTCAAATTAACTTCGCTTGAACAGCTCTGTTTGCGTCTTGCAATCTTCATATTTTATAAAGATTAATATATAGTAACGCTTAATTTGCCTTTTTTTCTTTTTTTAATAACCAATGCACACATCTCCAACACCGTAAAATTTAGAAATCTTACCTATTAATTTTCTTGTGAGTTTATGTAGATAATTGAATGGAGCTGAGATTGATCTCGAATTCCAGTTTCCGTCACTTTATAATTTCGTTAGACAATGCAGGTCATTATTTTTACCATATATAAATAAGTTCTCTGCATTGCGCGTTATTTTTTTTGTTTTTGTTTTTTTGCACTTTTTTTTTATAGTTCTTTTTACTCATCTACTCCTTCACTCTACCATTTTTTCATATTAAAAACATCATAAAATTCTAAAACTGCTTTTCATTTTGAATCAAGACATGTTAAAAAGATCTCACAAGATGCATATTTCATGCTGAACCAGCACTCATCAGTTGGTCCAGACCACCATTTCTTCCCAAATTAGTGTGTAGTGTAATTTTCACTATACCACTCTCAGGCAAGGTAGAGAATGGTTTCTAACCACTTCAACACCTTGTGGAGGAATGTAATCATAAACATATGACCAAAGACATGTGAAACATATTTATGACACCCTAAGATGCATATTTCATTCTGAATCAGCACTCATCAGTTGGCACAGACCACAATCTCTTACACAAATTAGTATGTAGTGCAATGTTCACTTTTCATTACAACACTCTCACACTAGGGAATGGTTTCTATCCATGTTTAACACTTTGTGGAAGGATGTAATCATAAACATGTGAATAAAGACGTGAAAAAGATCTATGATTCCCAAGACGTACATTTCATGTTTTTCATTTTGTTTCAATGTCTAAACTTACACCCACCCACACACACAACATTCATCATGTTTATTTTAATTTGAAATTTGGGATATTTGCAAAATAATTGTTTTTAAGAAAAGTTTATTCAGTAAATATAAAGGTGAAAGAAATATGAGTAACTAGGCTATGGAAGTGAAGAGAAATAAAGTGAGTAGAATTAGGCTATATAAAGGCTCAGTATTCAAACACGTTTTCAACTTAGAGTGAACAACTTCCTGAAGAAATAACTAATCTTCAGACTCAACACTTTCTCAGGACACCAAAGTATAGACAAATAATCCTTTATTTAAACATTTTACTTCTGATGAGAAGTTTTCTCTGACTATACATTGGAACTGTAAGTAAAACTTAAAGCAGCATGATTGTTTTCTCTAAGCTTAATACTTACTTATATTGTTGATCAGGGAAATTTTTAGCAGGGAAATCTGTTACAAGGTTTCCCCCAAAACTTTTGTAATTTTAACTTCAAAGTCATTACAGTATATATAAAATAAATGATTCTGAAATAGGATTTATTTAATCAATCTGATTTTTTCACTTTATTAGCTTTCAACTCTACTTCAGATTTCTATTCTTTTTATTTTATTACATCAGCACCATCCATCTCTAACATGGTCAACATCATTTTCCTAAAATGAGATCAATTTCTATCACTTTATAACATTTTGTAAGTCAGCAACTATTAAGAGTTAATGAATATTTGTGTAATAATCAATGGTAGTACTTTAACAGTATGTGGAGCCAAGCTGCCCCATTTTTTGTCTCTCAATTCACTATTTTCAGCAGCTGATGACATTAATTTGATTGACAAAAATATGTATCCTGCAAGAGGTTACTCAGTTTTTCACCAAACATTTTTATACATAAGATTGTAAATTTCTATAAAGGTCATGTGTAAATAATGTTAATTAATATATACATATAACAATTATTGAATGAAATGTTTATATAAATTTTATTGTATAGAAATGAGGAAATAATATCTACTAAATAGAAAAACATTTAACTTTTGATGTTACTATAACAATTACTACTAATTGAACATTTCCTGAGACAAAACAAGTTTTTCTCGTAAACCTGTATTAGATCTTCTGTTGGAGGTCTCACAGCAAAATGGGTTCTCTTTTACTTTTAAACCAAAATTGTTATAAGGATTTAAACCCAGAAAGCTATTTATTATCTTCTCATTTCTATATAATAAAATCCATATAAACATTTAATTCAACATATACAACTCTGGAGAAATTACAAATATTATTTGCAGAATATCAAGAAAGATGTTATTCTTTCACATTCTCACATCTATAATAAATAGCTTTCTGGGTTTAAATCCATATAACAACTTGAGTTTAAAGCAAAAGAGGACCTATTTTGCTTTGAGACCCCTAAGAAAAGAGCTATTACAGGTTTATGAGAAAATCTTGCTTTGCCATAGGAATTGATAAGTGTTTCTCTATTTAATGGATATTATCTCCTCATTTCTATATAACAATTATTAAATATATAACTGCAGAGCAAAGATTTCTTCAACAATTTCTTAAAAAAAACAATGAAGGGAACGATTACTTAATGACTATGCTCGTTGCCAAGTTGTGAGAGCTTAAATGGTTCATCACTGTTGTCATGTACTTTATTTACAGATATTTGATAATCTGGATTGGTTATGATACATCATCTAGAAATAAAAACTTTGAATGTAATTGAAATTGGAATCTTTTTCAAGTTTTATGCATACCAGATTCAAACTCTAGAAAATTGATACAGCAAACAGATGTGGTACTATCAGACTATTTCTAGAAATTCTTCATCATCTGCATTAGATTATAATGGCATAGTAAGTATCAAATCATTACACACTTATAGATATGTATTTTAAATATCCTTCAAGGATCTTGTTTTAGGCCAAAAAATCTGCAGGATTTTTTTGACAAGTAATTTACAAAAATTATTTTCATTCCATAATAATTTAATTCTTACCCTTAAAACAATTTCTAATAATATCACCACCAATGAAACAATGCTTCAATGAATCATATTAGTATTCTACTTAATATGACTATCTTGGAAAAGTTTAAAATGCCAGAAATTTTGTGAATATTGTTTTAAAATATTTTTGTTTAAAACTTTGTCCTATATTGATAGTGAAGCAGTAGTATGGTGGACTCTGGATGCGTGATGCACTGTGACTTCTCCTTAAATGGAGTCAGGAATCTCTCAGCAATTATGCCCAGAGAAACTTGTTAGCCACCTTGACTTTCCTTTCCATTCCCCACCCTAAGTGTTCCCATACTCTTCTCTATCCTGCTCCATCCCAGTTCTGTGATATAATATTTGTCAACTCCATGACCTTTATATCTAAATTCCCATTATCTTTTACCAAGCCCAGCATAAAAACCAATAAGCCACTTTCTGGATAATCACTTTGTTTACATTTATTCTTCTACAACATCATTATTTAAATATATTAAATTTATTAAGCACAAACAGATGATATAATAATAATGTGAAAGGTTGAAACCTTTGACAAAAGTGCCTTAAAATTGCTTAAATGACACCCAATCAGAAAGTAATAATGACTTCACAAGGAACTCTAAATTCAAAACACAAGTCAGAGGGTACGAGAAAAAGATGGAACCCCACTTTCTTCTCTACTTAAATTTATATATAAATAAGCCAGACCCAAGCATTTGGAACTAAGAATGTGAAGCTTTAAACACCTTCACATTTAATTCACTAAATATTATATATAAATAAACAATGTGAAATCTTTCGATTAATGTTGCAGTAATTTTCAAATCTAATGAAATGATATATTTACATTTGTTATTATCATTTCATTAGATTTGAAAATTACTTTATTGTAAATTGAAAGATTTTACATTGTTTATTTATATATAATATTTAGTAAATTAAATGTGAAGGTGTTTAAAGCTTCATGCTCTTAGTTCAAAATGCTTGAGTCCAACTTATTTATATATAAATTTAAGTAGAGAAGGCGGGTTCCATCTTTTTCTCATAAAATCTCAGACTTGTATTTTGAATTTAGAGTTCCTTGTGCAGTCATTATTACTATCTGATTGGCTGTTATTTAAGCATTTTTAAGGCACTTCTGTCAAATGTTTCAGCCTTTCACGTTATTATAAACATCATTATTTGTACCCTTTCTGCTTTAAGGCATTCACAATCAATTAACAAATGCCTAATATTTTTTATGCCTTCTTTACACAACTTGCAAACTAAATCACCCATATTTTTCCATTTATGTGTATATTCCCTTGTTGCTAAAGATCTCGTTTGAGCTTTAAACAGTAATCCTTGCTATTATCATAAATTAACTCGCACCCAATATTGTTTACTTCTATAAATATTTAAACTCTTTTTGCTCTCCATATTAGTTCTCCATCTCTCAAACTCCCTATTCTTTATTAATGCATCTATTCTTCTATCCCATTCCTTAACACTCAATAATTCTTCTAGCACAATCATCCCAGCTTTTGTATAAGTATATTGACATGAAGTTTTATCCAAACTTCTGCATATCACATTACCTTTCTCATCCATTTTGCTGCCTGCCTTTTATTCATAACCTAATTAAATATTATTTTGGCTATTCTTTTATTATCCATAAACTGCAATCTACTGAACATTTTCATTTTGCTTTTTGCATCTCTCATATAAAAACTTGACCATTCCTCCTTGAATTGCCTCCTTGCTGTCCACACTTCTGCATCTAATGCATATCTTTCTATGTCTCCTTGTAATTTTTTTACGTAATGCCCTTTTACTAACCCTAACACATCATTACCATATGTTAACCCTGCTACTGCCACTCCCTTCCAAACAATTCTAGCTACATCATATTTATTATATGAAAACCCTGTTAATTTCTTTATCAATCTCTTTCTCTTCTTTGCTTCATTTATCAATTTTTTCTCCCATTCATCCAAGCAATTTCTCTGATTACTTAAGACAATTCCCAAATAGTTATATTTATTCACCATACTTAACTTTATATCCCCCAATAAAAATTCATTGTCTTCTCTCTCCCAGTATTAATCATCATTACTTTTGATTTTCTTCACTAAATTTAATCCCCATCTTTTTACCCACCTTTGTGCATGTCCTCAGCATAACTTTCTTATCTTCCCTTCTTTCTGCACATAAAAAAACATCATCCACAAATAAAAGACCCAACAAAGTGTATATTCCCTTGCCACCTATTAACGGTATCTCTATCCCTCTTTCTAATCTTTCTATTGCTCTCTCCATTTCTCTCAAATACAACAAAAACAAAATAGGTGACATATGGCATCTTTACCTTACTCCCACCCCATTTCTATCTTTAACTGATTCTATATTCCTAATTGATATATATATGTCAACAGATGGCGTTCTACCAAAAACACTGTCAAGCGTGTTTACATAAACATCAGAGCAAGCATTCACTATCTCTGACGTTTATGTAAACATACGCTTGACGGTGTTTTTGGTAGAACGCCATCTGTTGACATAAATACAAGCGTTAGCAAGTTTTTAACTTGTTTTTTGTTTTTCATATATATATATAGTAATTATTTTCATATAATTTCTTAATAATATCCACTAAAGCTCCAGCAATTCCCAAATTTACTAAACTTACCCATAATCTATTTCTATTTACTCTAATTTACATTGCTATGAATTATTGCCAAAATAATGTATTTTACCATAGGACAAATCATTGCAGAGATGAACACATGCCTAAAAGCTGAAATGTCATATGAAAGCAGTCTATCATGATAAAAGTAAAAATATTAAAATCTACAATTTGAAAAACAAGCTATTGTTTTTGGAATGAACAAACTACAACTACTTTAGAAAACAAGATGAAAAGTCAGAGTCGTTTTAAAAAAAACACCCAACCAAATTGACCGATTAGCTGAAGCTTGGTTATAGAGAAGTAATAAAAGGCAACTCAAAGGCGATATTTATATAGAATTCAAGGAGAATTCATTGCTCTTTTTTATTCAGTCAAATCATAGTTCAAATATTTAATCATTTAGTATTTGCTGTGGATAGCAAATCCAGCTAAGTAAGAGGACATTCCGAGTGGTCTATGGAAATAGCAGCAAGAAAAAATACTTATAAATATATTTCCCAATGTAGCTATAGTACTTCATATTTATGCTTATAAAGTTATCAAGATATCCAGCTGAGGATAACTAGACATGAATTTACTTATTGCTTTCCAGTCACATAGTGTTTAGGATTAACAGATAATCTGCAAAGACCTGTGAAGTTACTGTGTTATAGCGTATTAGCTGGTATACCAAAGGATTATTTTTGCTCAGAGATAAGCATTTACCTGCTATAATTTAGACAGAAGAATATTAATAAATTAGAAACAAACCTGATAATTGACCACTGGATACCACCCATAGATGCAGAGAACAACAGACGTCAAAAAAAAAAAAAATTGTTTTTGTACACACATTCACATGCGTGTGTAATATGCCTATGTGAGATAAAGATTTTTTAAATAAATATATTTGTGAAAAATTAATTGACATTAGGAAGCTTTCCCCCCATGATTTACTATGGAAATATTCGGCGATTGCTGAAAAACTTGTTATATAACTCCAAATAATCTTTTGGCAAAAGTTTGGCTATTAAACAATAATAATGAATATTTAATATTTATGTTAACTTTCTATTATCTTCTATTACTCTTCAGCAAATGTTATTATAATATTTTGCATTCAATATTTTCAAGAAATGAAATTTATTAACATTTTATTCAATTGGAATATTAAATAACATCTTCAATATGATTTCATTATTTGCGACGCAAAGATTGATGCGCTTAGCAAAATTCACTGAATTCTGTGTAATAAATCCAAATTGCCATCAATTTTAGCACATTCACTCTTTATGCGTTCAATCAAGTATATTCCTTCACGTCCTCTGAGAAATACTAGTTCAATTATTTCTTCTTTCGACAGAGCGATATTTAGTCTGTGGAGTAAAAAAAAATAGTTAATGAGATTTCCTGTGTCCAGACTTTAGGGATACCCAGTATATTCCAAAAAAAAAAAATATTTTATCAAAAAAAAAATATTTATTTTATTTTTTCAATCTCACTGGTTAAATGTGCGGAATCAATTTTTTTTTTCGTTATGCGTACCTCTTTTTTTTTTATTTTATTCTCTGCCATCTATCGAGAAATGTTGTAAATAATTTTTATGTTTACTAAATACACAACAATAAAAAAAATAATCGAAACTTTTAGAACTTTCAAAAGCTTAATCCTATTATATAAAATTAAATCAATACTTAGTTAATGTTTTCTATGTTTTATCTAAAATAATCTTCAGCTCGGTAAGCCAATACATAATCTCTGAGCTAACATCATAGGGCTATACTAATACCTATATATTTATTTTAAAATTTGACATATAAATCAAGACTGTATAAAAATCGTTATATTCTACTAAGCGATAAACTCGAACATTTCATTATATCGATGAGGAACAACTAATCGGAAAACTGGTTAACTTTGCATTAATAGCGCCATAATTTTTTTTTTAAGCGCTTGGAAATAGTGTTTTATATTATTTTAATGTTTCTCTATTTATACAATATTCCTATTGTTAGATTGTGACATATTTTATAATAACAGAAGTAAATGTAGGGGATTTGAACACAGACTTTCAAGAAATCTTCAACTATTACTGAAACACATGACAACACACATGTAGAAAAGATAAATAACGACACACATGTAGAAAAGATACATAATCACCAATATACGTATTTTATGCTGGACCAGCACTCCATTAGTTAGTCCAGATTATCACCTTCCACATATATATAATCAGTGCTCAATTTTTATTAAGATAGCAAATCTTTATACTTTAATGGACAGGCTTCAATCTACTCCAACTCTTCAACCATCCATACCATTGAAAATCTGATGATAGAATGCCCAAATTCCATGCTGTATTTCAAATCTTACACATTAAGCCTGCATTCAGCCCATCCCTCTTCTATGTATTTAAATGAATACTGTCCTATACATGAGGGGTCAGAATGCCTTGAGGTCAACATGGGCATGACAACAATATTGACATCAGCATAGGATTTGGGCATTCTATCATCAGATTTTTAATGATATGGATGGAGGTTGGAGTAGACTAAAGCCTGTCCATTAAAGTATAAAGGTTTGCTACCTTAATATAAACTGAGCACTGATTATATTTATGTGAGGGAGATGATAATCTGGACCAACTGATAGAGTGCTGGTTCAGCATGAAATACATATATTGGTGATTATTAATCTTTTCTACATGCATGTGGTCATATGTATCAGGAGTATAAGATAGTGTGGATAGTTGAAGGTTGCTTGAAAGTTTGAATTCAAATCCCCTATATTTACAATTAAGTTCCAGCTATAAGGATGCCTGTATTTCAAATAATTGAAGTATTGGGTTTATTATTTTAGAATTTGAAATACGTACTTTAAATATTATATAGTTCTTTTATCGATAAATGTACCTTCTACGTCAAGCGTTGATAGCCGAGAGGTCAGCGCAGTAGCCTTGCAAGCAAGCAGTTGCTTGCAGATAGTTGTCGCAGGTTCACTTCCTGGTTGATGGTTTGACATAAAGAAAAAAAGTACCTTCTACACTACATTAGCTTATATTTGCATAAACTCGTCATTAAGATAAATAAAGATAAAACCTCCTTTAAATAATTCATTGCAGGGCAAAGTGCTCTCCAACAAATCCTACGGAGAAAAAATGGAAAAGAAGCATACTTAACGAGTCTCAAAAAATATCAGTTGTGAGAATTTGGAAGTTTTTTAACATTTTATCCTTAGAATAAAATTTAATTAAATTTTTACTTAAAAGACCAATAATTTAAAGATCAGTTGGGTTGGCTATCAACTAGCTACATGCAAAAAAAGTCTTATTGAAACCTGAAAAAAATGTTAAAGTTGCGTCTCATTTAGATTTGAACTCCATATCACAAATGTGATAAGTATGTGCACTAACTACTATGCTTCAAAGTCTTTATCACTCACAGTCACATTAAATTCGAATTGAATTTATTCTTAATATACATAATTAAAAAAAAAGACATGTATTTTAAATTCATATCCATTTTACATATTTCCCCTAGCAAACAGGTATATATTGAGTATAAGAACAGAAGATTTAAACTTAAGTCTCACACCAAGTATTCTCTTGAGATAACAATATTATGGTTTCTGATGTTATGGTTCTGAGTACAAAAATTTTATCCACCAAGATCTACTCTTGCTCTGTAAATTCAGTGGGACTTTAGTATCCATTATATTTTATTCCAAGCTGCCTAAAAAATAACATAAATTAATAGAAAATAGCTCTTATTTTGTTAATAATTTACTACATGCATACACACATATCTATAATATAATTCACTTTAAATGTAGAATGCATATACTGATTAAGATTATTGGCAAAACTAATTTTTAAAAAAAAAAAACTGGAATAATACAATAAAATATTGAACAGGATATGGTGAAATTGCATATATATATATACTTATTCTCTCAACAACAATAAAAACAACAATGATAATAAAACTTACTAAATCTATATTCTGCAATAACTTTCTCAAATTGTAACAGTGTTTAATTTTATCATTGTTTTTTGAAGGAATACTTTTTTTTATTAATACATATTGCGGATTTTTTAAAAATATAATATTGATAATTTTCATATTAACATTAAAATGAAGACTATGACTTTTTTAGATATTTAAATATAAACTTAATGCCAATCTAATAGCACATGTGTGAAAAGTAATTTCCTTCCATAAGATTACATATATATCATTAAAATACAATCAACACTTAGAAATCCCAATATCAATAACAATCAACAATTTTAAACTGTTGTCAAGGCGACCTCAGTTAAAAAAGGTTGCCTTGACAACAGTTTGTTGATTGCTATTGATATTGGGATTGTCTAAGTGTTGACTGGCTTTTACTGCTTACTTAAAAATTCATTTAGCGTTGAGTATTATTACAATATATATATACACACACACACAAATGTAAATGTTAAATATTTTGATGAATTTATGAAGATGTAAATGAAAATTAAGGATTATAAGCATATCAACAACCAGATATAAATTTACCTTTGATGTTTCCATGAAACCAATTATTAATTGAAAATCCTGAGGCTAAACAAGTTTTCTCTATTAACCTATAACACCCTTTTTATTCTGAGTTTCAACAGAAGTAAAAGTAGATATACTTCTAACCTAAATTGTATAATATTTTTTTCTGAAATTCTCATAAGAAATTTAAAAAAAATTAGATATTTGGGTTCAAATCCTTTAAACAACTGGGTTATAAATAGAAGAGGATCTCCTTTTACTTCTATTCAAAGTGAGCATAAAAGAACTATTATAGGAAAATTAGCCTCAAATGTCAATTAGAAATTGATTGCTTCCTGGCAACATCAAAAGCCTCTGTCTGATTACATGAATATAACTTCTTAATTTTCATTGTTTACATATGTGTAAAGATTATATTTTTTAAATTGATTTACATATTTTTCTGTTTGTATTTTTGTTTACTGTTTTTTTTTTGGGAGAGGGGGGGGCAGCATATAACTAAAAAAGTGATTGTTGAGGCTGCACAATGGTATGGTTCTGCTGTATGTCACTGGCTATTTATATTGTTGCTATCATTTATTCTCAATGAAGTATAAAGCAATTAATAGAATAGGAATTAAATTAGGTTAGTTAAGACTGTGTCAGTGGAAAAACTCCAGATAAAAAAGAAATCATGCAAGAGTTTAACTAAAACAAGCTTTTACATTAATGACATTTATATTTTATAGGTTTGATAAACTTTCTAATAAAATATATTGATAATAAATGTGTGTCAAAGTTATGAAAATAGATGACATACATGAAATGGTTTAGTTCATTACCAATCCATCAGGTGTCACTTGTGGAATTTCACCATGAAGTGTTTAGCTGAAATATTTCAATGAACATCTACTTTATTATAAATTAATTAATCTTTTTTGTATAAACTGGTATATTTTACTTTTAAATTTATTTAATACATTGAACCTAAAAGTAGCCATAAATCTTACTTTTGTGTGATATAATTAGGTAGTAGTCTTTTATTTATCAGTGTCTAACCAAGAAAAGAAACATTAGTTGACATTATAAGACACATAAAATTAAAATGGTAAATATTTTTTAAAATATCAAAATAGTAAAATCAAATAAAATAATTGTTTTAATAAATACAGTAACAGGTACTTTAGTATTAGACCTGCTGTGAAATATCACAGCCATATTAGTCCAACGATAATGATATTAACTTTATAATCCCATAAAATATATTGGACTCTTTTTCCAGGTCAACCACAGTTATAACTTTATAGATCCACAAACCAGTATCCATACGCTGAATATTGAAAGACTTTGGGGTTTGACCAAATAGTGAAATAAAACATAAGAAACTATGTGTCAGCATTGGTTAAATTTATATGGAGAATGCACAAAGTGTTTCATTTTCATTTTGGAGGACATCAAAAAGTTCAGTTTGCCATAGTGATTGCTCATTATTTTGATTTTGGGACAAAGAAATTGATCAACAAAGTTTATCTGAAGATCCTGTACAGACACAATTTTACTAGATTTCAAAATTAGATATTATACAACAGATCTGATAACAAAGTACTCAATAATATTTGAAAATTCTTTTGTTTTCAAATATTTATATTTTTATACTTACTATTTGAAAAATGTTGTCAATTAATGTAAAGCTGTGTATTAATTGATATATGCTACTTCAGATACATGCTATCAACAAAAAATGTAAATAAGCAAAAAAATAAAAACATAGCTGGATTTTCATTTATTATTGCCATTAATACTTTTTCATGCTTAATACATTCCAAAAGTATAAAAGTTAATGACTTGTAATGAAAAAAGTTTTTCTCAGAAATGTGGATGTGTTCAAAAAGAGTGAATTATTTATTTAAAAATTAATGAAAAGGGAAAAGCATACCCAAAGCACTATTTGCACTCTTGAAATGGCGAAAATAGACCCATATGAAAAAAAAATATTTTTTTTTGATTAGGCATTAAATATGAATTGGTAAAACTTTCTAGTAGATATTATATTGTGCTTGAATAATTAAAATTTGTAAGACTTATTTAAAAAAAAAAAGTGTGATTACTGCAATTTTTATAAATGTAATTTTATTTTTAAGTAAATGTGAATAAGTGAACATACACACAGTAAATATATATTTTCTGAATTTATTATTAATAAGTACATTATGATTTTTTAAGTAAATTTTATTTATACTATAATCTTAATTTGTATATAAATACTATACACATGAAGCAACTGCTTTATATATATACGTATGAAATATTATCCAGGTACATCCACATATAATTTATTGAAAAAATGCGTATAAATCAATGATATATATATATATATAAATGTTGGCTTATATATATTTTTTCAATAAATTATACATGGATGTACCCAAGTAATATATACATTTATACCTGTAGCCTGAAAAAATCTTTGATTTAATTATACATATATTGAAGTTAAGAAACATTGATTATCATCAACATTCTTACTTTATAGTATGCATTCAGGTCACAATATTGATTTCTCTAATACCAGGATTCTATCCAGTTGATATTCTCTACCAATATAAGATCATAAAAGCCATTGAATACTAAAAAGACCAAATTGTATATCAATAAATATGATGGCACATGCAAACTTCCTCTTATTTGGAAGAATTTTTTTAAAAACATTACCCTGAGGATTTTCTAACTTTTATTTTTTCAATTTTGTATTTTTTTTCCTATTGGTGGAACTTTAACATCATTATGAACCAGTAGTTACAATGCTTCAACAACTATCTTTGTAATGTTCTATTTAACACACAGTAATAGTTTCTGTGATCAAGCTGAAATGTCAGTATATCAGTAATCAAAATCATACATGGTTGAACCTGAAAAGTATATCATTTATACATATAAGCATTTTAAAAAGAACTGTAGGCCTAAAGTAATTGCCAACCAAGTTGCAAATAAAATGTGATCTTTTATCTGCTATATTTTGATGTGTGAAGGAGATTTTGGAATAAAATAGAATATAATGTTTCTCCACTGAATAGTGTTTATTTATATATTTAATGCATCCTTTTAACTAAAATGCTAATTGGTAAAAAATACAATGAAACTGTAAAATACAAATTAATTTAGTTTAAGGGAATTATAAATATCTAACAGGTGACCATGTACATAGTGGAGTGACTATACAAGTTTTATTTTTATTAGTTAATTTGTAATAATCATGGGTAATGACAAGGATGGCCTATTGAAAGGACAAGCATTTATGCATATCCAGCCATATTTTCTAACCATTAGCCTCTCCACATTAATAATATTATTAAGACAAAGTAAAATAATCTACTTGGAATTTGAATGAGAAATAAATAAGCAACAAAATTATTAATAAAAACAATAATTTTAATTAATGAACAGAATGAAAATATAACATCCATATGTACATATTTTCATCTAAGTATTTGTATGGAGAGCATGCATGATAGAAAAATCTTTTTATTTATAATGATTCATGATAATTTTTTACTAAGTTTACTCATATGTTCCAGTAAGCTCACTTTAACGTTAGGATCGAGATAAGAATCCTCATATCTAAGCTGCTTCTGTAAGCAATTTTAATATTTTTAATTTCTCAGTTTGTTTTCATTAAATCACTCTAGTAGTTCATTCTACGAGGTTTTTACAATTTATACATTCAGTTATAGAAGAGTATTTTCATTTGACAACTAATTAGAGAGTGCTATCTTATGCCAAGTGTCACATATTTTAAGAGTCTGCAAGCAATTAATAAACCAACAGAATCAAAGTTAATTTTAAAGGCATTCTTTTATTTGCCATTCCATAATAAACTATGTAACTGGAAATTTCAGGGTGAGGCACTCTGAAGCTGATACCCCTGAAACTGCATTATATTTATTTTAAATAATCATTAAAGTTTTTTTGACTTCCATCTTGTGAGTAGCACAATGCAAAAGTGTTTTTTTGCTCTTTCTGTTGAAAAAGCAGATGAACTAAGTGTTTTTATCTCTACTCATTTTGTGATTAGTTTCCATAGCATCTTGCTAATTTAGAATAGTCCATTTTACTTTATAATAAAGAATTGTAATAAATTGTTAAAATCACATGACCAGAAGATTACATATATAGTCAGTGCTATATAGACTATTTATCACAATGCAATTATTATTTAAAATTTTTTCATAATTTATCTTACACTATACACCTCAGAAGACATATAAATGTATATACATTTACCAAAAAGCCATGAATGTAAAGTCTATTACAGAGGTTACATTTACCTCTCTCCTATACTTAGGAATAATAAAGTAGAGTTGATTTGGCACAAATATTACTAGAGTTATTTCTACTATGAATTTTTTTTATTCCACTTGCAAGATGATACAAATATAAAAAACAACATGCACTCTAGATAATATTTCCTAATTATATTGCACTTGATATACATATATTCTTTTTCATCAATTAAAATTATTTATTGGATTTGATTATCCACTTACAATGCTGAAATGGACAAAGAAATCTCACACTGACAATGAGTGCACCATGGAACATGAATATTAAGAAAGGTATTTCAAGCATAAATATAATAACAACCAAACGATGTATAAATGAATACCAATATGTTTAATCAAAGTCTTGCTCCACTAAGAGACTTAGAGGCTAATGCACAATACAATGTAGAAATTATGCTTGGCTCACTTTTGAGACTTAGAGGTTTATGATAACTACAAATATAAAATGGTTGGGAACAGTACTGAAATAAAGACTCCATGGAGTATTTTGAAAACATGGTGACCTCAAAACAATGAAAAATTTTCCATTCACCATCAATACAGAAAACAACATGATCAATTGTCAAAAACCAATGGAATCTACTTTACTTTGAATTATATAGTGGCCATTTTCTGTGTTTCAATCTGTAGTACATAATTATTTTTTCATTTTCCTATAGCAGGTACTCTTTTAACAAATGCAAAGTCATCAACTGAGAGGCCATCCTTATTCATAAAATGATCAAACTTTACCTCTTTCTAAATATTTTTAATTAATATGCAGGCCCTCACTTGGAATAATTTTTTATTTATCTCATGGTAATTCTGATTCATCTTGAGAAAAAATGAATTTTATTTTGGCTCTACATTTTGGTCTCACATAATGAGGTTTCAAACTTAACAATTTATTAGATAATCTAGCTTACTTAATTACTTACCTTAACTCTGGGTGTCTCTTCTCTGGTTCTCTAACTTTTAATCTTAGTGCTTTTCAGGTACTTCTTCTTTTATACACCTACCAAGCAAAATACTTAATTCTATTAAAATGGTCTTCTCGATCATCTACTTCTATCATATTTAAGTCATCTAATTCATTTTCCAAATTAGTTATTTCTTCACATTTGCTTTTATTTACATTATTTGTACTTTCAAACACGTGATAAATTATAACACTTCCATCATCATCTGAGACTTATGAGTCAACTCTAAACTTATTTAGATTACCACCTTTAAACTAATACATTTATTCAGATTACCAATATCATGATTATCTTTGGTGATCATGATTGATGATAATGTTATTGGTAATCTAAATAAGGGTATTAGTTATAATGATTCATAAAAAGTTTCAACTAGAATTACTCAGTTACCTATTGATGTTCCAGTAAGCTCATTTTAACATCAGAATCGAGATATATGGTCATAAGAAACCTCGTATTTGAAGCTTCTGTAAGAAATTTTAATATTTTTAATTTCTTGTGGTTTGTTCAGGGGTTGCTAACCTTTTTGGTTCCCATACCTTCTTGGCTTTTAGTAAATTATCCAATACCTTCTATTCATTATCATAAAAGCTTTATTCAGCTTTTTTGGTCCCCATATCTTGGTGGCTTTTAGTAAAATATCCAGTACACCTATTAATTATAATAAGAAATAAACAGTAATTAAGTTTTCATAATGGTTTTATTCAGTAAATAGGCCTTAACTTGGCATTTTGAGCTATCAGACCCTGCAGTGAGAAAAGTCTATGCAACCACACTAGTCCATATCTGAAAAGATACTTGAAATGTTGCTGGTGTGGGTGACAGACAGTACCAAGATGGAACTGTGAGGAAATGTTGATAACACAATAATTTTTGGAATGTACTAACAGCATAATACACTTATTTATCTACTATTTACCATATCCCTGGATCGGCCTTTTGTATCCCATGTGGTATCCCAGGTTGGGAACCCCAATTCTAGTTCATATCTAATAATTTCTATGCATAAGTAACAGAAAATTTAAAATATAACAGTATTTTTACTACTAAAGATAAAAATAAATAGATAACTAATCCTTTAAAAGTATAACAAAGAAGACTGGTGCTTTGGTCAAAAGACAAAAGCTTTTTAACATTTACATATTGTAACGGTAAAAAAAGTAGAGCTGCTTTAACCTAACCTAGAGCTGCAGATAGAAGGGGTTCGAACCTCATCTACTCCTTTAGATTGCTACTCAGCGACTTACTCCTCGAACCTCACTAGAATTTAATCTTAATGTATGCCCGGTGGTCAGGGAGAGAAGAGACCACGAAAAGGAATTTTTACATATATAATGATCAGATGTACATACGTATGTCACAAAAGAAAAACAATACTAAGTGGTTTTATTTATAGTGAATGAAAGATAACAGAAATTTTTATTATTGACATTAAAATAATTCACACAATGCTTTATTAATAGTGTCGCAGGCTATTTTCACTGCAACCGGATAGACATATATGAAAGATCCATTGATCGTAATGATAAGAACAGACAAAATTTTACGTTATAATTTCTTCTTTAAAATATTCCAGCCAATGGAAGTGTTACGTAAAAGAAATCAAGAGAGAGAGACATGATTCATTAACTCTGTGGTTGGAGAACATAGAAATAAATAGGTGGTCAAACTCAACTAAACACTTTGGACAGGTTTAAATCACAGCCCTACTTATGATTTAAGAAGAATGATAAAGTGACCCCAGCAGGAATTTCCAGCCATAATTGAAACATTTCTATGAGATTTTGAGAAAGATTTCCTAATAAATATAAATATACAAGACCATGCACAAAGGCGAGAGCATATAGTGGGCTGTGAGGCTCGAGACATAACAGTTACCAAGAGGTTAACACAAGACCGGATAGCTCTCCGTCTCTAAACTAGGTTAGAGAGAAAAATGGAACCCGTTTGCTAAACGCGTGACCCGGATTCAGGATCGGAGTTTTTGTTGCTTATGTCCAGTTACGTACATTGAAAGGACTGAGATCGACATGAGATCCAGAACAATTTATTTGTTTTTCAGAAGGTCCGAATGTAGGTATGTTAACCTAAGCAAACTTGGCAAAAGAAGCACTGTAATATATGCTGAGCGGCCCAGTAGATCACCCGAGGCACGATGCCATATAAATACGGTCAACGACCTTTAAATTTAAAAAAGAAACCCTCTGCAAAATATATATATTAAGAAAGCTCAACTATCACTGAAAATCCGCAGAAAAATAGTAACTTCCCTTTTATAAAATTCAGATCACTAAAACAAGAGGGCGGATATTTTATTGATTTAGTTGAAGTTTAACCAACACACCCCAGAGTCAATGCTATTTAATAATTTTTAATACATATTGTCAAAATGTACTCTCTCTTAGTACTAAAATATAAATGCGAACGTTTTATTTCACGCTCTTTAAAATATAACTTTAAATTTGTAACCCTTCATTGACTAAAATATACAGGCATTTGATAAGGATCTTTCTTTTATATATATATAAAAAAAACTAAGTTAAAGTTTGGAAAGTTTTATAATAGAATATTTAGCAATTTAAATCTTGATTTTAAAATAGAGTTTTGCACTTTCTATGATTTGCTTCCTTTTCTTTCTAAATAAATATTTATATAAAATAAATAACTTAATTACGGGAGTATAATGGCGGAAAGTTAAACGAAGCATTTTTCAATTAAATTAATAAGAATTACCGCCGCCATTATATGTAATAACCCTACCACCCATTAAAGTATTTAAAGAAAAAAGAAAGCAATTAATGAAATATAATTTCACAAGACTCGAATACATAGATTAAAAAAAAACATATATATATAGAAAAGCATAAATATAGATTGAATTTGCAAATTACAAAGATATTTTAATAATTTATGGGAACGTTACCGGTAACTAGATGGGTGGGTCAAAATGAGTTCATTTGATGTTTCCCCGCAGGTCTTCTCGGTTCTTCAAATTTGTTTTTCCATGTTTTTGAGGGCAGATTTTCACGGATACAGGGCAGATACTTTTGTTCTCTGGCTGGCTTACATGATTACGACTCCGACCTCAGGAACAGCTCAGGAGAGCGAAGGCAAAGAAGTTACCCCTGCATTTTTGCAGAGCAACACATTTCTGGATTTTTTTTATTTATATGCTGAAAGAATAGAGTGCAGCTTGAAGTAAGTACAGCAAGCAAGAGTTCGCTATATTGTCCAATCTTTCAGCAAAATTTCTTCCAACAAAATTCTTAAGATTTCTCTCTGACCTTCAGCACCGGTTACCCGCAAGCATAAGACCAAGAACAAAAGAAAAGTTCTTTATTTATACCCTTTTTTCCATTATGTTTTTAATCTGCTAATTAGTAGCGAATCATGCCCGTTGTTTCAAATTTTTCCTGTTATCTATTTTTTTATCTAATTCAGAAAATGTTTTATTAATTAATTCCCTTTCTTAATGGATTCTATTTAATTAAGAAAATTTTTATCTTATCGAATTCTACCAAATATATTTTAAAAATAGTTGCAAATATAATTTTAACTTTCTATATTTTATTTTATTAAATCTTTTCTCTTTAACACAATTCCTTCTTTAATTTAGGCAACTATTTGAGAAAACGATAAATTTAGTTTGAAAAAGAAACATACATTCACTGTGGTTGGACTTAGGGTCTTAGTTAGTCCACAGTGAATGGTGAAGCCAGCACATATATATATATATATATATTTATATGCACAGTTTTAATATATACATGCTATCAGCTAATAGCATTTGTTGAAACAATGAATTCGTTCTACAAATAATTATTTTAAAGAGATTAATTCTATGGTTGTTATTTGAGAAGTGTACATTTAATAGAATCCTTTATACTTGATTAGAATTCCTACTTAAGGCACTTGCATAATTTTTTTCAGTCTGCTTTTGCAATAATGTTCTGCCTTTTATAGTACTCCACAGAGTTTTATAAATCAGAAATTCATTAAATAAAAGCCTGCATATGTAGAATCTAAATAAATAAATGTACTGTATATATAAACACACACACATATATAAATACTCATGTATGATGCTACCTCATTGAAAAAATTAAAAGACTGAAGTGGAGTTGCGCTGGATATATTGCTAGAAGAGATGATAATAGATGGACAATTGAAATCTTAAACTGGATTTCAAGAGATTGTAAAGATCCAGAAAGAGACCACATGTGAGATGGATGGACAAAATAAAAAAGTGTGCAGGGATGATGTGGAGAAGAGAAGCTAAAGATCGGAGAAGAACTTGGAGAGACCTTCATCCTGCAGTGGATTGATAATGGTTGATGATCATAATGCTAATTGGAGTAACATATAAAGAATTATAGCTATCCATACATCAATATCAACATCCAGTTTAACTACAAGCTATTTCTTTACAATTGTTTAGTAATTATATTTTTTCTAGTCAATGATAGGCAATTATAAACAAGTAGCTGATATTTGAAATGGATTAGGTATGGATACGTGGGTTGTTATATATATATATATATTATAACGATATATAAATATGTCATTACATTAATTTAAAATAAAAACTTAAAAGTTCGGAAATAAAAGTAAAAAACTAAACGCTAAAATTAAAATGTTTGTTAAACGTATATACATTCGCACAGATGCCAAACTTTAAAAATTTTTTTTTTTTAAAAAACAAATAAATAAGTATTTGAACGTACTTTTTTATAAAAAAAAAAGTACAAGATTTAAAAATAAAAACAGGTATCAATTAATTCTTGTAATCTGTAAATGGAAATGATTGTTTATAAATTGTTTGAAAAGCAAGCTAGCCTTGGGCTCTTGTATAATTAAAATGATCTGATGAAAGATAGATAAGAAAATAAAGAGAAATTAGCTTGACCAATGGAAGCACTAAGCCTTGGCTCGGACCCTAACGAAAGTGATGGATTAGTGACGTTTTGTTGATTGAATCCGTGTGGATAATATAAAAAGGGAAATACAGTTTTTTCTGACAGTTCCAGCTTTTGTGTTTGAGAGATGTGATAGGACGCACATACCACACTCTCTATTTAAAAAAAAAAAATGAAAAGACTGTGATACCTTGAACCAGCTATTGCCATCTCCAGAACATTATCTTCCAATGGAGGTGTCGTGGGAATTAAAAGCAGAAACCTGGACTCTTCTACCGTGAGCTATGAACTTTACAAATTAACAACAACAAAAAAAAAGTAATTAAGAACTTTCGTCAATATTTTTTTTAAAGATTCAGCTAATTTAAATTTTAAAATGAACTCTTATTTGATTTTCAAATTAATAATTGATTGTTTAAATTTATATAGTTAAGTTTTGCTAAAATCATTTCCATTTTATTATTATTATTTGTAGTAATATTTTTTGTAGAAATTATTAAATGCATTACATTTAGGTTGGGTATAGACATTGCATAGATTCGTTAGCGGTTGATTATGTTGAAGTTTTCACATTTGATTAGAATATATAGGTCAACAATGTTAATGCGGGCATCTTACGATGAATGCCATGGGGCCTTGTGTATTCCCTTTTGCAATTGACGTTATCGATGATTTTGTATTTTGATCGATTGTGTTTAATTTGGATGTTTTTGACCGTGGAATCTGTGCAGCTGATCTATACTCAACATTTTAAAAACAAATTTATAAAAATAATCTGTGCGAACGTATTTAAATGTTAAATTTAAGTCGGGCGTGAATGGCTATATAGTTTTGTAAAGTTATATTAAGGGAGGGTAATCTTAGGTTATTCATTTCGTAGTTGAATTGGTTCAATGGATTGGATATATTTGTGTAATTGTAGATGTAGTATGAGATCCGCTATGGGCAGGATTATATATATATATGCCACACACCTTCTGTTTGCCTATGGATGGGTTTGTAAGACGGCAAAGGACCGCAGTCCATTCCTATGGAGTTTTATGTTTATTGTTCTACTCGCCAACAGATGTGACATTCCTGTTGGTGGAGAGACAATGTCTTCTCTAATTCTACTTACTGATCAGATGTACATTCCTGACAGTATAGTATTTTGTGTTGTCGTATTTTCATGCTACATTGAATACATAAATGTATCAGATGGATTGGCGCCGGTTTGATTGTGAAATTTGTTGCCTAAGGTTAAATCAGGGAAGAATATTTTCTTTTCAAATGCAGATCTATGTAGTCTATTCATAATCGACTCACTAAATAAATATTAAACTCATGGTTGTAATTTACTTAAATGTAAAACTAAAGATTAATAGAAAAATCTAAAATGTTGAATTTATTCCTCAAAATTTAAATGTTATTTTATATGTGCGTAAATAAATATTTTTATGTGTTAATTTCTGGCAGTGGCTTTTATTTTTTTATATTTAAGATATAAATTAAGATATAGATTTTTATCTCTGCGTCTCCACTGAGCTAGTGACTTGGGCTAACGATCTGAATATTTAAATAAAGTGGAATCTTAACAGCGCGTATCTGCCTACTCTATAAATTTTTCCTAGGTTTAAATGCCTAGATGGCGCCTTGTAGAGCAGATATCGTAGTTTGCGGTTAGATTCGATCTTCACTTGCATTTCGATCGTTATAATATATATATATATAGTGTGTGTGTGTGAATAAAAACAATAAACTGTAGAATAATACAAATATACGTCTATATATCTGACTACTTGTTAATGTGTTCCTTATAATGGGATGAAATGTAGGTAAATGTCTAAGAGTTAGTATCTCTGTTTAGCTACATATAACAGCGATAATCACCATGCATCATATGGGATAACTACTTATAAATGAATACAAGAGAGTCAACCCTAATTAATGAATATAAGAGAGTCAACACTAGTTGATGGTTATAAATAAGTGATATACAAAATGTCAAAATAATCATCAGACAAATGTGAATATCCTTCTATATATTTGGCCACATTTTGATATGCCATTTTCAACAGAATAAAACTGAGTGAATAATGATGAATATGTATATAAATATGCATCAAATGCTAAGATCAATAAGTTGGTCAGTTCAGTTCAGTTCAGTTCAGAGTTGTTAGGTACCATGAGTGCACTGGTCATAAATAAACATTTTACTATTGTAATGGTATGAATAAAGGATATACAGGAATTGATGGGGATTACCACCCCCATAACCATACAATAAATAAAATCAATATGAATAAAGAATCAGCATTCAGAAGGCATTAAACATAGCAACACCAGCATTAATCATTCATAATCAACAACCAATCCTTGTTACTAGATCTAAAAGAGGTACACTAATAGAATCTGAGGATAATTAATATCTAGCCAATGACAAACTGAAAGCATATTATAAAAGATATCATTAATACCTTATCCTCTTGCACATAATTTAACTACTAAAATATTTACAAGTATAATAAAATTGTAAGATCCTGATATATGATGATGATCATCAATGCTTTCAGCCATCAGATACTATAAGTATACTGGCCATCTATAAATGAATTTTATAACTAGAAAATAAAGTGCAGTGGAAACTTTAATGATGATTTTTACTTTTGTGCTAATCAAAAGAATTCTCTGGATGTCCGCACCCACACTTGTGCTAAAAGAAATATTTAATATTTTGTATATTTTTCCACCATGATATAAATAAATAAAGAATTTTTTCATTTTTCTTAAAATTGATGTATTAATTCAAATATATAAATTAGATTCCTCATATTCATTTTTTTTACATATATCATTATTATATAAAGTGAATTTTTTCTTATATATATATATATATATATATATATATATATATATATATATATATATATATATATATATATATATATCAAATCAAAACTACCCCAAATCCAAAATTAAAACAGACTAGCATAAAAATAATATTAAAACACAACCTAAGGTTTCACTGCTACAAGCAGACTTCTCAAGTGTAAAGAACTACCAAAAACAACACAATATATATAATATTAAAAACTACCCACAAATCCATTCACTTCCCATCCACCCTTAATATTAAAAGAACTCTTAAATAAGTTAATTGCTTCAGAATAATAAATTTTCAATTATAAAGACTCTTTAATTCTTCTTTTGATTTCATTTCACTCAAAGAAGACAACCTTAGCTTCATCAAAATCAATAGTGTGGCCTGTATCTTTTTCATGGACATACAAAGCAGAACTAAGATATCTATTTTTAACTCTACTTTTATGAACCTTTATTCTTTCATTTAAACTCAAACTACTCTGACCTATGTAAACCTTCTTACTAAATAAACAAGGAATAAAATATACTACACCAGGAATAGTCTTTCTATCAAAAACTTCTTTTGTATTATTTAATAAATTATTCAATGTAACACCCCTTTTCCAAGCAATTTTCTTATTTCCAAACAATTTACTATTTCTACACACAATTTTATAAGAAGACAATTTAAATGGCAAAGAAATAAAATCATATTTTTCTTTAACCTTTACATCCTTACAAATATTACTATTAAATAAAATACTTTTAACAAATTTATCAGAGTATCCAACACTCAAGTAATCTTTATAAAATTGATATTTCTGAAACAAAGCTACCCCACTAGAATTATTTAATTTAATATTCCTATGACAATAATTCCTTAAAGCAGTTACTTTATGAGATACAGACTGATAGCTATCAGGTTTAATTATAGATCTTAATTCTTTACTTTTAACTAAATGACTGCACAATAAACAATTAGTTTCTACATTTCTAATCACCAAAAGATCTAAAAATTTTAACTTACCAAAATCTAATCCCCCTCCTTCTAACACAAATTTTATAGAAGGATCAAAACAATTAAACTCATTCACAAATTCCTTCAATTTATCATTCTCAACTACAAATAAACAATCATCAACATATCTGACAAATAATTTTACATATAAACAATTCTTTTTAATAATAATTTCCTCTTCCATATAACTAATATAAACTGAACATACTAAAGGAGAAATAATATAACCTATTATCCACCTTTCCTTAATCTTATAAAAATTACCTTTATAAGTAAAATACATAGAATCTTCCAATAACAAAAGCAAATATTTAATTATCTTAATTTTATTTTTTGATAAAGAACTTTTCTTACTCAATACAGACAAAAGAACCTCAATACTGTTTAACCTATTAACAGACTGATACATATTTTCAATATCTAAACTTCCAAATACCCAATTACTTTCCATTTTAAAATTATTAATCTTATCAAAAGCCTCAAAAGAAGAAGAAACTGTGTACTGACCAAAATCAACAAATTGTTTTAAAAAATTATTCAAGAATCTAGAAATACCCTCTACAACACTACCTGTAAAATCAAAAATAAATCTTAAAGGAAAACCATCTTTATGAGTTTTAATATTCACAAACACCTTAGCTGATGTAAAATCATTAGGATAGCATTTTAAATAATCTACTCTATTAAAAATGTTTAAATTAACCATTTTCTTCATAATATCTATCAATTTTCTTTTAATCAAATTACCTGGATCTTTATCTAACAACATATATTTACTGTTATTTAATTCTCTATCCATTTTCTCTTTGAATTCATCTCCTTTCATAATAACAAACCTATCAGCTTTGTCTTCATGAGAAATGATTACATCATTAACAATTAACCTATTCTTAAGATGTTTAATCTCAGCAGGATTAATAACAATTTTTTCTTTCCTTTTTAAACTTTTATTCAAAATGGATTGAATACCAACTTTCAGCTCATCACTCAAATTACTAGATTCAATAGACGAAATTGTATCAAAAACTATATTTTTTGAATGAAATGGAACAAAATTAGGGCCTTTACCAAGAATATCTAATTCTCTATCATTTAACTTCAAATCAGAAAGATTAACAACTCTATCCTCAGAAACATTATTCTCATACCCTTTATCACTACAATAAATTTCATTAACTTTCCCAAACAACCACTTTAATTTTCTTTCTTATTTTTTATAACAGAAATTTGACCTATTCTGTCTAAATTGTCTCATAAAAAAATTCAAAATTGAATAATTAAAACTTGCCTCCTTTCTAAACAATATCTATTCCTTTTATATAGATAAATAAATTTGTAAAACCTTACAAACGTATCTTTTAAAAAACTATTCAATATATATGTTTGTAACTTAAAAACTAAATTCTTATTTTGAAGCAACTTTTTATTTCTACTAAAATTAATAACACAGCATCTAGGAAAAACACTAAATTCCCTACATTTTTTAAGAAAATAAATCTGCCATCGTAAAGACTCTATCCTATCACTCAATCTAGACAAATTTTTAATCCTTCTAATATCATTCAATGGAAAATTATCAAAAACTAAACTCCACCAACCCATACTAAAAAACCCAATTACTAATACCCTTATAAATTAAAACCCAATAAAAACATACACACACTTATATATATATATATATATATATATATATATATAAGTGTGTGTATATATATATATATATATATATATATATATAACTAAATAAACACAAATATACTTTTTCAACCCAAACTCAAACAACAAACATAATATACATAAATGGCATTCAAATATATCAATAATAAAATATCAATAATAAATATCAATAATAAAATATATCAATAATAAAAATATAAAAAATCATTACATTACATCAGCAAAACTATTTTTAAATGCAAAAAAACTCATTAAAATGTAAACATTACAAGCATAAAGCTAAACTAGTCAATATAAAATCAAAACTACCCCAAATCCAAAATTAAATCAGACCAGCATAAAAATAATATTAAAACACAACCTAAGGTTTCACTGCTACAAGCAGACTTCTCAAGTGTAAAGAACTACCAAAAACAACACAATATATATAATATTAAAAACTAACCACAAATCCATTCACTTCCCATCCACCTTTAATATTAAAAGAACTCTTAAATAAGTTAATTGCTTCAGAATAATAAATTTTCAATTATAAAGACTCTTTAATTCTTCTTTTGATTTCATTTCTCTCAAAGAAGACAACCTTAGCTTCATCAAAATCAATAGTGTGGCCTGTATCTTTTTCATGGACATACAAAGCAGAACTAAGATATCTATTTTTAACTCTACTTTTATGAATCTTTATTTTTTCATTTAAACTCAAACTACTCTGACCTATGTAAACCTTCTTACTAAATAAACAAGGAATAAAATATACTACACCAGGAATAGTCTTTCTATCAAAAACTTCTTTTGTATTATTTAATAAATTATTCAATGTAACACCCCTTTTCCAAGCAATTTTCTTATTTCCAAACAATTTACTATTTCTACACACAATTTTATAAGAAGAGAATTTAAATGGCAAAAAAATAAAATATTTTTCTTTAACCTTTTCATCCTTACAAATATTACTATTAAATAAAACTTTTAACAAATTTATCAGAGTATCCAACATTCAAGTAATCTTTATAAAATTGATATTTCTGAAACAAAGCTACCCCACTAGAATTATTTAATTTAATATTCCTATGACAATAATTCCTTAAAGCAGCTACTTTATGAGATACAGACTGATAGCTATCAGGTTTAATTATAAATCTTAATTCTTTACTTTTAACTAAATGACTGCACAATAAACAATTAGTTTCTACATTTCTAATCACCAAAAGATCTAAAAAATGTTACTTACCAAAATCTAACCCCCCTCCTTCTAACACAAATGTTATAGAAGGATCAAAACAATTAAACTCATTTACAAATTCCTTCAATTTATCATTCTCAACTACAAATAAACAATCATCAACATATCTGACAAATAATTTTACATATAAACAATTCTTTTTAATAATAATTTCCTCTTCCATATAACTAATATAAACTGAACATACTAAAGGAGAAATAATATAACCTATTATCCACCCTTCCTTAATCTTATAAAAATTACCTTTATAAGTAAAATACATAGAATCTTCCAATAACAAAAGCAAATCTTTAATTTGTGTTTTTCTGAAGGTTTGTGATGACAGTGTTCTAGCTGTATTTTTATATTGGACTATTTCCATCATCTAATATGTGTGTTGAATGTCTTTAGAAAAGTTTAATTTTTAGTTAAATATTCCAAATGCATTCAACTGTTAGTAATATCACAACAAACAGGTTAGTATATGCACCAACTGTTAGTAATATCACAGCAAACAAATGTTAATAATATCACAGCAAACAGGTTAGTATATGCACTAACTGTTAGTAATATCACAGCAAACAGGTTAGTATACGCACAACGTTTCGAGAGGTATTTCTCCCCCCTCTTCTTCAGGTGTTGCTGGCCTGACCAGTGACAGTACTAGCATGGGATTCGAACCTGGGTCCTTAGATTCTTGATTATTGAAATTTAAGGTAACGCTCTAACCAACTGAGCCATCCTGCCAAAGGCAACAGTATGTAGTAATTTCATATACTTATCTATGAGGTTCCTCCTGATTTCTCCACTTTTTCCTCAGAGCAAAGTTGATTAGTGATTTCCATACATTATGTATAGTCACACTAAGTTGGCTTATGGGATTTTTTGCCATTGTCATGTGAGCAGCTTCTTTAAATTTTCTTCTTTGTACCTTTTCTTCTTTATCCAATATTTTTGTATTTTTCCCAATTGAACGTATGTTCATTGGTCCATACATGGTCTGCTACCTTAGACACATCTGTTTTCTCTCTTCTAATCATCAGTTTATATTGGATAAAGAAGAAAAGGTACAAAGAAGAAAATTTAAAGAAGCTGCTCACATGACAATGGCAAAAAATACCATAAGCCAACCTAGTGTGACTATACATAATGTATGGAAATCACTAATCAACTTTGCTCTGAGGAAAAAGTGGAGAAATCAGGAGGAACCTCATAAATAAGTATATGAAATTACTACATACTGTTGCCTTTGGCAGGATGGCTCAGTAGGTTAGAGCATTACCTTAAATTTCAATAATCAAGAATCTAAGGACCCAGGTTCGAATCCCATGCTAGTACTGTCACTGGTCAGGCCAGCAACACCTGAAGAAGAGGGGAGAAAAATACCTCTCAAAACGTTGTGCATATACTAACCTGTTTGCTGTGATATTACTAACAGTTAGTGCATATACTAACCTGTTTGCTGTGATATTATTAACATTTGTTTGCTGTGATATTACTAACAGTTGGTGCATATACTAACCTGTTTGGTATGATATTACTAATAGTTGAATGCATTTGGAATATTTAACTAAAAATTAAACTTTTCTAAAGACATTCAACACACATATTAGATGATGGAAATAGTCCAATATAAAAATACAGCTAGAACACCATCATCACAAACCTTCAGAAAAACACTGGTGCTGATATAGTACGTGCTCGGCGGCCATTTTGAATTTGGAAACACCCAAAAACACTGCTGGCACATGCAAGCGATAAATGTCATCGACTAGAAACACTCATTTTTCAAAAACGTAAAACGCCTGAGGCACTGCAATTAAAAAAGGTGGTGGGGAGGGACTACACTTAAAAAAATGGCGAGAAAATGTCACATTAAATAGCCTAAGGTGCTACTACCCAAAAAAAAGGGCGGGAAAAGAAAAAGAAGTGAAAATTAAAAAATACTTTAAAATAAACCAAAAACGCTAATTTATATATATATAATCATAATCAAACATTGCAATATTTACAAAAATCCGTTAAAATATAGCGATCACTAGAAAAATAATATAATGCTATAAATCAAACCTTACTTTAAAATAAACCAAAAACGCTAATTTATATATATAGTCATAATCAAACATTACTTTAAAATAAACCAAAACCGCTAATATATATATATAGTCATGATAATCAAATATTGCAATAGTAAATCTCAAAAGATTAACCCTATGTTAAGGCACTTTTTTTAAAAAAAATCGTAAATGATATTTACAAAAACCCGTTAAAATATAGCGATCACTAGAAAAATAATATAATGCTATAAATCAAACCTTACTTTAAAATAAACCAAAAACGCTAATTTATATATATATAGTCATAATCAAACATTGCAATATTTACAAAAATCCGTTAAAATATAGCGATCACTAGAAAAATAATATAATGCTATAAATCAAACAATATCGGTCCGGTCTATCAACGCTATATGCTACATCAGTATTATAATTTAAAAAAACAATATTTAAAAACTATAATGCTATAAATCAAACATTGAGTTGTAACGTCACATTGAATAGTCAAAGGTTATACTATGGAAAAAAAGAGCGGGAAAAGAAAAAGAGATGAAAATTAAAAAATACTTTAAAATAAACCAAAAACGCTAATTTATATATATATAGTCATAATCAAACATTGCAATAGCATTTATTTAAATAATTTTTTACTAATATTTTAATAATTTAAAAAAAATTACCAGCTCTCGATCGGATGGATGGTCGTCCGCTCAGGCTAAATTTGGTTCTTTCTAGATCTCTTCATTACTGCAATACCACGAAACATCAAATTATACTTTTAAGATTTAGGTTTATTATTTTAAAGAAGACACCAGTAAAATTAACTTATTCAGGAAATATCGCAGCTTGATATGGCCTTTTTCAAATTTATTTTTAAAACTGTGTACTTGGGTCTGACACAAGGTATCTATGACGTAAGATAATTTCCAAGAATTATAGTTTGGATTGGGCCTTTGTCTTATTAAGATAAAAGAAAGTGTTAAGTTAAACTTTCAAATTTAAAAAAAAACAACAACTGTAAAACAGCTAATGGACTTTTATGCTTCAAGCCTAACATCGTTATGTATATAATCTTATAATAATGTATTTTGATGTATAATATGTGCACACATCTAATATATAAATATATTTATTTATATATTAGATGTGCGCACATACACGTAAACATATGTTATTATACATCAAAGTACATTATTATAGGATTATACACGTGGTCTGGGATGGGTTTGAATTTGACAAACAGGCCTACTATGAAAAGCAGGACTCTTTTTGTGCTTTTTTGTTTTTGCAATATTTTCGGAATAAATATATATGAGTACAAGTTGTGTCTTATAATTTATTGCCAATTTATTTTTATATTTTTTTATAATAAATTACCAAATAATTTTATTTGCGTCTTTAAAGTGTTAAAACTAAAATCTTACAAGTAATACATGTATCGGCACATATATATATATATATATGAGTACAAGTTGTGATGTATAATATGTTACAGTGCGATTATATTTTGAAATCATTAATTTATTATAACCAAAACCCCAATTTTTTTATAATAAATTTTAACCCTCTTTTGCATTTCATGACTAGTTAGGCTTGAGGCATAAAAGTCCATTAGAACTGTTTTACAGTTGTTTTTTTTTTAAATTTGAAAGTCTAACTTAACACTTTCTTTTATCTTAGTAAGACAAAGCCCCCATCCCGAACTATAATTCTTGGAAATTATCTTACGTCATACATACCGACCCAAGTAGACAGTTTTAAAAATAAATTTGAAAGAGGCCATATCAAGCTGCGATATTTCCTGAATAAATTAATTTTACTGGTGTCTTCTTTAAAATAATAAACCTAAATCTTAAAAGTATAATTTGATGTTTTGTGGTATTGCAGTAATGAAGAGATCTAGAAAGAACCAAATTTAGCCTGAGCGGACGATTATCCATCCGATCGAGAGCTGGTAATTTTTTTTAAATTATTAAAATATTAGTAAAAAATTATTTAAATAAATGCTATTGCAATGTTTGATTATGACTATATATATATATAAATTAGCGTTTTTGGTTTATTTTAAAGTATTTTTTAATTTTCATCGCTTTTTCTTTTCCCGCTCTTTTTTTCCATAGTATAACCTTTGACTATTCAATGTGACGTTACAACTCAATGTTTGATTTATAGCATTATAGTTTTTAAATATTGTTTTTTTTTAAATTATAATACTGATGTAGCATATAGCGTTGATAGACCGGACTGATATTGTTTGATTTATAGCATTATATTATTTTTCTAGTGATCGCTATATTTTAACGGATTTTTGTAAATATCGCAATGTTTGATTATGACTATATATATATATAAATTAGCGTTTTTGGTTTATTTTAAAGTATTTTTTAATTTTCATCTCTTTTTCTTTTCCCGCCCTTTTTTTTCCATAGTATAACCTTTGGCTATTCAATGTGATGCTACAACTCAATGTTTGATTTATAGCATTATAGTTTTTAAATATTGTTTTTTAAAATTATAATACTTTTTTTTAAAAAAAAATGCTTTAACATAGGGTTAATCTTTTGAGATTTACGATTGCAATATTTGATTATCATGACTATATATATTAGCGTTTTCTGGTTTATTTTAAAGTAATGTTTGATTATGATTATACATATAAATTGGCATTTTTGGTTTATTTCAAAGTAATGTTTGATTTTTTCTAGTGATCGCTATATTTTAACGGATTTTTGTAAATATTGCAATGTTTGATTATGACTATATATATATATATAAATTAGCGTTTTTGGTTTATTTTAAAGTAAGGTTTGATTTATAGCATTATATTATTTTTCTAGTGATCGCTATATTTTAACGGGTTTTTGTAAATATCATTTATGATTTTTTTTAAAAAAAGTGCCTTAACATAGGGTTAATCTTTTGAGATTTACTATTGCAATATTTGATTATCATGACTATATATATTAGCGGTTTTGGTTTATTTTAAAGTAATGTTTGATTATGACTATATATATAAATTAGCGTTTTTGGTTTATTTTAAAGTAAGGTTTGATTTATAGCATTATATTATTTTTCTAGTGATCGCTATATTTTAACGGATTTTTGTAAATATTGCAATGTTTGATTATGATTATATATATATAAATTAGCGTTTTTGGTTTATTTTAAAGTATTTTTTAATTTTCACTTCTTTTTTTTTCCCGCCCTTTTTTTTTGGGTAGTAGCACCTTAGGCTATTTAATGTGACGTTTTCCCGCCATTTTTTTAAGTGTAGTCCCTCCCCACCACCTTTTTTAATTGCAGTGCCTCAGGCGTTTTACGTTTTTGAAAAATGAGTGTTTCTAGTCAATGACATTTATCGCTTGCATGTGCCAGCAGTGTTTTTCGGTGTTTCCAAATTCAAAATGGCCACCGAGCGCGTACTATATCAGCACCAAAACCCTAAGTATTCGGTATGGACCCAATACTATATTAAACTTTAGACATTATGAAAAACTATGTCTAAAGCTGGCCAAAGTAGAAAATCATTTAACTTTCCTATGTAAATGTAATCGGAAGGGATAATTCCTAAAGGTTTGCAACTAAAACCTCCAATTCACCCTCAGAGAGCTGAAAAAATTACTCAGAGAGCAAGTGAAGCTCTGTTAAGAGAAAGAATAAATGCTCAAAGGTTTTCTAAGTATCAAACAATGCATTCAATTAACACTGTAGAATGTCTTCTAAAAAATAAACTTACTGATGATGACTACATGAGAGTTTTTCAAGCAGTAAGAAAATCATATTCTATATTACATGGAAAAATAAAAAAATGTCAAAAGAAGAAACTTGCTAACCTACATGGGCATATCAAAAATCATAATGTACCAAGCAATGTAACAGCTTCATCTGTTAAAAATCTAAGTTCTAAACATCTAACAGATACTGAAATTTCTGTTCTTGAAAGTGGATTAAACTTTGCTGTAACACCATCTAATATCCCCTTATTAGATATAATGGCAGCCACTGAAGAAGTCACTCAAAAATTGCCTTTAGAAGAAGCAGCAGAATTGCGCTGGAGAATAAAAAGAATACTTGACAAGCAACAAAAATTGCAGTCAAACATATCCTATGAAGAGAGGAAAGCAATTAAATCTCTCAAAGCAGATAAATCTATAATTATTCTCCCTGCTGACAAAGGCAATGCAACAGTTGTAATGGATACAACTTATTATGATAACAAAAGCAGGAACTCTTCACAGCAGGCCAATATAGAAAAGTGGCAAAAGATTTAATACCAAGTACGGAAACAAAGTTACAAGCATTACTCAGAAAGCATCGCAAGTATTTCACTGATTCAGAAAAGAGTAAAATAACATCATAATTCAGCAAAATTCCTCATCTTTATGGTCTACCTAAAATGCATAAAGATCATGTTCCATTACAACCTATTGTTAGTTCTAGAGATTCACCTTGCCAGAATTTAGCAAGATTTCTTCTCAAAGTTTTAAGTCCTTTGGCATACAAAACCCAATAATTTGTCAGGGATTCTAGACACTTTGTAGAATCTAATCAAGAACATGAAAATTGAAAGAACTGACTTACTGGTAAGCTTTGATGTGGAAAGTTTATTCACAAATGCACCATGTGAAGAAGCATTGTCTATTGTAAGAAAAAGGTTAAATGATGATAATAGTTTACAAACCAGAACAGCTCTTCCTATTGATAGCATAATGGAACTATTAACTTTCTGTATAAAAACAACCTACTTTCAATATAACACAGAGTTCTTCCAACAAAATCAAGGAATGGCTATAGGCTCACCATTGTCTCCCCTGATTAGCAATATTTACATGGAAGAACTTGAAAACACAGCGATAAAAACTACTCCTTATCAACATATCCCCTTCAATTAAATTTACAATAGAACCAGAACAAGAACAAAAATTGGCATTCTTAGATGTTCTTGTGACAAGACTCCCTCATGGCAAAATCAAAACTACAGTTTACCGAAAACCTACACATACAGGAAAATACCTAGCCTATACATCTAATCACACCAGAAACACAAAACATGGAGTTATGCTATCACTGTGGAACAGAGCAAAAGAAGTTTGTTCAGAAACTGGTGATTTGGAAAAAGAAAAGATCTATATAGAACAAACTCTTAAGAAAAATGGTTATCCATCAGCTGTTATTAAGAAAATATTAAACAGACAACAAAAAGAACCATCAAGAGAAAAGACAATTATTGGTACTGTAGTGTATCCATACATTCCAAAAATAGCAGACAAATTAAGAAAAATCTGCAATCAGTATAACATCAGAACAGCTTTTCAGAGCCATACCACACTACGAGGAATTCTAACATCTACAAAGCCTAAACTTGAAATGCTGCAAAGAAAAAACTGCATCTATGAAATACCATGTGAATGTGGAAGAACATATATTGGTGAGACCAGCCATCCCATTCAAAAGCGCTTGCAAGAACATAAACTGATGATTAGAAGAGAGAAAACAGATGTGTCTAAGGTAGCAGACCATGTATGGACCAATGAACATACGTTCAATTGGGAAAATACAAAAATATTGGATAAAGAAGAAAAGGTACAAAGAAGAAAATTTAAAGAAGCTGCTCACATGACAATGGCAAAAAATCCCATAAGCCAACCTAGTGTGACTATACATAATGTATGGAAATCACTAATCAACTTTGCTCTGAGGAAAAAGTGGAGAAATCAGGAGGAACCTCATAGATAAGTATATGAAATTACTACATACTGTTGCCTTTGGCAGGATGGCTCAGTTGGTTAGAGCGTTACCTTAAATTTCAATAATCAAGAATCTAAGGACCCAGGTTCGAATCCCATGCTAGTACTGTCACTGGTCAGGCCAGCAGCACCTGAAGAAGAGGGGAGGAAAATACCTCTCGAAACGTTGTGCATATACTAACCTGTTTGCTGTGATATTACTAACAGTTAGTGCATATACTAACCTGTTTGCTGTGATATTATTAACATTTGTTTGCTGTGATATTACTAACAGTTGGTGCATATACTAACCTGTTTGCTGTGATATTACTAACAGTTGAATGCATTTGGAATATTTAACTAAAAATTAAACTTTTCTAAAGACATTCAACACACATATTAGATGATGGAAATAGTCCAATATAAAAATACAGCTAAATCTTTAATTACCTTAATTTTATTTTTTGATAAAGAACTTTTCTTACTCAATACAGACAAAAGAACCTCAATACTGTTTAACCTATTAACAGACTGATACATATTTTCAATATCTAAACTTCCAAATACCCAATTACTTTCCATTTTAAAATTATTAATCTTATCAAAAGCCTCAAAAGAAGAAGAAACTGTGTACTGACCAAAATCAACAAATTGTTTTAAAAAATTATTCAAGAATCTAGAAATACCATCTACAACACTACCTGTAAAATCAAAAATAAATCTTAAAGGAAAACCATCTTTATGAGTTTTAATATTCACAAACATCTTAGCTGATGTAAAATCATTAGGATAGCATTTTAAATAATCTACTCTATTAAAATTTTTTTACATTAACCATTTTCTTCATAGTATCTATCAATTTTCTTTTAATCAAATTACCTGGATCTTTATCTAACAACATATATTTACTGTTATTTAATTCTCTATCCATTTTCTCTTTGAATTCATCTCCTTTCATAAGAGAATTAAATAACAGTAAATATATGTTGTTAGATAAAGATCCAGGTAATTTGATTAAAAGAAAATTGATAGATACTATGAAGAAAATGGTTAATGTAAAAAAATTTTAATAGAGTAGATTATTTAAAATGCTATCCTAATGATTTTACATCAGCTAAGATGTTTGTGAATATTAAAACTCATAAAGATGGTTTTCCTTTAAGATTTATTTTTGATTTGACAGGTAGTGTTGTAGATGGTATTTCTAGATTCTTGAATAATTTTTTAAAACAATTTGTTGATTTTGGTCAGTACACAGTTTCTTCTTCTTTTGAGGCTTTTGATAAGATTAATAATTTTAAAATGGAAAGTAATTGGGTATTTGGAAGTTTAGATATTGAAAATATGTATCAGTCTGTTAATAGGTTAAACAGTATTGAGGTTCTTTTGTCTGTATTGAGTAAGAAAAGTTCTTTATCAAAAAATAAAATTAAGGTAATTAAAGATTTGCTTTTGTTATTGGAAGATTCTATGTATTTTACTTATAAAGGTAATTTTTATAAGATTAAGGAAGAGTGGATAATAGGTTATATTATTTCTCCTTTAGTATGTTCAGTTTATATTAGTTATATGGAAGAGGAAATTATTATTAAAAAGAATTGTTTATATGTAAAATTATTTGTCAGATATGTTGATGATTGTTTATTTGTAATTGAGAATGATAAATTGAAGGAATTTGTAAATGAGTTTAATTGTTTTGACCCTTCTATAAAATTTGTGTTAGAAGGAGGGGGGTTAGATTTTGGTAAGTTAAATTTTTTAGATCTTTTGGTGATTAGAAATGTAGAAACTAATTGTTTATTGTGCAGTCATTTAGTTAAAAGTAAAGAATTAAGTCTTATAATTAAACCTGATAGCTATCAGTCCGTATCTCATAAAGTAGCTGCTTTAAGGAATTATTGTCATAGGAATATTAAATTAAATAATTCTAGTGGGGTAGCTTTGTTTCAGAAATATCAATTTTATAAAGATTACTTGAGTGTTGGATGCTCTGATAAATTTGTTAAAAGTATTTTATTTAATAGTAATATTTGTAAGGATGTAAAGGTTAAAGAAAAATATGATTTTATTTCTTTGCCATTTAAATTGTCTTCTTATAAAATTGTGTGTAGAAATAGTAAATTGTTTGGAAATAAGAAAATTGCTTGGAAAAGGGGTGTTACATTGAATAATTTATTAAATAATACAAAAGAAGTTTTTGATAGAAAGACTATTCCTGGTGTAGTATATTTTATTCCTTGTTTATTTAGTAAGAAGGTTTACATAGGTCAGAGTAGTTTGAGTTTAAATGAAAGAATAAAGGTTCATAAAAGTAGAGTTAAAAATAGATATCTTAGTTCTGCTTTGTATGTCCATGAAAAAGATACAGGCCACATTATTGATTTTGATGAAGCTAAGGTTGTCTTCTTTGAGAGAAATGAAATCAAAAGAAGAATTAAAGAGTCTTTATTATTGAAAATTTATTATTCTGAAGCAATTAACTTATTTAAGAGTTCTTTTAATATTAAGGGTGGATGGGAAGTGAATGGATTTGTGGATAGTTTTTAATATTATATATATTGTGTTGTTTTTGGTAGTTCTTTACACTTGAGAAGTCTTCTTGTAGCAGTGAAACCTTAGGTTGTGTTTTAATATTATTTTTATGCTGGTCTGGTTTAATTTTAGATTTTGGGTAGTTTTGATTTTATATTGACTAGTTTAGCTTTATGCTTGTAATGTATTATATATATATATATATATATATATATATATATATATATATATATATATATATATATATATATATATATATATATATAATTAGTTTCCAACCAGTAACCACCTAAACATTCACAGTATATATATATATATATATATATATATATATATATATATATATATATATATATATATATATAACCATACAATTCTACCTATTTCCACCTATGTTCTGACCATGTCTTATAGTTATTTTCAATTTCATTCAAAATTTGTAAAGAAAATGAGTATACAGAATATAATTTATATATTACTAATAATTATCCATTTATGTTCACATCAATTTATATCTGTTTATTATTTAAACTGTAGTTTGAAAGGTTTAGTGTGAACAGAAGTTTAATAGTTTTTATTTAATTTATTGAAGTAAACAACTATTTAAAAATATTCCACAATAGACCAATTGCACTAGTTTTAAATATTTTATTGTATACTTATTTATTTATTGTTTAGAATTGTGCATGCCATTTCTCCTATGAAATATGTTTGTGTTTCTATGTGAACCTTCAGACATAATTTATTAGAGTAATACCACCATCCAGACAAAATCACACAGATCATGAACTATTCCTACTAAAATGGAGATTATCATAAAATATACAGTTTTCTTGTGCCACAAGTATATTTTTATTGTCAATGTTAAGTACTATTAATACCTAATGTTACCTTTTCTAATTCAACTGCACGTTATAGTTATATAAGGTTATGAATTCATTTAATAGGAAATTATTTAAAATCATAATGATTTTATTTAATAGTCATTTTAAAACTATCATTTAATTTATGTTTCACAAGCATGTGTGGAAATAGAAACAAGTTATAGTAACAATCTGTAAAATATCCAAGAATTATTCTGATTAACATTAAATTGTTAATCTTCTAATAGATTATACTATAAATATAATTATCTGATGGAGGACACTTTCTCAGTCCATTAATGCACCTCAGATATAATCCTACATGTTACCTACTCTCACAAATATAATTAATTATATTATAAATATAATTATCTGATGGAGGACAGTTTCTCAGTCCATTAATGCACCTCAGATATAATCCTACATGTTGCTGACTCTCACAAATATAATTAATTCATTCAGCTATTTTTAGCTTTACAGCTGAAACACACACATATATCTAGAATGAAATCCAGATACCAAGCATGCCATTAATGTAAATCTTTGTATATTGCTACTCTACTAAATTTCTTTACTCTTCATAATATTAATTCTACGAGATGGCTTCTATGGGTCTGACTCCTTTATAATGATGGCTTAAACTTAATTCCCCTGAAATGATCCTTTGAATTTGATCTCTATATACAAAATCATTAGTAAACTTATCATATCATAGATATAGTATATATTTAACTACACAACTAAAAATATAAGTAATTGACTTTATACTATAATTTAAACTCACATAAAAGTATAATTAACTGGCAAACAATATGAGGGTCAAATCCTGTACAAGATGAATTTGATTATATTTAAAATAATAACCAGTTTAATTTGAAATTGATGTGGTTATACTGAAAATTTCTTCTTTTTTTAATAACAGTAATTTATTCTAATACATTGACATTTCAAACATTTTCACATGCACCTCCCTCCCCATGTATTTAAAGTGACTATTGTACTCACTTGCTCGTTTTACCGGACTAAATATTTTCTGACAATCTTGTTATTACAAAAAAAAAAAAAAAACCTTTTTTCATTTGACAAACCTTTAGATTTTTATATATATATATTGGAAAAAAGACACAAAATTTTAACCAATTTTATATATATATATATATAAGCAAAGGCAAAACTCTCCATATAGTAGTGCCACCCTGTGCCAAACAGAGTAATCAATGGATGCCAGAAGGCTTGTGCATAAAATCCCTATCTAGTGCCTACTCATCCAATATCCCCAGACTAGTTTCTGGCTTGTGGCCATCATCAGTGAGGAGCCTTGGATCTGAGAGCACTGCACCTAGATCTTAGGATCTAATGCAACCCTCCAGCAGCCACCTTTTAACTAATATATGAAGAGTTTTGCCTTTGTTTACAACAATTATGTGCTAGTATAGAAATGGTGATCATGTGATGTTTAGAGGATAGTGGTGGCTATGGTTGTTTATGAGCCAAAGACATCAAAATGTATGGGTGCTGAATTGAGCTCAGACCCATATGACTATATAAGCTATTGAGCTTAGATTGAAGATATTAACAATGTTTTCAATTTCATTCTCATAGTTTTTTAGTAAAGTAGAGTTAAAAGGTGGCTGCTAGAGGGTTGCATTAGATCCTAAGATCTAGGTGCAGTGCTCTCAGATCCAAGGCTCTCACTGATGATGGCCACAAGCCAGAAACTAGTCTGGGGATATTGGATGAGTAGGCACTAAATAGGTATTTTATGCACAAGCCTTCTGGAATCCATTGATTACTCTGTTTGGCACAGGGTGGCACTACTACATGGAGAGTTTTGCCTTTGTTTACAACAATTATGTGCTAGTATAGAAATGGTGATCATGTGATGTTTAGTGGTTTAACACTTATCCTGCCTAATAGGATAGTGGTGGCTATGGTTGTTTAAGAGCCAAAGACACCAAAATGTATGGGTGCTGAAATGAGTTCATGACTATATAAGCTATTGAGCTTAGATTGAAGATATTAACGATGTTTTCAATTTCATTCTCATAGTTTTGTAGTAAAGTAGAGTTAAATGGCTGCCTGAGCGTTGCATTAGATCCTAAGATCTAGGTGCAGTGCTCTCAGATTCAAGGCTCCTCACTGATGATGGCCACAAGCCAGAAACTAGTCTGGGGATATTGAATGAGTAGGCACTAGATAGGGATTTTATGCACAAGCCTTCTGGCATCCATTGATTATTCTGTTTGGCACAGGGTGGCACTACTATATGGAGAGTTTTGCCTTTGTTTACAACGATTATGTGCTAGTATAGAAATAGTGATCATGTGATGTTTAGTGGTTTAATATATATATAAGGGACACAACTAGAAAAAAATAATAAACTTATATAAATAAAACAATACTCTGACATTTCCATTCATTCTGTATTAAATAAGAAATTAATATTATTCCCCTCCTCTCTTATTACTCAATGAAATAATTTACACTAAATATATTGTTTACATATAATAAGATCTAGTTAGTTACAAAAATAATATACATAATCAGAGGTCATCATAAAAGAAAAATGAAACCAATGTTCTGGATACTCTAATTTAAAAGTTTGTTTTTTTCATTTATGTATACATATATGATACAGTAATATGTTTCCAAGCCAGGGTTTTTTTTACAGTCTAATGTGAGGATTCACAATTTAGCTGACATTTACTGTTCTTTATCAGCATTATGCTGTCCAGCTAAAAGAAAGGAAAACCATTGACTACTAACTCTACCTTGGACACAATGTACGTAAGTGAACTTGAAATGTTATTTTCAAAAAAATAGATATTTTAGATGTAAAAAAGGCTATCCAAGAAGTATTTCTACAAAAGTGCTTTCATAAAAATACTCGCTGCAAAATTGAGGAATGAAACAAGAATCAAAAATATTTTTTTTTAAAAAAAAAAACCTCTCTATATATTACTTAACATCTGTTTTCAATATCTTGGTGATATTTAATTTAATTACTTTTAATTACAGAAAACATTTTAATTGTTTAATTGATTAAATATTTAACTTGGATTAAGCACTGTATCTTTATGTAATTATACTTTGTTTTCAAATCCTTATATCTCCAAACAAAAATTCAAATTTAAAATTAAAAATTAGTCAATTTTTTTAATCTCTCTCTTTTTTTAATCTAACCCAAAATTTAGATTTTTAATTAAACTTTTAACATCTACTTTCTTTACTATTAATGTATCTAATTATGCTGTTTTTGCAGTAAACACTTATACAAATTTAAACATATATTCTTTTATGTAATTTTTTCTGCTTTCAAATTTTAAATCTTTATTAAGAAAAACTAGCTTTTCTATTTTAATCTATTTTATAAAATTTATTTCTTAAATTTAATCCCTTACAATAAAAACTATTACACTATTGCGTATATTTTATTCTAAAATATACTTTTAATAACCATCAAAACAATTTCAATGATATCTATTTTATTATTACTTGTAAGACTTTATTATAAAATATTTTTAATAACTTTCTCTAAATGTTTTGCAATGCTATGTGTAAGATCACACGGCTGACCATGAAATAGATGACATGTATTTCTCTCTCTCTCTCTATATATATATATATACATATATATATATATACTTCTAACAGGAAAAACTCTCCACATAGTAGTGCCACTCAGTGCAAGCCAGAGTAATCAATGGATGCCAGAAAGCTTGGGCATAAAATCCCTATCTAGTATCTACTCATCCAATATCCCCAGACTAGTTTCTAGCTTGCGGCTTTCATCAGTGAGGAGCCTTGGATCTGAGATCCAAGACCCCTCACTGATGTAAGCCACATGATTAAAGCTTGTTCATTAAAGTTAAAGACTTGCTATGCTAATATAACCTGAGCACTGATTGTATTTATGTGTGGGAGATGGTGATCTGAACCAATTGATAAGTGCTGTTCAGCATGAAATACATATATTGGAGATTATTTATCATTTTTTGCATGTATGTGGTCATGTGTATCAGTTGCATAAGATAGATTGGATAGATGTAGGGAGTTTGAAATTTCGAGTTCAAGTCCCCTATAATTACATAATGTTTAGTTTCGATAATGCACATGTATTTAAATATTACATATTCCCTCTGTATTTTGTTCATCCCTCTTCTTTATATCAAATGGACGTATTAAGGTCTTATATGTGATGGAGTCACTTTGAATTAAGGTCAACATGGGTATGACAACAATATTGGCATCAATAAGGGCTTTGAGCATTCCATCCTCAGATTTTCAATGAAATGGATGGCTGAAGAGTTGAAGAGTGGAGAAGATTGAAGCTTGTCCATTAAAGTTTAAAGACTTGCTATCTTAATATAAATTGAGCACTGGTCATATATATGTGTGGGAGATGGTGATCTGGACCAACTGATGAGTGGACATATGTATCAGTTGTATAAGATAGATTGGATAGATGTGGAGAGCTTGAAAATTCGAGTTTAAGCTCCTTATACTTACATTAAGTTTAGTATATGTAATATACATATATTTAAATATAAACTAATAAATATATATCTACATTCATTCTACCTTATCAAGCAACTGAGAAGAAAGACCATTGTGTTTCTTGATCTTAAATTCAGAGGTAACAAGTCAATAAACTTACCACACTGGCTAATGCACCTTCCATGTTCATATACTATATGAATATCACATAGTAATAACAGCTGCAATGACAAGAATGTATGAAGTGGACATTAGGAATTTGCCCTGCTTAATGTTTTATGGCCTCCAAGAGAAATCAAAGGGACTTTTTAGTTAGGTACTTACAACTAAATGAGACATTATTGGACTTTGTGAATTTAGAAGAAAAGGTAAAGAGACCATTGATTTAAAAAGTGGACATGTACTCTACTATAAAGACACAAATATTGGAAATACAAGTGGAGTAGGGTTCATTATAAATAAAAAGTAAAAGAACAACATTGTAGAGATTGATGGTGTATCAGACAGAGTGACAAGATTAGTTATATAACTTAATAGCAGATACCAAATGCAGATAATTCAGATTTATGCCCCAACAAGATCCCATAGTGATGAAGTAGTAGAAGATTTTATATGGATGTACAAAAGGCTTTTGATCAGAATAAACAACATTTTAAAATTGTTATGGGAGACTTTAATGCTAGAATTGGTAAAAAAATGAAAGATGAAAGCGCTGTGGGTAATTTTGGTTATGGTAATGGAAATGAGAGAAGACATAGACTTGTGGAGTTTGCAGAAAAAGAAAAACTTTATATATAATGAATTTTTTTTTTAGGAAAATGTTAAAAGGAACTGGACATGGGAAGCATCCAAATAAAGATACAGCAGAATTGGATTATATTAAAATACATATTTCAAGATTGTAATGTTATTTAAGACAGGAAATGATCATCAATTAGTAATATGTAAGATACGTATTAATGCAAACCTAGAGAGACAAAAATTATCAAGAAAAACAATATTTACAGTTGATATTCCTAATCTTCAGAAACATTCTAATGAATTCAAATTAGAACTTACAAATCGGTTTCAAATATTATTGATTTTGAATATGATTCAGATTTGAATGAAATTAATATGAAAATAACTGATACACTTTTAAAAACTGCAACAAAAATAGCTGCTAGAAAAAAAAAAACAGCAATTGACCAATAAAATTTCTACTGAGACCACAGAATTTATGAAGAAAAGGAATATGAAGATATATAAAAATGATGCATTAAAAATGATTGAATATCTTGAATTTTGTAAAATGGTGCGGAAAAGAGTAGACAGTGAAATAAGAAAGTATAGCTGTGAACTAGCAGAAAAGCTGTAGAAGAGAATAAAAGTCTTAAGAGCGTAAAACAACATTTTGGTATTGGTAGGAAATTTATATCTGCAATAATAATAAAAAGATGGAACTATTACTAAAAAGAGAGATGACATCATGAAATGGGTAGAAGACTTCTATCAAGAATTATATAGTAATAAAGAACAAGTACCTTCTATAACTTTTATATCTTCCAAATTGCCCAGCATTTTAAATGAAGAAGTGAGACATGCAATTAAATATATGAAGAAAGGAAAGGCTCCAGAAAATGATGGAATTATAATTGATATATTAAAAGATTGAGGTGAAGAAATAATTTTTTTTTTTAGCAAAGTTATATACCAAATATCTAAATGATTAAGATGTACTGTTGGTGACCTAGCAGTTAGCATAGCTGCCTTCCAAGATGCTGGCTTGGGTTTGCTTTCTAGTCAATGCTTTGACATATAAAAAAAAAGCAGTATTAATATTTAAAAAAGGTGATAAAGACGATATTAGAAATTACAGATCTATCAGGCTTTTATCAGTTTTATACAAAATTTTACCAAGATAAAATTACAACTCGTCTACAGAGATCATTGAATTTCCATCAACTAAAAGAACAAGCTGGATTTAAAAGTGGTTTTAGTACAGTAGATCATATCCAGGTATTGAGAGAAGTTATCTATAAACATTTCTTCAGTGATTAAAGCATCGGATCATCAAGGTATAGATCCAGGATATTGTCATATTTTAAAGAGTATTTATAGAAATCCAACAGCAATAATTAGATTACATAATGATACTAGGAAAGTCAACATTGAGAAGGGTATAAGACAAAGTGACTCCATCAGTGCTGCAAAAAGTATTTTGTGGATTAAAATGGGAAGCTAAAGGAGCGAAAGTAAATGGAGATTATTCAAGTCACTTAGATTTTGCAGATGATGTAGTTATTTTTGCAAATAATGCTTTACAGCTGCAGGAAATGTTGCAGGAGTTATCAGATGAAAGTAGGAAAGTAGGGCTAAAGATAAATGTTAAAAAGACTAAAATAATGTTTAATGGACTTTCTTATAATATAAAAATAAAGATTGATTATGATGAATTAGAATAAGTTAACTGTTACAAATACCTTGGTCAGATTATTAATACAGATGGAAACTTAATGGACGAAATTAATCATAGAATTAAACTTGGTTGGAGTGCTTTTGGTAGAAATAACTTGATACTAAAAGAAAATATGCCTATGTGTTTGAAAAATAAGATTTTTAATAAATGTGTTTTAATCATTCTTACTTATGGATCTGAGACTTGGACATTTAATAGAAGAGCAATATAGAGACTTCAGACAATTCAAAGTAGTATGGAGAGATACATGTTGGGAGTAACAAGAAGAGATCGAAAACGCAATATATGGGTAAGAGAACAAACAGATGTTACTGATTTCGATGAAAAAATTAAAAGGCTGAAGTGGAGTTGGCCTGGAAACATTGCTAGAAGAGATGATAATAGATGGACAACTGAAATCCTAAACTGGATTCCAAGAGATTGTAAAAGACCCAGAAAAAGACCACATGTGAGATGGATGGATTATATAAGAAAGTGTGCAGGGGTGATGTGGAGAAGTGAAGCTAAAGATCAGAGAAGATGGATTGAACTTGGAAAGACCTTTATCCTGCAGTGGATTGATAATGATTGATGATGATGATATGAAATATATATCTATACTAATACCTCAATTGTTTGAAAAAAATTATTACGTTTTCCCCTTTACATATAATTCTATATTATAGTTATAAAAATAGAGCAGTGAAATTTCTTTTATCTTTTGAAAGGAAAACTTCATTTTTTTGAAAACATTTTGCCCCAACCTTTTAGTCTTTTTCAAACTATCTAAAAAAAAAAAAAATTAACAAGAAAGCATGAAAATTTGAAATGAAATTGAAAATAATAAACAATAATTGCGTAAATAAATCAAGAGTTTTACTATTTCCAACCATTAATTTATAAATCCTTACATTAGTCAATTATATATTGTATATAGACATATTTATACACAAACATACATATAAATTAACATATACA